>SJYW01014966.1:0-17525 GCA_006410735.1 Raphicerus campestris
AGGAGACAGGCAACACAGGGCAGTGAGTGCAGAGATGCTGGTGTGGCCCAGAGGAAGCCCTTAGCCCAGGGGTTAAGACGAGCTCCCCAGAAGTGACTGCTAAGCCAAGCTTGGGGGGGTCTTCTGGCGAGTCTCAGGTGCAATGATAACACATGCATTATCTTAGCTCCCTCCCAGCAACCCCGCAGGGAAGTCTTGACAGAAGCGGTTTTACTGGCAAGTGAAAAGAACACCCAGAAGCCCAGGTGGCCCCACAGACAGTGAGCAGAGAAGCTGGACTTTCAACTAGAGGCTACATGATTCTTAAGCCCCAGCTCTCGGCCACTGTGTGGACTGCTGGGGTCTGAAAACGGAGGAGAGCCAAGCTGGGGGCTCCAGGCCCGCGGGCCAGATCTGAAGGGGAGCCAAATGCCTCCTGTCTTCATCCCAGAGCAAGTTCCACTGGTCCCAGCCACCTGACTCACCTGGGAGCTTGGCCTAAGGAGATAGAGTAGGATAAGGAGAAAGACAGCCCGTCACAGACACTGGACACCTCCCATCTCCCCCGCTCCTCTGCCCTGGGCTAGGGGAGGAGACTGCCCGGCAGACGTTGCCCTGTGATATTACGCTCCCTGGAATACAATAAGAGTGCAGTGTTTATGCTCGTCACTCTGAGCATGAGGGAAGTCATCTTGAAAGTTATTCCAAGCCCCTGCCACTCTATCTTAATAACACTCAAGCTAGGACTCTGCACCCTTTTTTCAAAACCAACTCCAGGCTGGAAGTTCCTCTTCAAGTCTAACTGAAGTAAACTGTGCTGCAACCTACTTTCAACTCTGCAGTTGCTGGGTGAGGCTTTTATCGTGATTCGGGTGTAGCCTACAATGTAACCCTGTGAAATCCACACGTTTTAGGTAGAGGAAGAACAGGAAAGGTACGAGCCGTGTTCCAGAAAGCTGGAGGAGCAAGAATGTCTTTTGGGAGTAACAGAACCTCTGGGTCCTGGAGCCAGGGCCTGAGCAGCCTTCGCCTTCTGCCCAGAGAGCAGGCGGAGAGATCCGCAGGAGGCCAAACAGCACAAAAAGCGAGACTTGGGTGAGGGCACCGGACTTCGCCCTGCCTCGAGGGGCATCAGGGCAGCGCAGGCACGTGGGGAGAGAGGGAGAGAAGACAGGGGGAGAGCCAGCTGGAAAAAGAGGGCGGGTGAGAGGTGAAAGAGAAGGCGTGAACAATGAATTCAGGTGAAGGAAGGAGAAGGGAGACACGCGACCGATACAAGAAGATGGAAGTAAAAACTGCACTCTTTCGGAGCACAGACACGGAGATGAGTAAAGGCTGGGAGAGCCAAAGAGAAAACGGGGCTTGGGACTGGGAGGTCCGGCCTGGGGAGAAAGCGGTGGGGAGGAGGCAGGAAGGCGTTGAAGGAGCATCCTCCCCCCTGTCTGTCAATCAAGGAGCTCAGAATCCCCTTCCCGAAGGGCGGGAGGGGCGGAAAGCTTCCCCTACGTCCCCTGAAGCCCTGCCCCAGCCCAGAGGCTCCCCCTCCCAGGCCCCCCCGAGCGATGCCCCCTCGGGACTGGCTGTGCGGCCCCGATAGATGGTGGGGGCCCAGCTGGTGCGTTATCAGCCTCCTCCAGGAGCCAGCCTGAGCCACTCAGCGGCTGCCAGTCTGCGATTAGGCCCCCGGAGGGTCATTAAGCACCTCCCTGGCCGGGACCCAGCCTCCTTTCCCTCCTTCCTCTGGCCAGACTGGCAGGTGGGAACTAGCGATAAGGACTGGGGGCTCCGGCAGTTCTGAAGCCGACATCTCCATGCCCCCTGCCCCCTGTCAGGACAGGAACATGGGGTTGGGGGGAAGGTCAGTGCCAGCCCAGCCCCACAAGGACCCCGGGATGGAGTTCCCACCATCCTGGTCCGGTTGGTGGGGAGGGGGCTAAGGAGGCTCCTGGAAAGGCCCAGGGATGTGGGGGGTGGGGGGGAATCTGACCCCCACTACTCACCCACCGGGCCACCCCAGCTCAGTCCACCACGCCCCCCACCTTCAGCATCAGGACAGGACCGCAGCTGCCACAGCCCCTGCTGGTAAACTGTGAGGGGCTGGAGGGGAAACAGGGGAATGGCATCTTTGCCTTCAGACCTGGCAGGCCAGTGAGGAGTCAGGCTGGGGACCGCCTCCCCCCACCCCCCGACACCCCGAGACAACCGGGGCCTGAGGTGAGACAACAGGGGGCTGAGGTGGGAAGGACGCAGCTTCATACAAGGAGGATCAGACTGAAGCAGCCAAAGACTGGGCTGGATAGTCACTTGATTCTGTCCTCTGGTCTAATCAAGGAAGACTTCCTGGAGGAAGAGGTACCTAGGCAGGGCCAAGGAGAAGGAATGTGCAGAGTTTACAAGGGCAGAGGGGGGTGAAAAGGCATCCTCCCATGTGTGCAAAAGCCGATAGTGGGAATCACAGGAGCTGCAGCCACAAGTCACTGAGCTGAAGCCCAGAGAGGGGAGGCGAGTCACACAACAGGGCAGAGACCCAGCCAGCCCTCAGCTGGGGGATCTTCCCTCTGCTGCAGGCTGCAGACTGGCCCCCAGTGAGGTGGGAGGGATGGTCTGAATTTCAGGTGGAACTCCCCAGGGGTATTTGGGTGAAGCCCTAGAGCAGCACAGGAGTAGCTGTGATGGAGGAACGCGAGGCCGTGACAGGTGGTAGAAGAAGATCTTAGGGACGAGGGGGGCTGCTTCCTGCCCTCCAGCCCCTCTTCTCTGGATCTTGGAGTGCTCCCGGGAGAGTCAGCCTCCAGTTGCCACCCCAGACAGAGACAGAGGCTGTTTTCATGAGAATGACAGTCCTAGAGGTGAGGGGATGAGGGGTCGCCATGGTCAGCCAGCCGGGGAGGGTCGTGTCCCCTGCCTCCTGCTTCATTCTCCCCGGGGGCCCAGTGCCTTCGCCTCACACCCACCTGGGACTGGGAGTCAGTGGCTTAGNCCCAGTTTACAGATGAGTAACCTGGAGCTTGGTTGCCTGATTTGTCTAACATGGTATTAGTGTCCCATCGGTGTTGTGTCCATGCTGCCTGGCCCAGACCTGTCCTCTTAACCTCCCAGTGGGCATCCACCTGGAAAGCAAAATCTCTGGTTGAACTAGAAATTGCTCAACCGCACTTCAGACCTGCCCTATGCACCCAAATGCCCCCTAGTCCTCTCCCAAATCCCACCAGCTCCCAAACCACTTGTCCAAATGCATCCTCACCCCACACACTCCTGCTCATCCCCTGGCACCTGTCACTCTCGGGGCCACCCACTACCTGGTGCCTTCATGAGAAGCAGGAAAAGGCGCCCAGGTTGCAGGTAGAGGTGCAGTTCACACAACCCCATGAGTGCTCCCCATGAGTTCCACCATCTTCCAGCTTGCTCAGGACGCTACTGAAACTCGTCCCTGCACTTTCTCTCTCTCTCTCAAGCTCTCTATTCTTCTTCCCCACGGGGCCAGGGTCTCTAGGGAGCAGGGCACCACAAACATTATCACTCCTTATTCTCTGGAATAAAGACTCAAGACAGAGGCCATGGGGCTCTCGGACCATTTCTGAGAGAAAGGGGGGTGTGTCATGAGGACCAGATGCTAAGTCCCCCAGAGCCTGGCCGCAGCAGTGGTACTCAGAGCCTGAAGTTTTCAGGGAGCTGGCCTCTAGGGACACAAAGAGGGGGTGCTGGAGGCCCGGCTGCCCTTGAGGCCCGCAGTGCAAGGTGCTGCACAGCCTACGAGGCCCACGGGCCCGACCATAGCAAGGTCTTTGGTCCCAGTGCTTAATTGGCTCCCCTGAAGGTCCACTTCAAGGGCTCTACTGAACCCACCCTTCTCATTGAGTGTGCAGCCACCAGGGGGCAGCTGAGGCTGCTGGCAGACGTGGACTGGGACAGGGAGAACAACCCCTCCCCACCAACTGAAGACCAGATGGAGCATCGGTGTTCATGGACCCCAGGACCTTCAGCCGAAGAGAGCTTGAGGGAGGGCGCGCAGGTCCTGTGTGTGTCTGTGCCTGTGGGGGCAGACAGGTGTGGACTAGGGTTTAGTCTCTCCCTCTGGGTCTCCTCACTACCCCTCGGGCTTCCCTTTCCTGGGCCCAACCGTGGATGCTGGTGACTCAGAGAGGAAAGTCACCCCTTGCCTGCCCTCGAGGAGCTCCCGGACCTGATGCTGGAGCTGCACACAGATAAGGAGACAGGCAACACAGGGCAGTGAGTGCAGAGATGCTGGTGTGGCCCAGAGGAAGCCCTTAGCCCAGGGGTTAAGACGAGCTCCCCAGAAGTGACTGCTAAGCCAAGCTTGGGGGGGTCTTCTGGCGAGTCTCAGGTGCAATGATAACACATGCATTATCTTAGCTCCCTCCCAGCAACCCCGCAGGGAAGTCTTGACAGAAGCGGTTTTACTGGCAAGTGAAAAGAACACCCAGAAGCCCAGGTGGCCCCACAGACAGTGAGCAGAGAAGCTGGACTTTCAACTAGAGGCTACATGATTCTTAAGCCCCAGCTCTCGGCCACTGTGTGGACTGCTGGGGTCTGAAAACGGAGGAGAGCCAAGCTGGGGGCTCCAGGCCCGCGGGCCAGATCTGAAGGGGAGCCAAATGCCTCCTGTCTTCATCCCAGAGCAAGTTCCACTGGTCCCAGCCACCTGACTCACCTGGGAGCTTGGCCTAAGGAGATAGAGTAGGATAAGGAGAAAGACAGCCCGTCACAGACACTGGACACCTCCCATCTCCCCCGCTCCTCTGCCCTGGGCTAGGGGAGGAGACTGCCCGGCAGACGTTGCCCTGTGATATTACGCTCCCTGGAATACAATAAGAGTGCAGTGTTTCTGCTCGTCACTCTGAGCATGAGGGAAGTCATCTTGAAAGTTATTCCAAGCCCCTGCCACTCTATCTTAATAACACTCAAGCTAGGACTCTGCACCCTTTTTTCAAAACCAACTCCAGGCTGGAAGTTCCTCTTCAAGTCTAACTGAAGTAAACTGTGCTGCAACCTACTTTCAACTCTGCAGTTGCTGGGTGAGGCTTTTATCGTGATTCGGGTGTAGCCTACAATGTAACCCTGTGAAATCCACACGTTTTAGGTAGAGGAAGAACAGGAAAGGTGCGAGCCGTGTTCCAGAAAGCTGGAGGAGCAAGAATGTCTTCTGGGAGTAACAGAACCTCTGGGTCCTGGAGCCAGGGCCTGAGCAGCCTTCGCCTTCTGCCCAGAGAGCAGGCGGAGAGATCCGCAGGAGGCCAAACAGCACAAAAAGCGAGACTTGGGTGAGGGCACCGGACTTCGCCCTGCCTCGAGGGGCATCAGGGCAGCGCAGGCACGTGGGGAGAGAGGGAGAGAAGACAGGGGGAGAACCAGCTGGAAAAAGAGGGCGGGTGAGAGGTGAAAGAGAAGGCGTGAACAATGAATTCAGGTGAAGGAAGGAGAAGGGAGACACGCGACCGATACAAGAAGATGGAAGTAAAAACTGCACTCTTTCGGAGCACAGACACGGAGATGAGTAAAGGCTGGGAGAGCCAAAGAGAAAACGGGGCTTGGGACTGGGAGGTCCGGCCTGGGGAGAAAGCGGTGGGGAGGAGGCAGGAAGGCGTTGAAGGAGCATCCTCCCCCCTGTCTGTCAATCAAGGAGCTCAGAATCCCCTTCCCGAAGGGCGGGAGGGGCGGAAAGCTTCCCCTACGTCCCCTGAAGCCCTGCCCCAGCCCAGAGGCTCCCCCTCCCAGGCCCCCCCGAGCGATGCCCCCTCGGGACTGGCTGTGCGGCCCCGATAGATGGTGGGGGCCCAGCTGGTGCGTTATCAGCCTCCTCCAGGAGCCAGCCTGAGCCACTCAGCGGCTGCCAGTCTGCGATTAGGCCCCCGGAGGGTCATTAAGCACCTCCCTGGCCGGGACCCAGCCTCCTTTCCCTCCTTCCTCTGGCCAGACTGGCAGGTGGGAACTAGCGATAAGGACTGGGGGCTCCGGCAGTTCTGAAGCCGACATCTCCATGCCCCCTGCCCCCTGTCAGGACAGGAACATGGGGTTGGGGGGAAGGTCAGTGCCAGCCCAGCCCCACAAGGACCCCGGGATGGAGTTCCCACCATCCTGGTCCGGTTGGTGGGGAGGGGGCTAAGGAGGCTCCTGGAAAGGCCCAGGGATGTGGGGGGTGGGGGGGAATCTGACCCCCACTACTCACCCACCGGGCCACCCCAGCTCAGTCCACCACGCCCCCCACCTTCAGCATCAGGACAGGACCGCAGCTGCCACAGCCCCTGCTGGTAAACTGTGAGGGGCTGGAGGGGAAACAGGGGAATGGCATCTTTGCCTTCAGACCTGGCAGGCCAGTGAGGAGTCAGGCTGGGGACCGCCTCCCCCCACCCCCCGACACCCCGAGACAACCGGGGCCTGAGGTGAGACAACAGGGGGCTGAGGTGGGAAGGACGCAGCTTCATACAAGGAGGATCAGACTGAAGCAGCCAAAGACTGGGCTGGATAGTCACTTGATTCTGTCCTCTGGTCTAATCAAGGAAGACTTCCTGGAGGAAGAGGTACCTAGGCAGGGCCAAGGAGAAGGAATGTGCAGAGTTTACAAGGGCAGAGGGGGGTGAAAAGGCATCCTCCCATGTGTGCAAAAGCCGATAGTGGGAATCACAGGAGCTGCAGCCACAAGTCACTGAGCTGAAGCCCAGAGAGGGGAGGCGAGTCACACAACAGGGCAGAGACCCAGCCAGCCCTCAGCTGGGGGATCTTCCCTCTGCTGCAGGCTGCAGACTGGCCCCCAGTGAGGTGGGAGGGATGGTCTGGATTTCAGGTGGAACTCCCCAGGGGTATTTGGGTGAAGCCCTAGAGCAGCACAGGAGTAGCTGTGATGGAGGAACGCGAGGCCGTAACAGGTGGTAGAAGAAGATCTTAGGGACGAGGGGGGCTGCTTCCTGCCCTCCAGCCCCTCTTCTCTGGATCTTGGAGTGCTCCCGGGAGAGTCAGCCTCCAGTTGCCACCCCAGACAGAGACAGAGGCTGTTTTCATGAGAATGACAGTCCTAGAGGTGAGGGGATGAGGGGTCGCCATGGTCAGCCAGCCCGGGAGGGTCGTGTCCCCTGCCTCCTGCTTCATTCTCCCCGGGGGCCCAGTGCCTTCGCCTCACACCCACCTGGGACTGGGAGTCAGTGGCTTAGTAAGGATAATTCCCATTCAAGCTTTGTGGTGAGCCTGGCTAAGCCCTCCACAGAGGGTCAGCAGAGCTCAGAGAGGACAATGACTCTCCAAAGTCACACTGCAAGTCAGGAGGGAACTTGCTCAGACTCCAATCTGAGCTTCCCAAGTCCTAGCCCAAGACTTTCCCTGGTGCTTCCAATGCCCCAAGCCCAGCCCAGAGGGCCCATGGGGATGAGGACAGTGTTGGACGAATGAGCAATGAGTGAACCCTCTGCAGAGTCTGGCAACATGGAGGTGGGGGGTGGGGTGGGAGGTGGGGGTCAGGGTTGGTGCTACATGAAGAGCTCAGAATCACCCAGATTTGCAGTTGTAAAGAGCAGGTCAAGAGAGGAAAACTCGGGACCTCCTTGGTGGCGCAATGGTTAAGAATCCTCCTTGCAGTGCAGGGGAGCCAGGTTCAGTCCCTGGTCAGGGAACTAAGATCCCACATACCGCGGAGCAACTCAGCCAGTGCACCACAGCTAAGAGTCTGTGCCCCGCAAGGAAAGATCCTGCTTGCTGCAACAAAGATCCAGCATGTGCAACTCAAGGCAGTCAAATAAATACATGTTGCCTTTAAGAAGGGGTGGGGTGGGGTGTGCTCTTTAAGAGGGTCTCTGCCTGGAGTAAGAAGTGTGCTCCCTGCCCCCAGGGGTTCTCCCAGAGAGGCCTTCCTGGAAATTCTCCAGAATCACGACAGTGGCTTTGGAAGATGATTCGGAAAGCAAGATTGGCCCTCTCTGGAAGCCTGAGGAGCTATTTCTGAGCTATTTAGAGCTTCAGACCCAGAAGTACAAAATGTCTTTATTTCACAGAAATAAGGGCTGTTGCCACCGTCAGGGGAGGGAGATGTGAGGCAGGATGGGAGGTGCTGAGCTGATTGTCCTTTTCAGAAGAGTCTTCTGAAATGAATTGGGCAGGAGACCCCCTAGAACCTCAAGGCCACAGCTGAGCCCCAACCTGGACACAGTCTGAATGTGGACCTTGGCAGAAGGGTGGGGCAGGACCTTGGTGGAGGTTAGAGAAGGCAGGCCCCTTCCTGCTGATCCCTGTACAGAGAGGGAGGGGGCTGAGCATAGACACTGGCAAGCAGAGGTCACATTGGGGTGCTGCGGACCTTGCCCTCCTCCTCCAGGATGTTTTCATAGGCATTCTCGTGCTCACTGGACCTGAAAGAGGATTTTAAGGGTCATTGCTCCTTCTATCCCATCCCCTTCTCCTTGCCCCATCCTGCACTTGTGAGGGCTGTGTCTTCTAGAATAAATGTTTGAGTCCCAGAGGAGGTTCCCTTGACCATATCTGGTCTTCTGCACCTGAGACCAGAGGCCTCTCACCACCATCACCCTGAATCCCATCTCTCTCTGCCATCTAGCCTCTCCTCTGGGAACCCCACTAAGAAACCCCCCACCACCACCACTGAGCCCACTTCCTCTCTGAGCTTCCTCCCCTACAGATTCTTCTCCCCACAGAGTCCTTCTACTCATCCCTTCAGAGTCCCTTTCTTCCACTGAGCCTCTTTTCCTCACTACATCCTTCCCTATGAATCCAATCTACTCCCTGAGTCCCTCCCCGCACCGAGTCCCCATCCCCTTACTGAGCCCTCTCTGCAAACTGAGGCTGCATGGAACCTTGCAGGCCTCCCAAGGGCCTCTTCATTCACCATCCTCCCTGAACCCTTTCTCTTCACTAAGCCCTTCCCCACATGAGCCACCATCCTCCCCACCCTCTCCTCATCAGAAGCTCCTGGTCCTGAGGTCCCCAGGAGCCCCTGGTGCACAGGGTGATCTGCCCTCTACCAGCGCCTCACCTGAAGCTTGCTGCCATTGAGGAGTACTTGCCGTCTGTTCCCACCAGGATCCCGTCAGCTGTGTTTCCAATGGTCATGACCGTGTTCATAGGCGCCCTAGGGACAGAGCTCATCAACAGGGCTCTCTGGGTCCCCTCTCCCTCTGATACCCCTCCTCCCTCTAGTCCAGTCAGACCCTGTTATGTAGCCTCTAGGGGAAACGGGGCCCAGCAGCCTGGTTCTGGCCACCCTCTAAGGGGCCTCACACCCTTCTTTCTCCCTGATCCCCAGTGGGGCCCTCAGGTGCCACCCTGAGGTCTACTAAAGACGTAGCCCAGACCTTGTACCAGGCACCTCCCAGTCTCCCTCTGCTGTTTCCCTCTGGCCTCAGCTCAGCTCGAGCAGACTCGGCAGCACTCAGTGTCTGCCCCAGATTCCCCACGAGATTTTCCTAGGCAGTAGGAATGGCCACTGAAGGCAGAGCTGGGGCCATTGCAGAAAAGAATCATTTCCAACAACAATCTCCTTGCCTCTTACTCAAGGGTGGCCTTCGCCCCAACATCCCCGGACACCACTCTCATGAGGCTCACCATGACCCTAACCACTGCTCATCTTTCCTCGGACGTCCCACAGGCGCCTCAGACATAACATATCCACATTGGCCCAGACCTGCCTCTTCTCTCATGCTCTTTGTCTCGGTGGGCGGTCCCATCAGAAGCCTAGATGTTTTCTCTGTCCTTCCTCCCTGCTGTCTCTGTGTCCCCCCGCTTCCTTCCTCTACAGCTCTTAGACCTGTCCCGTCTCTCCATCTCCTCTGCTACCTCCACAATCCAGACTGTCTCCTGACCTCATCCTCATCCCTTTTTTTCATCTGCAGACACCTCATCCCGAGACTGGCTTACACACTTGAACTGGATCCCTACTGCACTAAGGACAAAGCCTGAAGTCGGGGCCTTAGTACCCAAGCATCTGCCTGGCCTGGGCTCTGCTGACCTCGCCAGCCTATCTCAGGCCTCTCCATCCCTCTCTCCATCTGGGAGCTGCTCGTGTTCATTCAGTGTGTCCTGCAGGGCTGCTGCTGGCACCCAGGATTGGGCCACCGGTATGAGAACTGGGGGCAGACGCAGACTTGCCCCAGAGTTGACAGGGGCAGATGAACTAGATTTCAGCCCAGCCCCCTCTACCTTTGTGCTCTGCCCTGAACTTAGGACCCCTCAACTGCAGTGCTCTCCCACCCTGCACTGTGCTGGGACTGGCTCCTGCCTGGGCTTCAGGATAAACATACAGTAGGAAACCCCTTCTCTGATCGCCCTCCTTTGCCCCCCAGGTCAGGCCCACAGGGCACTCTGCAGGCTCCTTTAGCATCAGCCTCAAGCTGCGATGGCTCCCACCATGCTTGCCTCCCCTTGCCATCTGGGAGTCTCTGAGCACAAGAGCAGCGTCTGTCCCATTGCCCCTCTGTACCTCCCAAATGTGACATGCCAGCAGACCCTGGAGAAGGGCAGAACACTCCTGTCCAGGGGTTTTCACAGCCCCCATCACAGATGGGCCGCTGTCCCAACTACACAGATAGAAACACTGAGAATCCAAGAAGAGACGACTGCCCCCNGGTCAAGAGAGGAAAACTCGGGACCTCCTTGGTGGCGCAATGGTTAAGAATCCTCCTTGCAGTGCAGGGGAGCCAGGTTCAGTCCCTGGTCAGGGAACTAAGATCCCACATACCGCGGAGCAACTCAGCCAGTGCACCACAGCTAAGAGTCTGTGCCCCGCAAGGAAAGATCCTGCTTGCTGCAACAAAGATCCAGCATGTGCAACTCAAGGCAGTCAAATAAATACATGTTGCCTTTAAGAAGGGGTGGGGTGGGGTGTGCTCTTTAAGAGGGTCTCTGCCTGGAGTAAGAAGTGTGCTCCCTACCCCCAGGGGTTCTCCCAGAGAGGCCTTCCTGGAAATTCTCCAGAATCACGACAGTGGCTTTGGAAGATGATTCGGAAAGCAAGATTGGCCCTCTCTGGAAGCCTGAGGAGCTATTTCTGAGCTATTTAGAGCTTCAGACCCAGAAGTACAAAATGTCTTTATTTCACAGAAATAAGGGCTGTTGCCACCGTCAGGGGAGGGAGATGTGAGGCAGGATGGGAGGTGCTGAGCTGATTGTCCTTTTCAGAAGAGTCTTCTGAAATGAATTGGGCAGGAGACCCCCTAGAACCTCAAGGCCACAGCTGAGCCCCAACCTGGACACAGTCTGAATGTGGACCTTGGCAGAAGGGTGGGGCAGGACCTTGGTGGAGGTTAGAGAAGGCAGGCCCCTTCCTGCTGATCCCTGTACAGAGAGGGAGGGGGCTGAGCATAGACACTGGCAAGCAGAGGTCACATTGGGGTGCTGCGGACCTTGCCCTCCTCCTCCAGGATGTTTTCATAGGCATTCTCGTGCTCACTGGACCTGAAAGAGGATTTTAAGGGTCATTGCTCCTTCTATCCCATCCCCTTCTCCTTGCCCCATCCTGCACTTGTGAGGGCTGTGTCTTCTAGAATAAATGTTTGAGTCCCAGAGGAGGTTCCCTTGACCATATCTGGTCTTCTGCACCTGAGACCAGAGGCCTCTCACCACCATCACCCTGAATCCCATCTCTCTCTGCCATCTAGCCTCTCCTCTGGGAACCCCACTAAGAAACCCCCCACCACCACCACTGAGCCCACTTCCTCTCTGAGCTTCCTCCCCTACAGATTCTTCTCCCCACAGAGTCCTTCTACTCATCCCTTCAGAGTCCCTTTCTTCCACTGAGCCTCTTTTCCTCACTACATCCTTCCCTATGAATCCAATCTACTCCCTGAGTCCCTCCCCGCACCGAGTCCCCATCCCCTTACTGAGCCCTCTCTGCAAACTGAGGCTGCATGGAACCTTGCAGGCCTCCCAAGGGCCTCTTCATTCACCATCCTCCCTGAACCCTTTCTCTTCACTAAGCCCTTCCCCACATGAGCCACCATCCTCCCCACCCTCTCCTCATCAGAAGCTCCTGGTCCTGAGGTCCCCAGGAGCCCCTGGTGCACAGGGTGATCTGCCCTCTACCAGCGCCTCACCTGAAGCTTGCTGCCATTGAGGAGTACTTGCCGTCTGTTCCCACCAGGATCCCGTCAGCTGTGTTTCCAATGGTCATGACCGTGTTCATAGGCGCCCTAGGGACAGAGCTCATCAACAGGGCTCTCTGGGTCCCCTCTCCCTCTGATACCCCTCCTCCCTCTAGTCCAGTCAGACCCTGTTATGTAGCCTCTAGGGGAAACGGGGCCCAGCAGCCTGGTTCTGGCCACCCTCTAAGGGGCCTCACACCCTTCTTTCTCCCTGATCCCCAGTGGGGCCCTCAGGTGCCACCCTGAGGTCTACTAAAGACGTAGCCCAGACCTTGTACCAGGCACCTCCCAGTCTCCCTCTGCTGTTTCCCTCTGGCCTCAGCTCAGCTCGAGCAGACTCGGCAGCACTCAGTGTCTGCCCCAGATTCCCCACGAGATTTTCCTAGGCAGTAGGAATGGCCACTGAAGGCAGAGCTGGGGCCATTGCAGAAAAGAATCATTTCCAACAACAATCTCCTTGCCTCTTACTCAAGGGTGGCCTTCGCCCCAACATCCCCGGACACCACTCTCATGAGGCTCACCATGACCCTAACCACTGCTCATCTTTCCTCGGACGTCCCACAGGCGCCTCAGACATAACATATCCACATTGGCCCAGACCTGCCTCTTCTCTCATGCTCTTTGTCTCGGTGGGCGGTCCCATCAGAAGCCTAGATGTTTTCTCTGTCCTTCCTCCCTGCTGTCTCTGTGTCCCCCCACTTCCTTCCTCTACAGCTCTTAGACCTGTCCCGTCTCTCCATCTCCTCTGCTACCTCCACAATCCAGACTGTCTCCTGACCTCATCCTCATCCCTTTTTTTCATCTGCAGACACCTCATCCCGAGACTGGCTTACACACTTGAACTGGATCCCTACTGCACTAAGGACAAAGCCTGAAGTCGGGGCCTTAGTACCCAAGCATCTGCCTGGCCTGGGCTCTGCTGACCTCGCCAGCCTATCTCAGGCCTCTCCATCCCTCTCTCCATCTGGGAGCTGCTCGTGTTCATTCAGTGTGTCCTGCAGGGCTGCTGCTGGCACCCAGGATTGGGCCACCGGTATGAGAACTGGGGGCAGACGCAGACTTGCCCCAGAGTTGACAGGGGCAGATGAACTAGATTTCAGCCCAGCCCCCTCTACCTTTGTGCTCTGCCCTGAACTTAGGACCCCTCAACTGCAGTGCTCTCCCACCCTGCACTGTGCTGGGACTGGCTCCTGCCTGGGCTTCAGGATAAACATACAGTAGGAAACCCCTTCTCTGATCGCCCTCCTTTGCCCCCCAGGTCAGGCCCACAGGGCACTCTGCAGGCTCCTTTAGCATCAGCCTCAAGCTGCGATGGCTCCCACCATGCTTGCCTCCCCTTGCCATCTGGGAGTCTCTGAGCACAAGAGCAGCGTCTGTCCCATTGCCCCTCTGTACCTCCCAAATGTGACATGCCAGCAGACCCTGGAGAAGGGCAGAACACTCCTGTCCAGGGGTTTTCACAGCCCCCATCACAGATGGGCCGCTGTCCCAACTACACAGATAGAAACACTGAGAATCCAAGAAGAGACGACTGCCCCCAGTGAGCGCACTCAGCTCTGCTGTTACTGCTACTGCTACTACTGCTAAGTCGCTTCAGTCGTGTCCAACTCTGTGCGACCCCATAGACAGCAGCCCACCAGGCTCCGCTGTCCCTGGGATTCTCCAGGCAAGAACACGGGCGCCAGCAAACCTCAGCTCTGCTCCCTGAGACCTCAGGCCTCCGTGTCCCTTCCACACAGAGAGAGGATTTCATCAACCCTTCTCCCTGCTATGAGAGCAGTGGCCGGGGCCCTGGTCCCACCTTGCCTGCGCCGGCCCATCCCCCAGGGCTGCCCATGTAGCACTCACGGCTCTTCCTGGCACCAGAAGTGGTTGACAGCAAAGGCGATTGCGACGAGGACCAGGAACACAGCCACAGCGATAAGGCCTTGCATCCAGGGCTGCAGGTTCCTCGGGCCTGGAAAGGGAGGCGTGTGCTGTGTTTTGGTGGGGAGCAGGGGGCGGGGGTGTGTCCTGCAGCAAACTGGGCGCAGTGGGGCTGCCAGTGCAGGGAGCCCTCCTGCCTCTGGGCAGGAGCCTGTGCTGGAGGTTCCCAGCCCGCTGCCTGGACCAGAAGAAACCGTCTGGGGAACAATGACCCCCTCTGACCACTGGGCTTATAAAGGGGATGGTGGTTCAGAGGAAGACAGGATTTGGAAAAAAGAAAGGAGCCAAGGAGGGAGGAAGCCTCAGAAAGCAAGTGTCTGAGGTCCAGGCAGCCCAGAGTGTCCCCTCCCCCAGCCCTCTCCCGCTGCAGTGTGTCACAAGTAGGGGCCCCCAGGGAGAGCCTCAGCCCAGGGACCAAAGGGCAGCCCCCTGAATAGCCAGCCTGGCCTTGCCAGGGAGGGTGGCTCCCCTCCTCCCCTGCTCTCAGGATGGGGAGGCCCAGAGCTAATAGGACTGGGCTGGCATCTGGAAGATCCTGTTTTGTAGCAGAGGTTCTCTGGCATTGGGTAGGCGTGGGAGCAAGGACAGGCAGGGCCGTGCAGCTGGGGGTGCCAAGGGTGCCCAGAGGCAGGGTGGGACAGAACACCTTTGGAAAGGCAGGACAGAGGGCCGAGCTCTCTCTGGGTCTTGGCAGGAGAGGGGCTTCCAACCCGATCCCCTTTCGGCTCCTCTGGCTGGGTGCCCAGGGGACTAGGCCAGACACTAGTCTGAGGCCCCATCCAGGCACCTTCTCTGCCTTTTGACCCTTGACCCTTGACACTACCTCTAACCCTGAAGATTTCCCAGAAGTCTCTGCCCTCAGCCACTGGCAGCCCCAAAGGGCTCTCCTCTCCCCGGACATCACCGTGCTCTGTGAGCCCGAGAGAGCCTGGCCACACCAAGGACAGACACGCAGTAGCAGTTAGATATCTCAGGAAGGGACAGAGGCCAACAGGAGACTTTTGAAAGGTCCTGCTTCCAGGCCAGAATACCTGCATCCCTAGTGCCATCCTGTACTTAAAGGGCCCAGGCTGAGCATCAGAAACTTCATTCTGCCCATTCCTTCTCAAAGGTCCTTCCTGAGTCCACCCAAAAGCTCTCCTGCTGCCCAGAGGCACTGCGTCCTCTCTGAGCAGTCCCTGATCCTGGCAGGTGTTGGGAAGGAGGGAGGGCCCTGGGAACTCTGTCCTGTGGTCAGACTTTGCTCATCTCTTGGGTGATGGGAGATACACGGTGTGGTTACTCTAAGTTCCATACTTGCCAAAACTCTGTTTTGGACTCATTGTTTTCCAAAAAAACAATGGTTCAGGCCCTTTGTTTCCTCAGGTCAGTGGCTACTCAAGGATTGGGAGTCAGGGCTCAGGCCCTGGGAGGCCTGTCTCTGCAGCCAGTTCNCTGAGCTTCCTCCCCTACAGATTCTTCTCCCCACAGAGTCCTTCTACTCATCCCTTCAGAGTCCCTTTCTTCCACTGAGCCTCTTTTCCTCACTACATCCTTCCCTATGAATCCAATCTACTCCCTGAGTCCCTCCCCGCACCGAGTCCCCATCCCCTTACTGAGCCCTCTCTGCAAACTGAGGCTGCATGGAACCTTGCAGGCCTCCCAAGGGCCTCTTCATTCACCATCCTCCCTGAACCCTTTCTCTTCACTAAGCCCTTCCCCACATGAGCCACCATCCTCCCCACCCTCTCCTCATCAGAAGCTCCTGGTCCTGAGGTCCCCAGGAGCCCCTGGTGCACAGGGTGATCTGCCCTCTACCAGCGCCTCACCTGAAGCTTGCTGCCATTGAGGAGTACTTGCCGTCTGTTCCCACCAGGATCCCGTCAGCTGTGTTTCCAATGGTCATGACCGTGTTCATAGGCGCCCTAGGGACAGAGCTCATCAACAGGGCTCTCTGGGTCCCCTCTCCCTCTGATACCCCTCCTCCCTCTAGTCCAGTCAGACCCTGTTATGTAGCCTCTAGGGGAAACGGGGCCCAGCAGCCTGGTTCTGGCCACCCTCTAAGGGGCCTCACACCCTTCTTTCTCCCTGATCCCCAGTGGGGCCCTCAGGTGCCACCCTGAGGTCTACTAAAGACGTAGCCCAGACCTTGTACCAGGCACCTCCCAGTCTCCCTCTGCTGTTTCCCTCTGGCCTCAGCTCAGCTCGAGCAGACTCGGCAGCACTCAGTGTCTGCCCCAGATTCCCCACGAGATTTTC
Source organism: Raphicerus campestris (assembly GCA_006410735.1). NCBI lineage: Eukaryota > Metazoa > Chordata > Mammalia > Artiodactyla > Bovidae > Raphicerus > Raphicerus campestris. Next base: position 16,239 of record SJYW01014966.1, read on the forward strand.
CTAGGCAGTAGGAATGGCCACTGAAGGCAGAGCTGGGGCCATTGCAGAAAAGAATCATTTCCAACAACAATCTCCTTGCCTCTTACTCAAGGGTGGCCTTCGCCCCAACATCCCCGGACACCACTCTCATGAGGCTCACCATGACCCTAACCACTGCTCATCTTTCCTCGGACGTCCCACAGGCGCCTCAGACATAACATATCCACATTGGCCCAGACCTGCCTCTTCTCTCATGCTCTTTGTCTCGGTGGGCGGTCCCATCAGAAGCCTAGATGTTTTCTCTGTCCTTCCTCCCTGCTGTCTCTGTGTCCCCCCACTTCCTTCCTCTACAGCTCTTAGACCTGTCCCGTCTCTCCATCTCCTCTGCTACCTCCACAATCCAGACTGTCTCCTGACCTCATCCTCATCCCTTTTTTTCATCTGCAGACACCTCATCCCGAGACTGGCTTACACACTTGAACTGGATCCCTACTGCACTAAGGACAAAGCCTGAAGTCGGGGCCTTAGTACCCAAGCATCTGCCTGGCCTGGGCTCTGCTGACCTCACCAGCCTATCTCAGGCCTCTCCATCCCTCTCTCCATCTGGGAGCTGCTCGTGTTCATTCAGTGTGTCCTGCAGGGCTGCTGCTGGCACCCAGGATTGGGCCACCGGTATGAGAACTGGGGGCAGACGCAGACTTGCCCCAGAGTTGACAGGGGCAGATGAACTAGATTTCAGCCCAGCCCCCTCTACCTTTGTGCTCTGCCCTGAACTTAGGACCCCTCAACTGCAGTGCTCTCCCACCCTGCACTGTGCTGGGACTGGCTCCTGCCTGGGCTTCAGGATAAACATACAGTAGGAAACCCCTTCTCTGATCGCCCTCCTTTGCCCCCCAGGTCAGGCCCACAGGGCACTCTGCAGGCTCCTTTAGCATCAGCCTCAAGCTGCGATGGCTCCCACCATGCTTGCCTCCCCTTGCCATCTGGGAGTCTCTGAGCACAAGAGCAGCGTCTGTCCCATTGCCCCTCTGTACCTCCCAAATGTGACATGCCAGCAGACCCTGGAGAAGGGCAGAACACTCCTGTCCAGGGGTTTTCACAGCCCCCATCACAGATGGGCCGCTGTCCCAACTACACAGATAGAAACACTGAGAATCCAAGAAGAGACGACTGCCCCCAGTGAGCGCACTCAGCTCTGCTGTTACTGCTACTGCTACTACTGCTAAGTCGCTTCAGTCGTGTCCAACTCTGTGCGACCCCATAGACAGCAGCCCACCAGGCTCCGCTGTCCCTGGGATTCTCCAGGCA
>SJYW01014967.1:0-12131 GCA_006410735.1 Raphicerus campestris
CGCCTCCCGCACCCCCCCATCATGGCATTGCTCACTCTGTGTTCCGACTGCCCAGTTAATATTTACAGGGCTCAGCAGGTGATGGGCTCAATAAGATTTGCTGGCTGAAAGACAGAAGTCATTTGATAAGATGCACTGAGTGCCTACCATGTGAGGGTCCCTGTACGGAGAGGTATAAGACACAGACCAGGGGACTTCCCTGGAGGGTCCCTGGAGGCCAGTGGTTAAGACTTGGCCTTCCAATGTAGCGGGTGCAGTTCAGTCCCTGGTTTGGGAGCTTAAGATTCCATATGCCTTGCGGCCAAAAAAGTAAAACAAGAAAGAGAACCAATATTGTAACAAGTTCAATGAAGACTTTACAAATGGTCTACAAAAATAAAAAATACATGGATGAGGAAGGCCTGCTCTCTCCCACAGGAAACATCCTAATGTTGTGATAGTAACAATTTCACAACAATTTCACAGAGCTTCTATTTCTCCCACGGCCATGGCCATGCACGCATGGGTAAACGTGATGTCAGAAAACTGGACGCTATGAAGTCAAACAGTAACTAGACTAGTTCTGTATTATGTTCATACATCATCACTATCCACGCTGACTAATGTTCCTGTGTGACTCAGAAGACATTGATCTAGCTAAATAAAATAGTTTTCGAATGAAGCATCTGATGCCTGGAAATTAGTTTCCTTACATAACTAGAAAAATGGAGGGACTGTTTTCAGGCTCAGTGATTTCTCTTACCTGGCACATTTTCAGTTAACATTTAAAGTAAACAAGACAGAGAATCCTTACCAGTTAAGACAGAGCTTGGCCCCAGCATCAAACCGATGAACAGCTCTTTCCAATTCTAAGACACAAGAGTATGAAAATTTAAACTGCCCAGGCTCAAGAACAGAGCAAAGGATAGAAATCTAGGAGAAAACCAGTGAAAAAGGCTTCTTCACATAATTGGAGAATCAAAGGAAGGAGACACATTCAGTACATTTTAAAGCATATATATAAATTATCTTGAGGCTTAATGTTAATAAATTAATTGATTAATTAATTTAATTTCTCAGGCAGCCAAATTCATTTTTAGAAAAAGCTTGAAACATGCTTTGAAATGGAAGACTAGAAACAATTTACCCTCTTTGCCTCTCCTCCCCACTTAATGAATTTTTATCTTTCGTCTATTTAAAATGGTCACAAATTAGGTCTTTTTTAAAAAAAAATTATGTATTTATTTAATCTATTTGGCTGTGCTGGGTCTTAGTTGAGGCATATGGGATCTAGTTCCCTGACCAGGCATAGAACCCAGGCCCCTGCATGGGGAGCGTGGAGTCTTAGTCCCTGGACCACCAGGAAGTCCCCACAGACTAGGTCTTAACTGCGCAGCAGTGCTTGAAGGAAAAGAGCAGTCACTGGCATGACTGTAAGGAATCACAGATCTGCTCCCGGAGTACTGGCTGCCCTAAATGCAGATCAAGAGAGGGCCAGCTCCACGCGTTTGCAGCTCCCTGTAAGGAAGAGAAAGCACCAGCCTTGGGGGAGAGCACTCNAGTAATGATGACCCTGTAAGTGAGACAATATAAGAGACACAGAGGTATAGAACAGACTTTTGGCTTCTGAGGGAGAGGGAGAGGGTGGGATGATTTGGGAGAATGGCACTGAAACATGTATACTATCATATAAGAAATGAAGCGCCAGTCTATGTTCAATGCAGAATACAGGATGCTAGGGGCTGGTGTACGGGATGATCCGGGGAGGTGGGGTGGGGAGGGATCTGGGAGGGGGCTTCAGCATGGGGAGATCGTGTACACCTGTGGATGATTCATGTCAATGTATGGCAGAGCCAATATAGTACTGTAAAATAGAATAAAGTATTAAAAGGAAAAAAAAAAAAAAGAATGCAGGAGATGCAGGTTCAATCCTGGGTCGGAAAGATTCCTCTGGAGAAGGAAATGGCAACCCATTCCAGTCTTCTTGCCTGGAGAATCCATGGACAGAGGAGCCTGGTGGGCTACAGTCCATAGGATCACAAAGAGTTGGACATGACTGAAGTTATTTAGCATTCGAGAAAACAGCTCACAAACTCCCAGCTGTGCAGTGATTGGTGGTGGGTAAAATCGAAGGTGTTGCTAACTGCCTGTCAGCATGCCTGATTTTCTTTAGTTTATGCATATGGCTGCCTCTCCAATCTTCTTTCATAACATCCTACATTTCCTCCATCCCTTGGAAGAAAAAGAGAAAAAGGAACACACCCTAGAGAAGTTTGTAAACATTCCCTTTTTATCTGTCTTTAATAATGGGGCCTCCCTGATAGCTCAGTTGGTAAAGAATCCACCTGCAATGTGGAAGACCTGGGTTCAATCCCTGGGTTGGAAAGATCCCCTGGAGAAGGGAAAGGCTACCCATTCCAGTATTCTGGCCTGGAGAATTCCATGGGGTTGCAAAGAGTCAGACACGACGGAGTGACTTTCAGTTTCAATCAGTATAATATTTTATGCTATTTGCCAAAAGAGTATAGCATACATAGACTATAAAAGATGAATTATAATTTAAATTGGACTAAATTTCTAATAAGCAGAAAGTTCTTACTATAAATTCACCCATAATATTGATGAGATGGGCAATTGTTCACTTTGATGAGACTTCTGGTTATCATTTGCTTGTAGTCATTCCCTGAATCTATAATTTCCTCTAATTCTGATGCCCTTATATGGCTTGTATTTTATTTGCTGTATTATGTAGTTGGAGCTAATGATACAAGGAGCTCATGGAGTTCAATTAGTTTATTTAAATTCAAAAGAAGCCTGAAAGCCTAATCTGTCACTTGCCTTAGAGCAGAGCTATTTCAGTCTTGTAGTTAATGTTAGGAATTAAGCCCCGAAGTAAATAACCATTTTATTCCCCTATGCTTTGTCTTGCCCATATCTTTCTGGAAATGTGCTGGAGAAGGAAGAGAAGTCAGGCCAAATGTTAAACTCAACCTTTGCTCCTGACTTAGACCCAGAAAAATGATGAACCAGTAGAAATCTGCTCAAACCAAGGCCTTTGCTGTTGTTTTTTTCACTTTCAAATTTTGAGAGACTTTGAAACTAGGGAAACTGAGTCTGTGAGCATCTGATACACCCAGACAGTTTAGTCACTGAGAAAATATCTGCTAAGCAACTTGGGTTTCCCAGGTGGTTCACCAGTAAAGAATTTGCTTGCCAATACAGAAAATGTGGGTTCGATCCCTGGGTCGAGAAGATCCCCTGGAGAAGGAAATGGCAACCCACTCCAGTATTCTTGCCTGGGAATCCCATGGACAGAGGAGCCTGGTGGGCTACAGCCCACAGAGGTCACAAAGAGTCAGACATGACTGAGCACAGCTAAGTAGCTTACATCACAGGGACCTAGTTTCAAGCTGTGTACACTGTAGGTACTTAATCAATCCTCCAGTTGATATTGACTCAGTTTGCCAGTTCTGCTGATGTGCTTCATATGGGCTTCTGACAATCCTCAGAACTTACTGGGGCTTTACCAACGTAAGTCTCTGGTGTCCCTTTTTACTGTAACTGTTCTTTATATGGCTTTCTCCTTTTACCAGATTAGGAACATTCCACAGGGAAATAGATATAGAATTGACAACATGTAGCAAATTATGGTTTTTTGCAGAGCAACTGTGGCTATCTCTCAAACTCTCACAAACATCCAAAGGGGTTCAGATGTGTTCACACTCCCATTTGACAGATGAGAAAACTGAGGCACAGACTGTTATATATTATGTGTGAAATGCAGTTTAACCATCTTGGGATGAAGCCACAACCAGAACTGGGGATTTTCCCACTATGATGCATAGCCGCTTTAAACTAGATTAGTCATGCCATGTTAATCAGCCCTGACAAGTTTCAGCAGGAAAGATATTAAAGAAAATCAGATCTGAGGTTCTTCTAAAGAGAGAAAGAGAAGAAGAGTTGGCACTGATTGTGAGAACAAGAATAATAAAAGAGTTAAAGAGCTTGGTAGAGAGGCCAGAGGGAAGCACCGTGATAGAGAGACTGAACTAGTATCAGAAAGGTGTTTTTTTTAAATACCAGGTATTTTATCTGCTCTGCAGAGAAGGTGTTAGTAATAATGATGAGGAGGATAATAATAATAAAAACTTACGAAGGGCTTACTATGTGCCAGGAACTGTTCAAACACTGTATATGCATTAAATGTTAATCCTTCCCCAAGTCTAGGAAGTGGGAACTATTGTTATCCTCATTTTACCTATGTGGCAACTGGAGACCACAAGGTCCCATGGAAAAAACAGCAGAGCTGGATTTTGAGCCCACATAGTCCAGGTCCAATATTTCACAGGTGGCAGAAAGAAAAACACCAATACAGTATACTGACACATATATATGGAATTTAGAAAGATAGTAATGAAGACCCTGTAAGTGAGACAACATAAGAGACACAGAGGTATAGAACGGACTTTTGGCTTCTGAGGGAGAGGGAGAGGGTGGGATGATTTGGAAGAATGACACTGAAACATGTATACTATCATATAAGAAATGAAGCGCCAGTCTATGTTCAATACAGGATACAGGTGGCTTGGGGCTTGGTGTACGGAATGATCCGGGGAGATGCTGTGGGGTGGGAGGTGGGAGGGGGCTTCGGCATTGGGAAAACGTGTACATCTGTGGCTGATTCTTGTCAATGTATGGCAAAACCAATACAGTATTGTAAAATAGAATAAAGTATTAAATTTAAAAAAAAAAAGAATTTGCCCACCATTGCAGGAGATCCAGGTTCGATCTCTGGGTTGGGAAGATCCCCTGGAGGAGGGCATGGCAACCCACTCCAGTATTCTCGCCTGGAGAATCCCATGGACAAGGAGCCTGGTGGGCTATAGTCCATGGGATCACAAAGAGCCAGACACAGCTGAGCGACTGAACACACAAAAAGTTCAGGTCCAGGGACTGTTCCCTTTACTCCTGGTGCAAACTGCCTCTCCAGGAATGAGTCCAAGATAGAGCTGGCTTCAGGAACGTGGCTCCAGAGCAAGAGGATCTGCCACTGCCTCAGGATTTCACTAAACTGGTTTCCCTCATGTGGAAGGTGAGGGAATCTGAGAAGTTCTTCCCTGGCTTCCATGGGATCTCAAGCAGGCCCCTGGACTCCAAATGTCCCCTCAGGCCACTTTGGGAGTGCACACTGTCTGCCCCCAATCTTGAAGTGACGTGAAGTAAAGCGGCTCAGTCTTCACTTCGCAGTCTGACTCTCTGACCCCATGGACTGTAGCCTACCAGGCTCCTCCGTCCTTGGAATTTTCCAGGCAAGAATACTGGAATGGGTTGCCATTTGCTTCTCTAGGGCTTCTTCCCAACCCAGGAATTGAACCTGGGTCTTCCGCACTGCAGCAGAAGCTTTATTGTCTGAGCCACCAGGGAAGCCCCCAATCTTAGTGTCAGATTCTCCCTTCCACAGCCTGGCCAGCTCCCTTGAAAATGCCATCAACGTGCTGAAAGCAGTGAGCAGCCAAGACTCAACTGGAAAAGGTGAAAGTCATTGGATCAGGCTGTTACCCTGGCCCTCAACTGAAATTATCTCCCAAAGGGGCCTTTTTAGAGTCTGCTGATCAACAGCGTGGCTCACACTAAGAAACAATTTCAAAGTATCCCAAGTGATACAGCAGGGGCCTATTGTCAGTGTGAACTGTAGAGCATATAAAATCCATTGCTTTTCCCATGGAAAACTAATGGGATATAGTTTTCTGTTAGCAATCCCTATGGGCAAAACTTCTACTGTTAATCCCTGTAACAATCTCCTAATTAATCTGTTTTCTTTTTTGCTTCCATATTTTAACTGACTTTTTCAATTAAGAGCATATGAGGAAAAGATTCTGAAACTTACTTGTTTTTAAATAAGCAATTAGAAAGCCTCCTTTTCCAATTATGCTTTTTCTTTCTCGCACCAACCTGATTCTAAAATCTTTTCTCAGCCAAAGCCGCATTTATTCTCTCCCACGTCGTGTCATATAATGACCATGTAATTCTGAGAGCTCAGATCTGTTGTTCTGCCAAGTACATGTTATAGTTATTTAACATTTTTCCTCTCATCCTGTTGAGAATCAACATGGGTATTCTGTATTAGAATCTTTCATGGTCGCTTATTTTAATAAACTTAATTCAGCTTGAAATTCTTACTTGCTTCTAGCCATTCTCCCTAAACTGAATTTTCCTGGAGTAGAGAGTATTTTTGGAGTAGAATGAAGTGTACAAAAATCCTATGTAAACTATATCCAAATTCTGTTGTTGTTTTTAAATAAATGGATTCCATAAATGGGTTCCAAACAATGTAAACCATTATATTAGATATAAAAATCTAATAATCAGGATAAGATTTTATTGTTGCTGTTGTTGTTCAGTTGCTAAGTCGTATCTGACTCTTTTGTGACCCCGTATCCCTCCAGGCTCCTCTGTCCATGCGATTTACCAGGCAAGAATACTGGAGTGGGTTGCCATTTCCTTCTCTAGGGGATCTTGCCGACCCAGGGATCGAACCTGCATCTCCTGCCTTGATTGGCAGGCAAATTCTTTACTGCTGAGCCACCAGGGAAGCCCAAGATATTATACATAGCATAAAACGTAAATCCAATCTGGCTCTTCTCGTGTTTCAAAACTTTCAGTGGCAATCAAGTCATAGCCCTTAACTCGACACCCAGAGTTCCTTGTTACCTGGCTCTAGTCAACTTCGTCCTGTTTTCTCTCTCAACATCCTCTCCACTGCAGCCCACACCGCGCTCTGTGATCCAGCCTTGAGAAACTTCATGAAGGTCCGAGATGGTTCAGCCCCTTAGCACATCCTCTTCCTCTTTCTCTCATGTTGGATTCTCCCCCTCCACACACACGCGTGCACACATACACACACGCACACTCCAGCCCCCACTCACTCCCTTGCCAAGCTCCTTCTCATCCTTCAGGTCTCTGTTTAAATACGTGACTTCTTCAGAGCCCTCGCTTGCCACCCGTCTCCATTCTAACGCTTTCCCTCCATCTTCTCTCAGCCTTCTCCAGAACCCGGTCCATAATTTGTAATTAAACATTTGTCTCTGTCGCTGTTTAGCTAGTATCTGTCTTCTCCACTAGATTGCAAGCTTCGGGAAGGGAGGCAGCAGAGCCTATGTTTTCTCATCTTTTAGTTAGCTAGCCCTTCACTCAGCACCTGACACAGAGCAATAAATATTTGTGGAATGAAGAAAGGAATGAGACCCTAGCCTAGAAATATACCACAAACAAACGTGAATTTGATTCCAGAACACCTGTCGTTTCTATGGTTGGTGGGTCCCACCTGGAGCGAGTGCAGTCCTCTGAGGCTACCATGTCCACATTAGACCCTGACGTGGGACCATCGGCCTGGACTCCTCCAGGGCTCCTGTTTTCCAGTTCTAGAAGGTTCTTCACAAGGAATCTGGGACGGCTCCCCCCACCCCGATCCATCCCACAGAAGATGCTGTGCCAGTCCTATTCTCCAGGGACTGGGTCCTCCCTCTCTTATCTCTCCGCAAATGGTGTTTAACCAGGAGAGGAAAAGTTAACATAAAACAAGAAACAATCCTGGCAGTCACAGGAAGACTTTGCCAAGACGTTTTTCATCTTCATTCCTTGGACCAAAATTGAGAGACACTATTTTTGACAGTTTGGTTTTGTTTCACAGTGATATACAAAGATGCTTTACATTGCTGCTCACTGCCCCCTCTCCCACTCGGGTATGACAACTTGCTTTGATAATCAGCAGTTTTTGTGCGATGATGCATATCCTGACAAATCTTACTCCTTAACAAAAACTTCCTTACAAGTTGTTTACTGTGTCAAACAGCTTGTTATATTTTGACAGTAGCTTTTCCTTTAGGACTTACAGAGTCCTGTAGGATCCCTTTCTAAAATTCTGCTGGCTGGAGTCTTCCTGATGTTGAATTTGTATGCCTCAGACATCCATGCTATGATACCCTTCAAAATATTGATATTAATATTAGATCAATTCAGAGCCCTCTCTTCAAATATGGGTTCTTGCAGAAGTATCCTATAGAATTGAAAATAACCTTAAATGTAAGAGACTTAAATAAGTATAATTAAGTAACCTTTATCATGCTTTCAAATGAAAAGTGACTCTATAGAAGAACCAAAAAAACCAATCAAAATGTAACTAAATCTGTAGTTTTGCACTTACTGTAAAGAAGTGAAAAGGTTTTAGTCACTTAGTTATGTCTGACATATGGACTGTAGCCCGCCAGGCTCTCTGTCCATGGAATTCTCCAGGCAAGAATACTGGAGTGGGTTGCCATTCCTTTCTCCAGGAGATCTTCCCAACCCAGGGATCAAACCTGAGTCTCTCGCATTGCAGGCAGATTCTTTACCAGCTGAGCCACCAGGGACTGTCAAGAGAATGACAGACAAATATTGTTTTCTTTCTTTGGTAATACTGACAACACTTCCTCAGTGCTTACTAGCTGACAAGCATTTCTCTACAAGTTTTATCTGTATTATTAATAACTCATCTAAACCTACAACAGCCTGTAGAGGAAAATACAGTAATTATTTTCATAGTATAAATAAAAACACAATACACAAGAAGTTCGAGTAACTTGCTCACAGTTACAAAGGTAGCAAAAAGTAGAGGCAATTTATGTGCCCAGGTTTCTGCCTTCAGAGCCTGGGGGCTTAACCACTCCTCTTGCCCCTTTCCAATAGACAGAGCCAGGCAAATGAGCTTTTTCCACTCCCAAATCTTCATATATATTCTGTTATATTTTAAATCGTGTTAAGTAGCCTATCATTCTGCGAAGGATAATGCTAGATTTTTACCCTCCCTGGATGTGCAGTTCAGTCGCTCAGTCGTGTCCAACTCTTTGTGACCCCGTGAATCGCAGCACGCCAGGCCTCCCTGTCCATCACCAACTCCTGGAATTCACTCAAACTCAANGGATATAGTTTTCTGTTAGCAATCCCTATGGGCAAAACTTCTACTGTTAATCCCTGTAACAATCTCCTAATTAATCTGTTTTCTTTTTTGCTTCCATATTTTAACTGACTTTTTCAATTAAGAGCATATGAGGAAAAGATTCTGAAACTTACTTGTTTTTAAATAAGCAATTAGAAAGCCTCCTTTTCCAATTATGCTTTTTCTTTCTCGCACCAACCTGATTCTAAAATCTTTTCTCAGCCAAAGCCGCATTTATTCTCTCCCACGTCGTGTCATATAATGACCATGTAATTCTGAGAGCTCAGATCTGTTGTTCTGCCAAGTACATGTTATAGTTATTTAACATTTTTCCTCTCATCCTGTTGAGAATCAACATGGGTATTCTGTATTAGAATCTTTCATGGTCGCTTATTTTAATAAACTTAATTCAGCTTGAAATTCTTACTTGCTTCTAGCCATTCTCCCTAAACTGAATTTTCCTGGAGTAGAGAGTATTTTTGGAGTAGAATGAAGTGTACAAAAATCCTATGTAAACTATATCCAAATTCTGTTGTTGTTTTTAAATAAATGGATTCCATAAATGGGTTCCAAACAATGTAAACCATTATATTAGATATAAAAATCTAATAATCAGGATAAGATTTTATTGTTGCTGTTGTTGTTCAGTTGCTAAGTCGTATCTGACTCTTTTGTGACCCCGTATCCCTCCAGGCTCCTCTGTCCATGCGATTTACGAGGCAAGAATACTGGAGTGGGTTGCCATTTCCTTCTCTAGGGGATCTTGCCGACCCAGGGATCGAACCTGCATCTCCTGCCTTGATTGGCAGGCAAATTCTTTACTGCTGAGCCACCAGGGAAGCCCAAGATATTATACATAGCATAAAACGTAAATCCAATCTGGCTCTTCTCGTGTTTCAAAACTTTCAGTGGCAATCAAGTCATAGCCCTTAACTCGACACCCAGAGTTCCTTGTTACCTGGCTCTAGTCAACTTCGTCCTGTTTTCTCTCTGAACATCCTCTCCACTGCAGCCCACACCGGGCTCTGTGATCCAGCCTTGAGAAACTTCATGAAGGTCCGAGATGGTTCAGCCCCTTAGCACATCCTCTTCCTCTTTCTCTCATGTTGGATTCTCCCCCTCCACACACACGCGTGCACACATACACACACGCACACTCCAGCCCCCACTCACTCCCTTGCCAAGCTCCTTCTCATCCTTCAGGTCTCTGTTTAAATACGTGACTTCTTCAGAGCCCTCGCTTGCCACCCGTCTCCATTCTAACGCTTTCCCTCCATCTTCTCTCAGCCTTCTCCAGAACCCGGTCCATAATTTGTAATTAAACATTTGTCTCTGTCGCTGTTTAGCTAGTATCTGTCTTCTCCACTAGATTGCAAGCTTCGGGAAGGGAGGCAGCAGAGCCTATGTTTTCTCATCTTTTAGTTAGCTAGCCCTTCACTCAGCACCTGACACAGAGCAATAAATATTTGTGGAATGAAGAAAGGAATGAGACCCTAGCCTAGAAATATACCACAAACAAACGTGAATTTGATTCCAGAACACCTGTCGTTTCTATGGTTGGTGGGTCCCACCTGGAGCGAGTGCAGTCCTCTGAGGCTACCATGTCCACATTAGACCCTGACGTGGGACCATCGGCCTGGACTCCTCCAGGGCTCCTGTTTTCCAGTTCTAGAAGGTTCTTCACAAGGAATCTGGGACGGCTCCCCCCACCCCGATCCATCCCACAGAAGATGCTGTGCCAGTCCTATTCTCCAGGGACTGGGTCCTCCCTCTCTTATCTCTCCGCAAATGGTGTTTAACCAGGAGAGGAAAAGTTAACATAAAACAAGAAACAATCCTGGCAGTCACAGGAAGACTTTGCCAAGACGTTTTTCATCTTCATTCCTTGGACCAAAATTGAGAGACACTATTTTTGACAGTTTGGTTTTGTTTCACAGTGATATACAAAGATGCTTTACATTGCTGCTCACTGCCCCCTCTCCCACTCGGGTATGACAACTTGCTTTGATAATCAGCAGTTTTTGTGCGATGATGCATATCCTGACAAATCTTACTCCTTAACAAAAACTTCCTTACAAGTTGTTTACTGTGTCAAACAGCTTGTTATATTTTGACAGTAGCTTTTCCTTTAGGACTTACAGAGTCCTGTAGGATCCCTTTCTAAAATTCTGCTGGCTGGAGTCTTCCTGATGTTGAATTTGTATGCCTCAGACATCCATGCTATGATACCCTTCAAAATACTGATATTAATATTAGATCAATTCAGAGCCCTCTCTTCAAATATGGGTTCTTGCAGAAGTATCCTATAGAATTGAAAATAACCTTAAATGTAAGAGACTTAAATAAGTATAATTAAGTAACCTTTATCATGCTTTCAAATGAAAAGTGACTCTATAGAAGAACCAAAAAAACCAATCAAAATGTAACTAAATCTGTAGTTTTGCACTTACTGTAAAGAAGTGAAAAGGTTTTAGTCACTTAGTTATGTCTGACATATGGACTGTAGCCCGCCAGGCTCTCTGTCCATGGAATTCTCCAGGCAAGAATACTGGAGTGGGTTGCCATTCCTTTCTCCAGGAGATCTTCCCAACCCAGGGATCAAACCTGAGTCTCTCGCATTGCAGGCAGATTCTTTACCAGCTGAGCCACCAGGGACTGTCAAGAGAATGACAGACAAATATTGTTTTCTTTCTTTGGTAATACTGACAACACTTCCTCAGTGCTTACTAGCTGACAAGCATTTCTCTACAAGTTTTATCTGTATTATTAATAACTCATCTAAACCTACAACAGCCTGTAGAGGAAAATACAGTAATTATTTTCATAGTATAAATAAAAACACAATACACAAGAAGTTCGAGTAACTTGCTCACAGTTACAAAGGTAGCAAAAAGTAGAGGCAATTTATGTGCCCAGGTTTCTGCCTTCAGAGCCTGGGGGCTTAACCACTCCTCTTGCCCCTTTCCAATAGACAGAGCCAGGCAAATGAGCTTTTTCCACTCCCAAATCTTCATATATATTCTGTTATATTTTAAATCGTGTTAAGTAGCCTATCATTCTGCGAAGGATAATGCTAGATTTTTACCCTCCCTGGATGTGCAGTTCAGTCGCTCAGTCGTGTCCAACTCTTTGTGACCCCGTGAATCGCAGCACGCCAGGCCTCCCTGTCCATCACCAA
>SJYW01014976.1:25666-46341 GCA_006410735.1 Raphicerus campestris
GATGTTCAAGCTGGTTTTAGAAAAGGCAGAGAAACCAAAGATCAAATTGCCAACATCCTCTTGGTCATTGAAAAAGCAAGAGAGTTCCAGAAAAACATCTATTTCTGCTTTATTGACTATGCCAAAGCCTTTGACTTGTGGATCACAACAAACTGTGGGAAATTCTACAAAAGATGGGAATACCAGACCACCTGACTTGCCTCTAGAGAAACCTGTATGCAGGTCAGGAAGCAACAGTTAGAACTGGACATGGAACAACAGACTGGTTCCAAATAGGAAAAGGAGTACCTCAGGCTGTATATTGTCACCCTGTTTATTTAACTTCTATGCAGAGTACATCATGTGAAATGCTGGGCTGCATGAAGCACAAGCCGAAATCAAGACTGCCGAGAGAAATATCAATAACATCAGATATGCAGATGACACCACCCTTATGGCAGAAAGTGAGGAGGGATTAAAGAGCCTCTTGATGAAAATGAATGAGGAGAGTGAAAAAGCTGGGTAAAACTCAACATTCAAAAAATAAAGATAGTGGCATCTGGTCCTATCACTTCATGGCAGATAGATGGGCAAACAGTGGAAACAGTGCCATATTTTATTTTCTTAGGCTCTGAAATCAGTGTGGATGGTGACTGCAGCCATGAAAATCAAAAGACACTTGCTCCTTGGATTAAAAGCTATGACCAACCTAGACAGCATATTAAAAAGCAGAGAAATTACTTTGCCAACAAAGGTCTGTCTCATCAAGGCACTGGTTTTTCCAGTAGTCACGTATGGTTTCAAGAGTTGGACTATAAAAAAAGTTGAACACAGAAGAATTGATGCTTTTGAACTGTGATGCTGGAGAAGATTCTTGAGAGTCCCTAGGACTGCAAGGAAATCCAAGCAGTCCATCCTAAAGGAAATCAGTCCTGAACATTCACTGGAAGAACTGATGCTGGAGCTGAAATTCCCAGTACTTTGATCACCTGATGCGAAGAACTGACTCACTGGAAAAAACCCTGATGCTGGAAAAGATTGAAAGCAGGAGGAGAATGGGACAACAGAGGATGAGACAGTTGTATGGCATCAGTGATTCAATGGACATGAGTTTGGGTAAACTCCAGGAGTAGGTCATGGACAGGGAGGCCTAGCATGCTGCAGTCAGTGGGGTCGCAAAGAGTTGGACACGACTGAGCCACTGAACTGAATTGAACTGAGACTTTTGGGATGATGACATTGATGAATTTGTGTTAGGGGGACAAGATGGGGACAGAGATTTCATAAAAGCATGTGGAGTTCCAGCTTTGTATCAACACGAATAAGTACAGGAAAAGGGAATACAGAACACTAGATAATCAAAATCTCATAAAATTAAAGAAACTCTATTAAGAAAAAATCCAAAAAACTTTAGAGAAAAAGAATGCCTTCAGGAGACTTGAAATTCCTAAAAGCTAGAAAATAAGGCAGCTGTGAGTACCAGATGTATACACATTCTCTGATACTCCTTCCTTCAAGGTGGAATTAATTCCCCTCCCCTGAGTGGTGGCCCAAATTTAGCGACTTTCTTCTAACAATGTACAGAAGTGATGGCATGTGACTTCTGAGATTTGTTCGTAAAAGACCTTTTGGACTTCTCCTTGTTCTTCTTCTTGGAACTAGCTCTGGAGGTGTGCAACTACCATATCCTGAGGATACTAAGCAGCCTTATGTAGAAGCGCACCTGGGAGGAACTGAGGCCTTCTCTAACCACCAGCTCTGACTCACCAGTCACGTGAGCCAGCCAACACAGAAGTGGATTAGATGGGCCCAGGCCAGCACCTTGACGTCCTGGGAGTATCTGAGCCAGAACCACGGAGCAAAGCCAATCCCAGAGCCCTGACTCTGAAACTGCATGTGGTTGCTCAGTCACTCGGTTGTGCCCGACTCTTTATGACCCCATGGACTGCAGCACACCAGGCTTCCCTGTCCTTCACTATCTCTCAGAGTTCAGGTAAACTCATGTCCATTGAATCAATGATGCCATCCAACCATCTCATCCTCTGTTGCCCTCTTCTCCTCCTGGCCTCAACCTTTCCCAGCATCAGGGTCTTTTACAGTGAGTCGGCTCTTTGCATCAGGTGGCCAAAGTATTGGAGCTTCAGCTTCAGCATCAGTCCTTCCAATGAATTTCCTTTAGGATTGACTGGCTTGATCTCCTTGCTATCCAAGCAAACTGTGTGAGATAATGTTTATTGTTGTTTTAAGCTGATAATTTTAGGATAATTTGTTATGCATTATTTGATGGCTGATATTTTATGCTTGAGCTTGAAATTAGACAAGATTTACATATTTTTAAATCAAAAACGGTGCTTATTCCTTTACTCCCTTTTGAGGGACATGACACAGTTTCCCCTATACCCTTAGGCTGGATGTGTATTAATTTAGCAACAGGATGGAGAGGTGGTGGAGGGAGAGTTTTTTCTCTTCAGTCACTTACTGAGTTTTAACTAAGAGACATTTCATCCTGAAGGAAACTGTGCACCATGTTTGGAGAGCATAAGGTTTAATTTCTTTTTTGTTTCATCCCTCAAAACACAGAAAAGAAATGAATTTCGTAGTCTAGTAATGCTCAGGAGTTAAACTAAGAGGCAATCACTCTTGGAAGTATAAAAGATCTGACTGTCCATAGATGTTTGACCCTGAGGCCCTGTCATCCAGGGCTCCTTTTCTGTTGGTTTTATTTCTACCACAATTTATTGAATTTTCCTTTTAAGCTACAAAAGTAGTACTACATACTTGTTGCAACAAAACAACTGCTATTGTATAAAGAAAACCACAAACAGTCTTCTTTTTCCCCCATCCCCAAGGCAATAAGTGTTAATGGTTTGTTCTGCATTCTTTTACCCTCTTTTGCTATACACATGGACAAAAATATATTCTTTCCTTTGCTTTATTTTCATCTGTCCTATACCACATGTGCTACTTATCAATATGCATTTTCCCTTAAAATATTTTATATATGCCACTTCATATTAATAAAAATAAGTCTAACTCATTGTTTTGTATAGCTGCATAATATTGCATAATATAGATGGGCTATAATTTATTCAACCATTCTACTGATGATTAAAAATATTTATGATTAAGAATATAACATAATCATCTTTTTAGATATAGTTTTACCTATGGAGAAGGAAATGGCAACCCACTCCAGTACTCTTGCCTAGAAAATTCCATGGACTGAAGAGCCTGGTAGACTACAGTCCATGAGGTTGCAAAGAGTTGGACACGACTGAGCAACTTCACTTTCACTTTACCTATGGGTACCTATAGCACTTTATAGACCTTATTCTTCAGTGATTCCTGAGTCAGTGGTAAATATCAAGTTTTATAATAATGTTCTAGATAATTGTTAAAGGCACTGTAGCCTTTCACAGCTGTACCACCAATGTGAAGGAGTTCCTGTTTCTCCATATTCTTGATAGGGCTAAAGAGTTAGAATGTTCTGCAAAAATAGTATCCCAATCCTCTTTTGTCTTGCATTTCCCTATCAGTCATCCTGAATATCTTTTCATGTGTTCTGGAACATTGACCATTCTTTTCGTCTTCTGAGAGCAGTAAAGAGAAGGTAGTTACCTTTTTTGCTTTTTAAAGTAATAGGCTTGCTTTTAAAGCAGTTTGAAGTGTACAGCAAAGTTAGTACAGGAAGTTCCCACATTCCCTCTCCTCCCCAACCACACACACACACACACACACACACACACACACACACACACACACATATTCAGCCTACCCCACAACCAACATTTGTTATACCCATGAACCAGTACTGAGACATCATTGTTAACCAGTCTACAGTTTACATTAGGGTTCTCTCCCTGAGTTGTACAAAAAATTTTGAACAACTTATAACATACATCCACCACAATAGAATGACACAAGTTTCATTTCCTAAATAAAATCTGTGTTCCACCTATTGCTCTGTCTTTCATAACCTCTGGGTTTATATGTATATATGGTTTACACACACACAGTCTTCCAACATGCTCTTCAGGGAACAGTTCTGAAATAGATGTGGTAGAAGTGGTTCTCAGGCCCTCAGACTGTGCTCTCCAATCAGATGGTGCCACTGGTTGAACTACACACACTGGAGGGACTGTAGGCAGGGTTTCAGGATCAGACAGCCTCAGGCTGAGCTGTGCAATCAGCTAGGACCCCAAAGATGAGTAGAGCCTCAGTCTGGGCTTTGCAATCAGGTAGGCCACTGGCAAGGTTCCACTGTTGAGCAAAGTCTCTGGCTAGGCTTTCTGATTGGACAGGACATCCAGTTGTATCCTACAACTGGGTGGGGCTGGAGACTCTTCATGGTTGGCTGGTCACTTTCTGGGCTACCTGGTTGGGTGGAGCCACAGATTATACTCCATAATTAATTGAGTGGATTCACCAGCTGGGTTCCCTGTCTTGATGAGGCCACAGACTGTGTACAGCAATCATATAGGACCATAGCTGGGCTCAGGCTGCCCAGGGTCACTGTTCAGGTTCCCTAGTAGAGTGAAATCAGAGACTATGCTCAACAGGTGAGAAGGGATGCTGGCTTGACTCTTGGCAGTAAGATGGGCTCCAGGGCTGCCTAGGTCCTCTGATCAAGCCCTCTGTCCTGACAGAACTAGATGCTATGCTCAATAACTGGATTGGGCTGTAAATTTGTTTCCCTGCCTGGGTATAGCCACAGAAAAGACTTCACTGCCAATAGAGACCATTGGCTAGGTTTTGCAGATGGCAGGTAGAGCCACATGGGCACTGATACAAACAGGAATGTGATCCACCAAGATCGACTGCACCTTTTCTCCACCTCTTTCTGATCCCCAGTGATCAAGCCCCATAGATTCCCACAGTGATTCCCCATGATGCAAGCTCCAAGTGAGCCTCCCAGGAAGCTGAGGGGAGCAAGATGTCTATCTTGCTCTCTTTTCCCACTGGGGAAACTGTAGGTCCTGGGAAGCCATCCCTTGGTGTGTTCTGTGCCAGTACGGAGAGCAGCAATGCCCTCGAAGTGAAACCTCTATTCTTCCCCTTCCATTGCAGTCCTTCTCCATCTCTGTGGTCCAGAAAGTCACTTCAGCCTCACTCCCAGGCTCTGGAATTTTTACAGTGGTGTCTTGTCTATGGATAGTTGCTAGTTGGCCTTCTCATGAGGGGGACTAAAGTTGGAAATGATCTTCACTGCCATCTCAATGTTACATCCAAGGGCTTCCAGATCACACCCAAAGGGGCAAGAGTAGATAAATGGTTCCCTTCCAGGTCCAGAGCCAAGACTATTTGCATATCACTTGATGCATAGGTGATCATGACTCCTCCGAGGTTCCCCAGCAGACGGTGCTCATGACAGAACCAAAGCCATGGGCGGCAGCTCCATCTTCAGGTGGGCAGAGCTATTTCCAAGTCTGCATTTGGGACCATGGTCAGAGAATCAGCCACCACAGTAAGACAGCCTCAGTCTTGGACTGCACTAGGGTTTCACAGTCTCCTAACTGGATCCCCAAGCTCCCACAAAGACACTTTTGTCTGAGGATGGATACCAAATTATTGTTGCTGAATGGGAGATATAAATGAAGGGTGTCTTATTTGACCATCTTGCTGACATCACCCTCTCCAACTTATTTTATGAGAGAATGACCTTAAACTAGAATCTGGCAATGAACACAGTAATATTCAACACTGGTAATACATCAAAATCATTTTGGATATATTCCAGGAATACAAAATTGGGTTGAAACTTTAACAATCAATTCATTTCAGCACAATTACAGAAATAAAAACTGTGTCATGATCTCAATGCATGCAGAAAAAGCCATTTATGAAATTCAGCATCCAGTCATGATGAAACTCTTAGCAAACTAATACCAGATGAAAATAATGAAAATACATTGTAAAGCACAGATTTATTTTGTGACATCATTCTGGATGTTCAAAATGTGTTTTGGTTTACTCCTTAATGTTCCTTTGCTCAGGGTGATAAAGAACTGATTCATGAAGAGCTTAATAATTATACACGAAAGACTTCTGTTTAGAAAAAAACATTTCACAAGCTCAACAGAGCATTCAAGAAATTAACTGAGTTTAATGGGCAACTTGAAACATAAGCAACTCAAAAGAAGTATTAGAAATCTAAGGATGATGTTCTAGTAACAATGCCATTCAAATGTCAGTCATATTTATTTCCCAGTTTGTGGAAGGAGTTTGGTAAACCAAAACATTTCAACCAGAATTCAAAGATAAACTCTTTTCTACTACCCTAGAATATCAGTGCTGGAAATTTATCTCATATACACACAAAGTAGAATCCCAGACAGCCAAATCTCTAATCACTTCCACAAAGATTGACCTTTATAGAACCTACAGGAATCCTGCTCCTGTCCCAAGATGGTGTTGGGGTAAGCACCCCACAAAGTGTCCCTGCCAGAGACCCTTCCTCACCAAAGCCTTCCCACTGACCAGAGCCCATCAATGGGTCAGGGGGACTCCCAGCACTAGCACTCATGAGCACTGAAATGGCTAAGGTTTGGATAATTTCACAGGCAATATTATAGTACTATGGTACAAGTGGTATTCTCCAATACTAGACCTCATAAGAACTAACTCACCATCCTGGCTGGAGAAACTAGAGAAAAGGTGCCCGAAGTTAAGGGAGAAGTCAGTGAAGGCTCAACATCAAGTTTCTGCCAGAGTTTCCCCCGGCTATAGAACCAAGCTCATGAAGCAAGTAATAGATTCTTTAGGGGAAAAAATTCCCTTCTTGTCTATCCAGAAAAAGACAGAAGCAGGAAAATATTTACCCTTTAAAATGTCTGGTGGGAAAAGAATGGATGAAACCTTTTATGAGCACTTGTTTCCCTCTCTTTCCTGAGCATCCTCCAGCCCACTCTACCACCTCTCCTATTTGTCTGAGCAAAGCCGAAGGCCAGCCATAGCGTGGGCATGTGCAACACAGCCCCTTCACAAAGTGGTATTAAGTTTCCCACCAGTGAGTTGGAGCTCCTGTCACAAAGCTCAGACCTTTCAGGTTTTACATATATAGAATGGGAGGCGGAGGGGGTTGCAAAGTTATCAATAATCTTTGAAAGATTTTTCACTTCTGCACATAGGTGCCAAGTGCCTGGCTTCAATAAGGGAGGACGGGAATGACCCTTGTCTGAGAAATCAGTGGTGATTATTTATTTAAAATATTGGTTATTGCATACATCCCAATCTCTGTAGCCCAGATTCCAGGAATGAGACGATCTAGAATCATGTGACAGCATTCAAGTCCAGGTAAGAGCCAGAATAGAGGAAAAAATGGATACAGCTAATAGCTCAGGTCTCAGGAGCCCAAGTTTGAAGGATCTTGCTTCATTGTCAAAGTACAGCTCTGCTTGACCTTCCTATTGTCACTGCTAGGTTCTAGTTAGCCATAGGAAGGTGTCCGTGGATTCTGGCCTGTGGGCTGTGGGACAGACTCTTAGGGCTTCTCTTATCCTGCTCAGAACATTCATTCCCTAGAACAATGTCCTCCATCTTCCTCTCTTCCTCCTGCTTTCTGAGTACTCTCTATGTATCTAAGCGTTGCTAGGTGCTGGGGTGAATACAAAGAAATGTAAATCTATTCTCTGAAATCCAGAGGCTTACAGTTCCTCCACCAGTATAGATTAATTATAAATTCCCTTTTAAAGTTTCAGTCATGCCCTTCATTGCACTTAATCTCCTTTCATCATCATCTCTACAGACACATAAGAACCTCTCCCTCTCTTGAAACTGTTCGTCACTAGGTCGTGTCTGACTCTTTGCGAACCCATGGACTGTAGTTCACCAGGCTTCTCTGTCCATGGGATTTCCCAGCAAGGATACTGGAGTGGGTGGCCATTTCCTTCTCCAGAGGATCTTCCTGACCCAGGGATTGAACCCAGGTCTCTTGCACTGCAGGCAAATTCTATACCGACTGAGCTACAAGGGAAGCCCTCATCCCCTTTTCCTAAGAGTGAAATAAAACATCTTTTTAGAGTTGTTTTTGTTTTTTTTTTCTTGTTGTCAGGCTCAGATATTGTAACATTATTAGCTGTGAACTCTGATTTATCCACATCTAAAGTGTGAAGCTGAGGACCCAATACACTGGATTCTATTAGTCTCTCTTTCCCATGTCACTGGTCCCAAAGAAAGACTTGGAAAGCCCGGTCCTCCACCTCCTGGATGTCATCCTTCAGTTCATTTCTTCTTTGCACACCATGCCCCCACGGAACTATCCACTGGGGATCCCCCAGTCTCCCCTGTACTCAGTACCCCAACCTCATTCAGCATCCTCACACCCAGCATATTGTATCACCTCCTATTTAAAAAGAAAATTTAAATGGCCCTTCCATTTGGAACCTAAAGCCTCATATTAACCCTCTCTTTCTGGCCTGGTCTTCTCTGGAGAAAATATACACTTACTGCTACCCAAAACCCAGAGCTAAGAACAGCCCTACAGATAATTTCTGCTTCACAGAGAGTAGTCTGAGGATGACATGGAAGCTGCTGATATTTCATGAGTCTGTGGAGTCAGCATCACTTTAGGGGGGAAAAGCACTAAGTTGCTAATTCTGCAGACCGTGTTTGCCACCATTAAACTTTCATATCTTAATTGTAACAAATTTAAATTTGATGATTTAATGTTTCTGTTCAAGTTTAAAATCTTGCCTGTGGCTGTCAGTCATTAAGTCCTGGCTGACTCTTTGGACCCCATGGACTATAGTATACCAGGGTACTCTGTCCTCCACTAGCTCTAGGAATTTGTTCAGGTTCATGTCCATTGAGTCAGTGATGCTGCCTAACCACTGCATCCTATGCTGGCCCCTTTTTCTTTTGCCTTCAATCTTTCCTCAAATCAGGGTCTTTTCCAAAGAGCCAACTCTTCACATCAGGTGACCAAAATATTAGAGCTTCAGCTTCAGCAACAGTCCTTCCAATGAATAGTCAGGGTTAATTTTCTTTAGGATTGACTGGTTTGTTCTCCTTGCAGTCCAAGGGACTCTCAAGAGTCTTCTCCAGCACCACAATTCAAAACCATCAATTTTTTGGTGCTCAGCCATCTTTATGGCTCAACTCTCACATCCGTACATAACTGGAAAAACCACAGCTTTGGTTATACAGATCTTTGTCAGCAAATTGATGTCTCTGTTTTTAAAAACACTCTTTAGGTTTGTCGTTGCTTTCCTTTAAAGGAGCAAGTGTCTTTCACTTTCATGGCTGCAGTCACTCTCTGCAGTGATTTTGGAAGCCGAGAAAATAAAATCTGTCACTGCTTCCAATTTTTTCCCTTCTATTTGTCATGAAGTAAGAGTTGGATTNAGGCGGAGGGGGTTGCAAAGTTATCAATAATCTTTGAAAGATTTTTCACTTCTGCACATAGGTGCCAAGTGCCTGGCTTCAATAAGGGAGGACGGGAATGACCCTTGTCTGAGAAATCAGTGGTGATTATTTATTTAAAATATTGGTTATTGCATACATCCCAATCTCTGTAGCCCAGATTCCAGGAATGAGACGATCTAGAATCATGTGACAGCATTCAAGTCCAGGTAAGAGCCAGAATAGAGGAAAAAATGGATACAGCTAATAGCTCAGGTCTCAGGAGCCCAAGTTTGAAGGATCTTGCTTCATTGTCAAAGTACAGCTCTGCTTGACCTTCCTATTGTCACTGCTAGGTTCTAGTTAGCCATAGGAAGGTGTCCGTGGATTCTGGCCTGTGGGCTGTGGGACAGACTCTTAGGGCTTCTCTTATCCTGCTCAGAACATTCATTCCCTAGAACAATGTCCTCCATCTTCCTCTCTTCCTCCTGCTTTCTGAGTACTCTCTATGTATCTAAGCGTTGCTAGGTGCTGGGGTGAATACAAAGAAATGTAAATCTATTCTCTGAAATCCAGAGGCTTACAGTTCCTCCACCAGTATAGATTAATTATAAATTCCCTTTTAAAGTTTCAGTCATGCCCTTCATTGCACTTAATCTCCTTTCATCATCATCTCTACAGACACATAAGAACCTCTCCCTCTCTTGAAACTGTTCGTCACTAGGTCGTGTCTGACTCTTTGCGAACCCATGGACTGTAGTTCACCAGGCTTCTCTGTCCATGGGATTTCCCAGCAAGGATACTGGAGTGGGTGGCCATTTCCTTCTCCAGAGGATCTTCCTGACCCAGGGATTGAACCCAGGTCTCTTGCACTGCAGGCAAATTCTATACCGACTGAGCTACAAGGGAAGCCCTCATCCCCTTTTCCTAAGAGTGAAATAAAACATCTTTTTAGAGTTGTTTTTGTTTTTTTTTTCTTGTTGTCAGGCTCAGATATTGTAACATTATTAGCTGTGAACTCTGATTTATCCACATCTAAAGTGTGAAGCTGAGGACCCAATACACTGGATTCTATTAGTCTCTCTTTCCCATGTCACTGGTCCCAAAGAAAGACTTGGAAAGCCCGGTCCTCCACCTCCTGGATGTCATCCTTCAGTTCATTTCTTCTTTGCACACCATGCCCCCACGGAACTATCCACTGGGGATCCCCCAGTCTCCCCTGTACTCAGTACCCCAACCTCATTCAGCATCCTCACACCCAGCATATTGTATCACCTCCTATTTAAAAAGAAAATTTAAATGGCCCTTCCATTTGGAACCTAAAGCCTCATATTAACCCTCTCTTTCTGGCCTGGTCTTCTCTGGAGAAAATATACACTTACTGCTACCCAAAACCCAGAGCTAAGAACAGCCCTACAGATAATTTCTGCTTCACAGAGAGTAGTCTGAGGATGACATGGAAGCTGCTGATATTTCATGAGTCTGTGGAGTCAGCATCACTTTAGGGGGGAAAAGCACTAAGTTGCTAATTCTGCAGACCGTGTTTGCCACCATTAAACTTTCATATCTTAATTGTAACAAATTTAAATTTGATAATTTAATGTTTCTGTTCAAGTTTAAAATCTTGCCTGTGGCTGTCAGTCATTAAGTCCTGGCTGACTCTTTGGACCCCATGGACTATAGTATACCAGGGTACTCTGTCCTCCACTAGCTCTAGGAATTTGTTCAGGTTCATGTCCATTGAGTCAGTGATGCTGCCTAACCACTGCATCCTATGCTGGCCCCTTTTTCTGTTGCCTTCAATCTTTCCTCAAATCAGGGTCTTTTCCAAAGAGCCAACTCTTCACATCAGGTGACCAAAATATTAGAGCTTCAGCTTCAGCAACAGTCCTTCCAATGAATAGTCAGGGTTAATTTTCTTTAGGATTGACTGGTTTGTTCTCCTTGCAGTCCAAGGGACTCTCAAGAGTCTTCTCCAGCACCACAATTCAAAACCATCAATTTTTTGGTGCTCAGCCATCTTTATGGCTCAACTCTCACATCCATACATAACTGGAAAAACCACAGCTTTGGTTATACAGATCTTTGTCAGCAAATTGATGTCTCTGTTTTTAAAAACACTCTTTAGGTTTGTCGTTGCTTTCCTTTAAAGGAGCAAGTGTCTTTCACTTTCATGGCTGCAGTCACTCTCTGCAGTGATTTTGGAAGCCGAGAAAATAAAATCTGTCACTGCTTCCAATTTTTTCCCTTCTATTTGTCATGAAGTAAGAGTTGGATTGTGAAGAAAGCTGAGCGCTGAAGAATTGATGCTTTTGAACTGTGGTGTTGGAGAAGACTCTTGTGAGTCCCTTGGACTGCAAGGAGAGCCAACCAGTCCATTCTGAAGGAGATCAACCCTCGGATTTCTTTGAAGGGAATGATGCTGAAGCTGAAACTCCAGTATTTTGGCCACCTCATGTGAAGAGTTGACTCATTGGAAAAGACTCTGATGCTGGGATTGGGGGTGGGAGGAGAAAGGAACGACAGAGGATGAGATGGCTGGATGGTATCACGGACTCGATGGACTTGAGTCTGAGTGAACTCCGGGAGTTGGTGATGGACAGGGAAGCCTGGTGTGCTGCGATTCATGGGGTTGCAAAGAGTCAGACACGACTGAGCCACTGAACTGAACTGAATGGAACTGCATGCCATGATCTTAGTTTTTTTAATGTTGAGTTTCAAGCCAGCTTTCTCACTCTCCTTTCTCACTCTTACTAAGAGGCTCTTTAGTTCTTCATCACTTTCTGCCATTAGTGATCTTGTTATTAATGTGGCTCAGATGGTAAAGAATCTGCCTGCAATTCAGGAGACCATGTTCAATTCCTGAATTGGCAAGATCTCCTGGAGGAAGGAATGGCAACCCACTTCAGTATTCTTGCCTGGAGAATCCCACGGGCTCACACAGCATTGGACACAACTGAGTGGCCAAAACTTTCCTTTAACTTTCAAAGACTTATTAGTACCTAGTACAAATCTACATATGGTACATACTCAACAAATTTCTTAAGAAAACATTTTTCCCAGAAGCAGCTATATTTTCCTTCTTTTTGAATAAACATATTGACATTAAAAATTTAAAGTCATAATTATAATTATATGGCATAGGTCAAAGAAGAAATCTCCAGATAAATTTGAAAATATTTTGAACTAAATGAAAATAAAACATCAAAGTGGGATTCAGTAACAACAGTGCTTAGAGAGAAAATTATAGCATTGAAGACATAAAGAAAAAAGATCTAAAATCAATAATCTAAGTTTCTATCTAAAGAAACTAAGGAGGAAAAAGGCAAATTAAACCTAAAGTGGAAGAAAATAAATAATAATGATTATTGAAGAAATCAATGAAATTGAAAACAAGAAATCAGTAGAGAAAAAATCAATGAAACAAAGACAATTACTAATCTAATATTAATATATTCTGCAAAATATTCTGCAAAATGCAAGTCAGGAAGAAGCAGTTAGAACTGGACATGGATCAACAGACTGGTTCCAAGCTGGGAAAGGAGTACATCAAGGCTGTATGTTGTCACCCAGCTTATTTAATTTATTTGCAGAGTGAAGTGAAGTGAAGTCACTCCGTCGTGTCTGACTCTGCGACCCCGTGGACTGTAGCCTACTAGGCTTTTCTGTCCCTGGGATTCTCCAGAAAAGAATACTGGAGTGGGTTATCATGTCCTTCTCCAGGGGATCTTCCTGACCCAAGGATCGAACCTGGGTCTCCTGCATTGGAGGTAGATGCTTTCACCTCTGAGCCACCAGGGAAGCCACCTATTTGCAGAGTACATCATGAGAAATGCTGGACTGAATGAAGCACAAGCTGGGTCAAGAATGCTGGGAAAAAGTTCAGTAACCTCAGATATGCAGATGGCACAACCGTTATGGCAGAAAGCAAAGAAGAACTAAAGAGCCTCTTGATGAAAGTGAAAGAGGAGAGTGAAAAAGTTGGTTTAAAGCTCAACATTCAGAAAACTAATATCATGGCATCCGGTCCCATCACTTTATGGCAAATAAATGAGGAAACAATGGAAACAATGAGAGACATTAAAAAGCAGAGACATTACTTTGCCAACAAAGTTCTGTCTAGTCAAAGCTATGGTTTTTCCAGTAGTAATGTATGGTTGTGAGGGTTGGACTATAAAGAAAGCTGAGTGCTAAAGAACTGATGCTTTTGAACCGTGGTGTTGGAGGAGACTCTTGAGAGTCCCTTGGACTGCAAGGAGATACAACCAGTCCATCCTAGGGGAGACCATTCCTGGGTATTCATTGGAAGGACTGATGTTAAGGCTGAAACTCCAATACTTTGGCCACCTGATGCAAAGAGTTGACTCATTGGAAAAGACTCTGAGCCTGGGAGGGATTGGAGGCAGGAGGAGAAGGAGACAACAGAGGATGAGATGGCTGGATGGCATCACTGACTCAATGGACATGAGTTTGGGTGAACTCCAAGAGTTGGTGTTGGACAGGGAGGCCTGGCGTGCTGCAGTCCATGGAGTTGCAAAGAGTTGGACACGACTGAGTGACTGAACTGAACTGAAAATGTTCTTTGCACATAATACAAACTTTTATATACAGAAGGTTCATTTGATTCTTTTACATGTTTCATTCCTCTCATTCCTTCATGCTTTCTTTTAATCCTTTAGCGTATATAATATTTGTAAATGTTCTAGCAACCTTGCCTAATTCTATCTCCTTTTTCATGTCTATATCTCTTTCTTCTGATTTTCTTCTTACTATAATTGACATTCTTCTGCTTCTTCATATACCAAGTAGTTTAGTGAATGCTAGAGATTTTGGATTTTTTTGTAGCGTGTTGTATTTTTTTCCTTTTATACCTTTAAAAAACAATGCACTTTGTTCTGTTATGTATATAGGTTACTTGTGGATCCTATTGAGCTTGACTTGACTGAGTTCTCTGTTTGATAGGGCAGGACTCATTAGTCTTTACTTTAGGATTAGCATGGCTTTATCCCGAAGGTATAGTCTCACTAGGGTCTCCATTGAAGACCCAGCTTGTTCAGGTAAGCTTCTCTTCTCTAGTTGGTCAAACACCAATGTCTCACAGCCAAGTGCAAACTTCAAAACCTCTGTTTACCTTACATTTCCCCTTAATTATCCTTTGCCAGCCTTTTAATGCCTGGCTCTGCGTATGCATAGCTTAGTATTCTGCTACAGAACAAGAGATACTTATGTATCGTTCTGCAGCTCTTATTCTGTGGAGCTTCCTCTTCTTGTCTACTCTGACCCACATGTACCAGCAATACTGCCATCTCTACATTTCAATTTTTATCTCTTCAGCTCAGTAAAACCCTGTCTTCTTCTTAGACTCCCCTTCACTATGTCATGTTTTGCAAAGAGTCTTTAGACGAAAGGCCAGGGAATCATGAAGCTTCACTTTCATGTTTTCAGTCTCTCTATAATCAGTCTTTCACTGCCTACTGTCTCAAATCTGAAAACAATTGATTTGCATGCTTTTCCCACTTTATTATTATTATTTTTTTTTTATGATGAAAGGACTAATAGAATAGTAGTTATTCCCTCCTGAGTGGAAAGAAGCAATACATAATTGATTTTACATTTTTTCTTTGTGTGCCATTTATCAGTGTATTTCCCTTCAACTTCAAATTTGCCTTCATTGCTTGCTCTGAAGAAACTGAGCTGGGCTCCTGACAGCTGGTACAATGTTAAGCTTTGTCAATTCAGGACACTGTTAGACACATTGCAGGAGGAAGGGACCTTCCTTCACATTTCCACTGTGCTTCATTTGGCAGTTTTCTTCAGCATGACTTGGCTTCTCCAGCACCAAGTTCCTGTAACATGGCAGATACTCCAGCTCTGCAGTGTATGGCAATCAACAGCACCTAGAAATAAACAATTTACTTTACGATGGCTCTTTGCATAGTAGAACATTTCCAGTAAGACAGCACCTTCAGAATAGCTCTCCCCAGTATAATAGAGGGCAGATTTCTAGCATGTTCCAAAGTGTAGATTTCATCCAAATTTTCCCAGCATGGCACACTGCACTGCTTCTGTCATACAGTGGGTTGATGTTGTGGCCTCTCCAATAAGGTATGGATATTAATGCTTATGCAGGAAAGGTTGTCTCTTCCTTGAGTGCTGTTGATTTTTAACATTCATTATTATTAATTTTTTTGAATGAAGTTTCTAAATCACAGCAGATTTCTTACTATGCTCACCACACAGTCAACAGTCAGAATCATTAGTCTCTCCACATTTGCAACCCTGCAGAGTGATGTGATAAGAGCCAGATGGAAAATATATTCTACACAAGTGGTAGGATAACTCTGTATTCGAGTAACTGAGAAATATAAAAGTCTTCACTTTATACAGGGGAGATTATTTTTCTTCCTTTTCCTTCTGAGTATCTCCTTGGAGACAGAATGCAAAGAATCCTTACTCTAATCTTTTGTTATGTAAATAAATCTCTCCAGGAAAAAGACAGAGTGT
Source organism: Raphicerus campestris (assembly GCA_006410735.1). NCBI lineage: Eukaryota > Metazoa > Chordata > Mammalia > Artiodactyla > Bovidae > Raphicerus > Raphicerus campestris. The sequence continues at coordinate 41,489 of SJYW01014976.1, forward strand.
CTATGGCTTTAACAACCTAGAGATTTCCTCTGGTTCCAGGCTCCACCCCTTTTGAAATGTAAACAAGTAGAGAGATAATGAATCACTGCAGACGCTGACTGCAGTCATGAAGTTAAAAGATGCTTGCTCCTTAGAAGAAAAGATATGACAAACCTGGACAACATATTAAAAAGCAGAGACATCCCTTTGCTGACAAAAGTCCATATAGTCAAAGCTATGGTTTTTCCAGTAGTCAAGTACAGATGTGAAAGTAGGACCATAAACAAGGCTGAGCACTGAAGAATCATTGCTTTTGAACTATGGTGCTGGAGAAGACTCTTTAGAGTTTCTTGGGCAGCAAAGAGATCAGTCTAGTCCATCCTAAAAGAAGTCAACCCTGAATCTTCATTGGAAGGACTGATGTTAAAGCTGAAGCTCCAATACTTTGGCCAACTGCTGTGAAGAGCCGATTCATTGGAAAAGACCCTGATACTGGGAAAGATTAAAGGCAGGAGGAGGAGGCAGACAGAGGATGAGATGGTTGGATGACATTATCAACACAGTGGACTTGAGTTTGAGCAAACCCTGAGAGATAGTGAAGGACAGGGAAGCCTTGTGTGCTGCAGTCCATAGGTTACAAAGAGCAGACTTGACTTAGTGACTGAACAACAACAACAACAAGGTGCCTTACCCAAAACCATTTGGCTCTTGGGAAGATAAGAGAAGCTTATTGTAAGGAAATAATTAGCTCCACCATTACAGAAACAGATGGCCTCAGTTCTAATCTTCACTGAAAGAAGTAAACTGTTCCTAGGGGAAATGAAAGCAAACCTTCTACCCTGATAGCTTATGCATTTCCATGGTTCAGGAAACTGAGATATTTATAGGATCACTAAAAAATATAGAGAAAATCTGTTCCCTGTAATACCCTGTATTAGCCCTAGGGATAGTGGCTGGATTTGCTATTTCTGTATTCTTCAGCAGGCCAACTTTTGTGCTTCCCTGGTGGCTCAGACAGTAAAGCATCTGCCTGCAGTGTGGGAGACCAGGGTTCGATTCCTGGGTCGGGAAGATCCCCTGGAGAAGGAAATGGCAATCCACTCCAGCACTCTTGCCTGGAAAATCCCATGGATGGAGGAGCCTGGAAGGCTGCAGTCCATGGGGTCACTGAGGGTTGGACACGACTGAGTGACTTCACTTCACTTCAGGAGTATCTTAGTTGCTATCCAATATTTTCATTGCTCCAGTTCCTTGTAATAGTTGTGCGTGTGTGTTAGTCACTCAGTTGTGTCCGACTCTTTGTGACCCCACGGACTGTAGCCCACCAGGTTTCTCTGTCCATGGGATTCTCCTGGCAAGAATACTGGAGTGGGTTGCCATTCCCTTCTCCATTGTAACATTTACTAATTCTTTATATTAAACTCCTTATTCAAATTATAAAGTGAAAGTGAATGTTGCTCAGTTATATCCAACTCTTTGAGACCCCATAAACTAAACTGCCCATGGAATTCTCCAAGCCAGAATACTGGAGTGGGTAGCCTTTCCCTTCATCAAGCAGCATTTGTCTAGTTGGGCCTTGACTGATACAGAATTAGAACTCACCATCTTATTCTAAGACATCTAAAATAATCACTATTTTCTGTTCAACAGGTCCAATTTGTACAATATCAACAATACACTAGCATATATGATGTTGTATGAAATGTCATGACAAGCAAGATTTCTATGGTCTATAGTATGATGTGCTGTACTTAGTTGCTCAGTCGTGTCTGACTCTTTGTGACCCCCATGTACTGAGCCCCACCAGGCTTCTCTGTCCATGGGATTCTCCAGGAAAGAATACTAGAATGGGTTGCCATGCCCTCCTCCAAGGGATCTTCCCAATGCAGGAATTGAATCAGGATCTCCTGCATTGCAGGCAGATTCTTTGCCAGGTGAGCTACTAGGGAAGCCCCCATAGTATGATAGGGAGCAGTAAATTGTCATAGCCCCAAAATAAGACTGAAAATACACTACTAGGCCTTCCAGGTAAAAGCGAATGCTTCTGGTGGTCTTTAAAAACTGTATGGAGAAAAAGTCATCCAGGTCAATAACTATGTACCAAGTGTCACGTGCTATGTGGATTTTCTCCCTTAGAGACATTACATATGGGAAAGCAATAGCAATTGGCATCACAATCAGATTAAGTTTTACAATAGCCCGTGATCATTTTCTAACATACATCTGACTTATTTGCAGCCAAAGTGAAGGAATTAAATAGCAATGTGATGGATATTATCATCCCCAGTTCTTTAGGTTTTTTATGGTGCTATTCATCTCTATAATTCCCATAGTAAAGCATTATTTCTCACTTACTATGTTGAAAAGGAATACTAAATGAGATGGAATTCCTGTTGAGCTATTTCAAATCCTGAAAGATGATGCTGTGAAAGTGTTGCACTCAATACGCCAGCAAATTTGGAAAACTCAGGACTGGCCTGAGGGCAGGAAAATGTCACTTCTCATTCCAATACCAAAGAAAGACAATGCCAAAGAATGCTCAGTTGCATTCATCTCACACACTAGTAAAGTAATGCTCAAAATTCTCCAAGACGGGCTTCAGCAGTACATGAACCATGACTTCCAGATGTTCAAGCTGGTTTTAGAAAAGGCATAGAAACCAGAGATCACATTGCCAACATCTGCCTGATCATCGAAAAAGCAAGAGAGTTCCAGAAAAACATCTATTTCTGCTTTATTAACTATGTCAAAGCCTTTGACTGTGTGGATCACAATAAACTGTGGAAATTTCTGAAAGAGATGGGAATACCAGACCACCTGACCTGCCTCTTGAGAAACCTTATGCAGGTCAGGAAGCAATAGTTAGAACTGGACATGGAACAACAGAATGGTTCCAAATGGTAAAAGGAGTACATCAAGGCTGGATATTGTCACCCTGCTTATTTAATTTATATGCAGAGATACACTGGGCTGGAGGAAGCACAAGCTGGAATCAAGATTGCCAGAAGAAATATCAATAACCTCAGATATGCAGATGACACCACCTTTATGGCAGAAAGTGAAGAAGAACTAAAGAGCCTCTTGATGAAAGTGAAAGAGGAGAGTGAAAAAGTTAGCTTAAAGCTCAACATTCAGAAAACTAAGATCATGGTATCTGGTCCCATTACTTCATGTTAAATAGATGGGGAAACAGTGGAAACAGTTTCAGATTTTATTTTGGGGGGCTCCAAAATCACTGCAGATGGTGACTGCAGCCATGAAATTAAAAGAATCTTACTTCTCAGAAGGAAAGTTATGACCAACCTAGACAGCATACTAAAAAGTAGAGACATTACTGTGTCAACAAAGGTCTGTCTAGTCAAGGCTATGATTTTTCCAGTGGTCATATATGGATGTGACAGTTGGACTATAAAGAAAGCTGAGTGCAAAAGAATTAATGCTTTTGAACTGTGGTGTTGGAGAAGACTCTTGAGAGTCCCTTGGACTACAAGGAGATCCAACCAGTCCATCCTAAAGGAGATCAGTCCTGCGTATTCATTTGTAGGACTGATGTTGAAGCTGAAACGCCAATACTTTGGCCACCTGATGCAAAGAGCTAACTCATTGGAAAAGACCTTGATGCTAGGAGGGATTGGGGGCAGGAGGAGAAGGGGATGACAGGATGAGATGTTGGATGACATCTGGATGACAGTTGGATGGCATCACCAACTCAATGGACATGGATTTGGGTGGACTTTGGGAGTTGGTGATGGACAGAGAGGACTGGCGTGCTGCTGTGAATGGGGTCACAAAGAGTCAGACACAACTGAGCGACTGAACTGAACTGAACTGATCTTTGAAAGGAGAGGAAATTCTAAGGGTTTTTATTTAATACTTGCTACCATATGACCCATATGTTAGGGAACCACTGTGGGGGATTCTCCCAGTCACTAAACGTATCTATCCTAATTTTACATTAGAGAACTGAGGAAATAACCACCAGGTGGATCGCTCTGTGTCACATCAGAGCTAACACTGCATCTATCACCTGACTTGAATCAACACAGCGGAGCATCTCAGTCTATCAACCAGTTCCCAAACCAATGTCAATTCAAAGATCAAGAACCCCTTGACTGAAAGGGAGGCCAAGTCTCCTTGAGAAAGTGTGCTGCACAATTAATACAAACACACATTGTCAATTTTCCACCAAATCTTTCCCCAAAGGTACCTATACCCATATAGTAGAGTGGCTTCACTGAGGAATAAAAAATACTGAGACCTATAAAGGATTACTTGATACTGGCCCAAGATCTGTGTTAACATTTTGGGACCAAATATCTCACTGTGGCTCATCGGTCAAAATGATGGCTTATGGGGGTTCAGTTCAGTTCAGTCACTCAGTCGTGTCCGACTCTTTGTGACCCCATGAATCGCAGCATGCCAGGCCTCCCTGTCCATCACCAACTCCCAGAGTTCACTCAGATTCACATCCATCGAGTCAGTGATGCCATCCAGCCATCTCATCCTCTGTTGTCCCCTTCTCCTCCTGCCCCCAATCCCTCCCAGCATCAGAGTCTTTTCCAATGAGTCAACTCTTTGCAATGAGGTGGCCAAAGTACTGGAGTTTCAGCTTTAGCATCATTCCTTCCAAAGAATTCCGAGGGATGATCTCCTTCAGAATGGACTGGTTCGATCTCCTTGCAGTCCAAGGGACTCTCAGCATCTTTTCCAGCACCACACTTGAAACACATCAATTCTTTGGCGCTCAGCCTTCTTCACAGTCCAACTCTCACATCCATACATGACCAGTGGAAAAACCATAGCCTTGACTAGACGGACCTTAATCAGCAAAGTAATGTCTCTGCTTTTGAATATGCTATCTAGGTTGGTCATAA
>SJYW01014976.1:56459-71586 GCA_006410735.1 Raphicerus campestris
TTTGATTTAGGTCATACCTGAATGGTCTAGTGGTTTTGCCTATATTCTTCAATTTGAGTCTGAATTTGGTAATAAGGAGTTCATGATCTGAGCCACAGTCAGTTCCTGGTCTTATTTTTGTTGACTGTATAGATCTTCTCCATCTTTGGCTGCATATAATATAATCAATCTGATTTCGGTGTTGACCATCTGGTGATGTCCATGTGTAGAGCTTTCCCTTATGTTGTTGGAAGAGGATGTTTGCTATGACCAGTGCATTTTCTTGGCAAAACTCTATTATTCTTTGTCCTGCTTCATTCTGCATTCCAAGGTTAAATTTGCCTGTTTTCCAGGTGTTTCTTGACTTCCTACTTTAGCATTCCAGTCACCTATAATGAAAAGGATATCTTTTTTGGGTATTAATTCTAAAAGGTCTTGTAGGTCTTCATAACACCGTTCAACTTCAGCTTCTTCAGCGTTACTGGTTGGGGCATAGACTTGGATAACTGTGATACTGAATGGTTTGCCTTGGAAACAGAGATCATTCTGAAGTTTTTGGGATTGCATCCAAGTACTGTATTTTGGACTCTTTTGTTGACCATGATGGCTACTCCATTTCTTTTGAGGGGTTCCTGCCCGCAGTAGTAGATATAATGGTCATCTGAGTTAAATTCACCCATTCCAGTCCATTTTAGTTCAGATTCCTAGAATGTCAATGTTCACCCTTGCCATCTCTTGTTTGACCAATTCCAATTTGCCTTGATTCATGGACCTGACATTCCAGGTTCCTATGCAATATTGGTCTTTACAGCATTGGATCTTGCTTCTATCACCAGTCACATGCACAACTGGGTATTGTTTTTGCTTTGGCTCCATGCCTTCATTCTTTCTGGAGTTATTTCTCCACTGATCTCCAGTAGCATGTTGGGTGCTTAGTGACCTGAGGAGCTCCTCTTTGGTATCCTATCATTTTGCCTTTTCATACTGTTCATGGGGTCCTCAAGGCAAGAATACTGAAGTGACTTACCATTCCCTTCTCCAGTGGACCACGTTCTGTCAGACCTCTCCACCATGACCCGCCGGTCTTGGGTTGCCCCACAGGCATGGCTTGGTTTCATTGAGTTAGACAAGGCTGTGGTCCTAGATTGACTAGTTTTCTGTGAGTATGGTTTCAGTGTGTCTGCCCTCTGATGCCCTCTTGCAAAACCTACCATCTTACTTGGTTTTCTCTTACCTTGGGCGTGGGGTATCTCTTCATGGCTGCTCCAGCAAAGCCCAGCCACTGCTCCTTACCTTGGATGAGGGGTATCTCCTTACCGCCGCCGTTCCTGACCTTCAATGTGGGATAGCTCCTCTAGGCCCTCCTGTGTTTACGCAGCCACCACCCCTGGGGTTGCTCCTCCCAGCCGCCGGCCCTGGCCTTGGGCATGGGCGGCTCCTCCTATCTGCCACCCCTGGCCTTGGGCTTAGGCTCAGGGTGGCTCCTCAGGGTTACTGCTCCTGGCCTTGGGCAGGAGGTGGCTTCTTCCATCCGCCCCTGACCTCAGATGTGGGGTGTCTCTCCCTGGCCATCCCCGACCTCGGACGCAGGGTGTCTCCTCCCGGTCGCCACCCTGACCTCAGATGTCAGTCAGTCTCATTCCCCAGCTACCTTAATGTTTGTTCAAAAGCCCCCATGAACATAATGGCCATGTTAGCAGAGGTAGAACTTACACCTAGGCTCCACAATATGGACTTACCCTCAACAAAGTTGATCTGAATTATATCATTGCTGAGCATCTTATCTGCCAAAAGCAGCAACCAATAGTAACTCCTAAATGTGATATCATTCTTTGTTAAGAATCAATCTGGTGGCAGGATGATTATAATAGACCTCTTTCGCCATGGAAGGGGCAGAAATCTCTTTTCTGGAACAGACACAAATTCAGAAAATTGATTTGGTTTACTTTCCCCTAATGCTTTCTGCCAGGCCTACCATATGTGGACACTCAGAATGCCTTAACCACTATCATGGCATTCCCCATAGCATTGCATCTGATAAAGGACCTCATTTCACAATAAAGGAAATATAGCAACAGACTCATGACTACATAATTAACTAATCTTATCACATAGTTCATTATCCAGAAATAGGTGATGTATTTGAAAGATAAATGGCTTACTAATGGCTTGGTTACTCCACCAGTTGTAAGATATCTTAAAATGACAGGGCTCTCTTTTAAATCAAAGAATGTATGTTCTGAATCAGACAATTACGTAGCCAGAATTTATGGATCTAGGAGGTAAGGGGTGAAAGTGGTAGTGATTTCTTTTATTCCGATTTCACCTAATAACTCACTTGCAGGATTTTCTTCCTGTCCCAGCAAACTTAGCTCCATGGGTCTTAGTCCTCATAGGCAAAATAGTTCTAACCAAGGAATGTAACAAAAACAATTAAATTTAATTAGAAGATGAGACTGTCATCTGGCCATTTGTGACCCCACACACCACTGAACTAACAGTAATCCCCTGTTACAATTAATCCTTTATATTAAACTTTCATTATTCAAACTGTGGTTTCCCAAATGGACCATGACTGATATACTTCTTTTTTATATTAAGCAATCAAACTATTTTCTAAGCACTATTAGTTGAATCACACAAGTTTTAATGTCTTACATCTTAATTTCTATTCAGTTTCAAATATTTTTCAATTTCTCTTATAATCTATTCTTTAACTCATCAATTATCAGTTTGTGTGTTAAATTCCAAATGTTTTTACCTGATATTTTTTGTTTGATTTAAAACTGAACTCCACTGTGGTCAGAAAACATACTTTATATGATTTTAATATTTATAAGTTTATTGAATCTTATTTTATGATTCATATGCTCTCTCTTGCTTCCGTGGGCACTTGGAAAGTGTAGTCTGCTGTTGGTTGGAAGGTTCTATAAATATCAAAAGGTCAAACTGACTAAAACATGGAAGAGCTATTCTATTTGCTTATTTATTGCCTACTCATCCAATCAGTTGCTAAGCAAGTATTGAAATCCCCAATCAGAATTGTAAATTTATCTATTTCTCTCTCTATTTAACTTAATTTTTGTTTTACTTATTTTAGAATTCTATTACTAGGAGATGTGTATTTAAGATTGTCATGCCTTACTGATGAATTAGCTTTTTATTTTAATAAAATCTCCCAATTTTATTTATGGTAATATTTCTTGTTTTGAAATCTACTTTGTCTGATATTAATGAAAACTGAAGGTGAAAGTAAAGCATTTCAAATAAGTGAAAACTGGGATAATTTCTACAGCACTAGAAATTGCTAAAGAAGTTCTAGAAGGTAAAACTAGTATAGAGTTTGCATGTACATGAGTTTGAGCAAACTCCAGGAGATTGTGAAGGACAGGGAAGATTGCAGTCCATGGGGTCACAAAGAGTCAGACCTGATTGAGTGACTGAACAACAAATGCTATATCTTTACCTATACTCATTCTTTCAGTTCATCTGTGTATTTTTATTTCAGTTTGTTTATATTCATATGACAACATCTGCTTTTTCATTGACCTATTTAGTACTGCAGACCCTTGAACAACATAGGTTTGAACTGTGCAGGTCCTCTTATAGATGGAATTTTTTCAACACATATACTACTATATTTATAATCTGAGATTGGTTGAATTTGCAAATGTTGAACTACAGATACAAAGTGCCAACTGTTGGCACAATAGATATGAACCTATCTACCAAGATAGAGGACATGAGTTTAATCCTTGGTCCTGGAAGATTCCAGAAGTCATGGAGCAACTATGCCCATGTGCCACAACTACTGGGCCACCACTCCAGAGCCTGCGAGCTGCAACTACTGAGCCTCTGTGCCACAGTGACTGAAGCCCACACACTCTAGGGCCTGTGAACCATAGCTACTGAGCTTGTTTGTCTCAACTAACGAAGCCCATGCACCCTAGAGCCTGCACGTCGAAACTGCTGAGCACACATGCGGCAGCTATTGAACCCTGAGTGCCAAAAGCATGTGCTCTGCAATCAGAGAAGCCATTGCAATGAGAAGCCTATGCACCACAAAAGAATAGTCTCTGCTCACTGCAACTAAAAGTCTGTGAGCAGCAGTGGAGACCCAGCACAACCAAAAGTAAATACAATTAATAAGTACAATTTTATTTAAAAAGTGCCAGTTATAAAGTTATATGTGGATTTTCAACTGCTGGGACAGGGTAGGGGTAGGGAGTGTTTGAGTATCCTTAATCCTCATGTCATTTAAGGGTCAACCATATATCTAGATTAAATGTAGTTCCTAATACAAGTGAATTTAGGTCTAATGTTTTGCTATTTTTTTCTATTTGTCTCATTTGCTAGCTATTCCTCTGTTCCTTTTTTCCTTAAGTATTAATATATTTCTTAAATATTAATACTTAAATATTTTTACTATTTTATTTCTGTATTGTTTTCATAGGTATGCCTGATTGCATTATTCTTTTCATTATTGTTCTATGAATATGCATTCTCATTAAAATCTTTCTTAGTTAAAATTGTACCACTTCTTGTTAAACAAAGACATCTCTTAACAGTACTGTTACACTTATCTTTCTATATGCTATAGCTGTCATGTATATGATAGCTATAAACTTTATTAGCCCCTCAATATTATATCATAATATTTTCTTTAATATGTCCTTTAAAATAACTGAAAGAAAAACAAGATATCTTTATTTAGTGATCTTCAGTATTTTCTATAAATCTATAGCTTGAATCTGGTGCCACATTCCTTCAACCTTAAGAACTTCCTCTAGCATTTTTGATAGTGTATAATTATCTCAATTTTCAATTATCTGAAAATATATGCACATACATACAATTTCGAATGGTATTTTTTACTGGCTATAGAATTCTAACTTAACTCTAAAAATGCCATTTAACTCTGTTCTGGTCTCCATCATTTTTGGCTAGAAGTCAGTGAAATTATTATTGTTCCGTAACATGTAGTATACCACTTTTATTGGTGACTATCAAGATTTATTTATCTTTGGTTTTAAAGATTCACCTCTGATGTACTTAGATTTGGTGTTCCTTTTATTTATCCTGCTTGAGATTCACTGAGATTCTTAGATCTCTGTATTTCTCATTAATTTGGCCAGTACATCTCCAGATATTTTGTGACACATTCTGTTCTCTATTTGAGACTCCAATCACTTGGAATTAGACTTCTTATATTGTGTATAAATCATTGAGATTTTTCTTTTTTCTGTTCTTAGATCAGTAGAAATTATTGAATCTGACCTTCAAGTTAACCAATTCTTTCTTTTACCAACTCCAGTTTGCTGTTGAGCAAATTAGTAAATTTTCCATTTCAAATATTTTAACTTTCTGTTCTATAAGTTCTTATTACAGTTTTCATTTCTTTACTGAAATTCCACATCTGTTTGCTCATCAAGAGCATATTTTCCTATAAATCTTTGAATCTACATATATACTGCCTTTTTTTTTAAGCACCTGACTACTAATTTGGGCCATCTTAAAACTGACTTCTATATACTATTGTTCTCTTAATCATGGAGTCATATTTTTCTGTTTATTTCAGTGTTGAGCATTTAACTGTATACTGGACATTGTGGAAGATACATTATAGAAATTCTTGGATTCATTAATCTTGGTGCACTTGCTATCTTTGAGTTGGCACAATTGTCAGTAAATCTCCCTATAGCACAGTATTTTGACTTGCCAAATTCATTCACCTTGACCTGGCCCAAACAATACATGAAAGGATGATGTCACCAGCTAAGTTAGGCCATTTTCTTCTCTGATGTTCTACGGTACTCTGTGTATAGCACTAATCACACTGTATGAAGACAGGTTGCAAAAAGATTGTGAGTTACTTAAGAGAAGTCAAGTTAAGTGAAAGTCTCTCAGTCATGTCTGACTCTTGGCAACCCCATGGACTATACTGTCCATGGAATTCTCCAGGCCAGAATACCAGAGTGGGTAGCCTTTCCCTTCTCCAAAGAATCTTCCCAACCCAGGGATCAAATTCAGGTGTCCCATATTGCAGGTGAATTCTTTACCAGCTGAGCCACAAGGGAAGCCCAAGAATACTGGAGTGGGTGCCTATCCCTTCTCCAGTGGATCTTCCTGACCCAGGAATTAAACTGAGGTCTCCTGCATCATAGGTGGATTCTTTACCAAATGAGCTATCAGGGAAGACTTAAGAGAAGGAAGGCTTAAGAAGAAGGAAGACTTAAGAGAAGGGCTCATGTCTAGTCTCTTCAGCTAATGCCTAACTGATACTCAGAGTGGATATTCATGTCATAATTGTTGATGCAACAGACAGAATCATTTAGAAGTTCATAAATTATATGATGCTAACACAAAATTCACAAAATACTGGAATATGTGGGTCTTTTAAAATTTTATTTATGTTTAATTGAAGGATAATTGCTTTACAGTATTGTATTTATTTCTGCCATTCTGCTGCTAAGTCACTTCAGTCGTGTCCAACTCTGTGTGACCCCATAGACGGCAGCCCACCAGGCTCCGCCATCCCTGGGATTCTCCAGGCAAGAACAGTGGAATGGGTTGCCATTTCCTTCTCCAATGCATGAAAGTGAAAAGTGAAAATGAAGTCACTCAGTTGTGTCTGACCCTCAGCGACCCCATGGACTGCAGCCTTCCAGGCTCCTCTGTCCTTGGGATTTTCCAGGCAAGAGTACTGGAGTAGGGTGCCATTGCCTTCGCCTATTTCTGCCATATATCCACACAAATCAGCCAAAAGTATACATATGTCCCTCTTGAACCTCTTTCCCACCTCCCACCCCATCCTACCCCTCTAGGTTGTCACGGAGTACTAGTTTGATCTCCCTGAGTCGCATAGAAAATTACCACTGGCTATCTATTTTACGAATGGTAATGTGTATGTGGGTCATTTAACTCAGAAACAAAGATGCCAATAATAAGCTCAGTTTCAGCTGAAGTTATCAATGAACCACAACACAAGGTAAATTTAAATGCTCATGGTAAACATTTAAAGCAATATATTAATGAAGTTCAATATATCTTATTTACAAAGGCAAGAAAAGAAATCAAAACATTTCAGGAAGAGTCAGGATACTGGCTGAAATGAAGCCCTAGCATGTAAAACAAAGTTTACTCATTCATCATACCTTATTCCCTGATAAAACTCTGTGTGTGTGTGTTTGTACACATGAATAAAGAAAGAGCATGGAATTTAGAATTGATAGATTGATAATTGAGGCTGACTTCTTTTTTAATCCAACTTTTATCTCTAATGGTGTATGCATCCTTAGGAACATCCCTTAATCTTTCTCCAGTGTACTTATCTGAAACTGAGGTAGTAATATTTATCTTACAGGAGTGGTGTTGGAATCAAGTGAGATCATGAATGTGAAATACCTTTGTGAATGTAAAGAGCTACATAAATGTTAGAGATAGTTATAAAATAATTCAAATGAAACATTATTACCTTTGACTATGGCATTCATCATATCTAAAACTCCCAAATGTTCTCTCCTCTCACAAAAATATATGTGCATACTCACACACATACACACACACAATTCCACAGGTGTAAATACTTCAGCAGCAGCATCAAAACTGATCTGGGATCTTGCATGCTTTAAATATCCATTTTTTAAAATTGTGTGCAACATACTACCTGCCTTAATTTGGCTTCACCTTATCCCTCCTGCCCGCCTCCCTCCTCTCTCATCTCAGAAACATTTATATTTATTAAGAACATGTTTTATTCTACTTATTGTTGGTAGTACTGAAACAATTTTCTCTAATTCATCATGCACTGCAAGTGGGGAATGTGAATGGATATTGGGTGAAACTGGTATTTCTCTAGAGAAGCTACAAAGTTAACACTGTGAAAATCCTATTTCAGAACATTTAAGATCTGTTAAGAGTCCGGTTCTTTTTTTTTTTTTTTTCCCTCAAAGGTAAGTACTAAAAATATCTTAACTCTTGATTTTACATTCAAGCTATTGAGTTTAAGTTTCTTATTTTTCTGGTATGGCTAAGACATCAACTCAGTGTTAACCCAGATACCTTCAAAAGAAGGATTTTTTCCCCCAAACCCAATTTTAAATGACTAATTAACGAAAATATATGAATGTCAACCGAGTTTATGGAACAAGCGAGACCTGATTGTAGGCAATGCTGCAAAGGGGAGAAGTTATTTCAAGTATGCTCCCAAGATTGTCACTTCTACTCTGTATTTTCTGTTTACCTTAGGTGAGGGAAGTCTTTATAGGAGATAGAGGGAATATAACACGCTATCTCTATCAAAAGAAAAGAAAACTGGAAATCCCTGGATAAGGCTTTATACTAAATATTTGCTCACACATTCAATATATGCATATTTCCAAAAGTATATTCAGTTCAGTTCAGTCACTCAGTCATGTCCAGCTCTTTGCAACCCCATGAATTGCAGCATGCCAGGCCTCCCTGTCCATCACCAACTCCCAGAATTCACTAAGACTCTATCGAGTTGGTGATGCCATCCAGCCATCTCATCGTCTGTCATCCCCTTCTCCTGCCCCCAATCCCTCATAGCATCAGAGTCTTTTCCAATGAGTCAACTCTTCGCATGAGGTGGCCAAAGTACTGGAGTTTCAGCTTTAGCATCATTCCTTCCAAAGAAATCCCAGGGCCGATCTCNCTTGTGTTTCCTGCCTAGAGAAGTTCCTTTAGCATTTGTTGAAAAGTTGGTTTGGTGTTGCTGAATTCTCTTAACCTTTGTCTGGAAAGTTTTTGATTTCTCTATCATCTGAAGGAGAATCTTGCTTGGTAGAGTATTCTTGGTTGCCACTTCTTCTCTTTCATCATTTTAAACATACCATGCCCTTCACTCTGGCTTGTAGAGTTTCTGTTGAGAAATCAGCTGATAGCCTGATGAGAGTTCCCTTGTATGTTATTTGTCATTTTTCTCTTGTTGCTTTTAATTTTTATCTCTGTCTTTAATTTTTGTCAGTTTGATTACTATGTGTCTCAGTGTGTTCCTCCTTGGATTTATCCTGTCTGGGACTCTCTGTGCTTCCTGGGCTTGGCTGACTGTTTCCTTTCCCATGTTAGGGAAGTTTTCAGCTATTAGCTCTTCAAAATTTTCTCAGGTCCTTTCTCTCTCTCTTCTCCTTCTGGGCCCCCTATAATATGAATGTTGATGAGTTTAATATTGTCTCAGAAGTCTCTTAGGCTGTCTTCATTTCTTTTCATTCTGTTTTCTATATTCTATTCTGTGGCAGTGATTTCCACCATTCTATCCTCCAGGTCATTTATCTGTTCTTCTGCCTCAATTATTCTGCTAATGTATTATTTATCTCTGTTTGTTCTTTAGTTCTTGTAGGTCTTTGGTAAACATTTCTTGCATCTTCTCAATCTTTGCCTCCATTCTTTTCCCAAAATCCTGGATCATTTTCACTATTATTATTCTGAATTCTTTGTCTAGAGGGTTGCTATGTCCACTTCATTTAGTTGTTTTTCTGGAATTTTATCTTGTCCCTTCACCTGGGACATAGCTTTCTGCTTTTTCATCATGATTAACTTTCTGTAATATGGTTTTTGTTTTAACTGCTGTGAGATTGTCCTGCTTCTTGCTTCTTCTGTCTGTCCTCTGATGGATGAAGATAAGAGTCTTGTGAAAGCTTCCTGATGGGAGGGAATGGTGAGGGAACAAGTTAGGTCTTGCTTTGGTGGGCAGGGCCTTGCTCAGTGAAGATTTAGTCCAATTATCTGCTGATGGGTTGCATGGCCTCCCTGTAGTAGTTTGGCCTGAGGTGGCCCAGCCCTGGGGTCTATGGGCTCCATAGTAGGATTAATGGCAAACTCTAAAAGGATTTATGCCAAGGGGGAATTTCCAGTGCTCCCATCCCTGTGGTGAGCTCCTGCCAACCCACGCCTCCATAGGAGGCCCTCCAACACTAGGAGGTAGTTTTGGTTCAGTCTCCTGTGGGATCTTTGCTTCTCTCCTCTGAGTCTTGGTGCATGCAACATTTTGTCTGTGCCCTCCAAGGTTGGACTCTCTGTTCCCCCAGTCCTTCAGAAGGTATATAATCAAATCCTGCTGGCCCTCAAGGCCACATTCCCTTAGGATTCCCAGTCCCTTTGTTGGATCCGTAGGCTGGGAAGACTGATGTGGGGTTCAGAATCTTCACAGTAGTGGGAGAACTTCTTTGGTTCCATTATTCTTCAGTCTGTGGGTCACCCACCCAGTGGGTATGGGATTTATCATGACTGCACCCCTCCTGTCATCTCACTGTGACCTCTTCTTTGTCTTTGGAGGTGTGGTACCTTTTTTTGATGGGTTCCAGTGTCCTCTTGTCAGTGATTATTCAACAACTAGTTGCATTTTGGTGCTTTCACAGGAGACAAGTGCAAGTTCTTCTACTCCACCACCTTGAACGACAAGCCTCTCAATATATCCACATGTGCCTTCAGATTATCCATCTACCCTCCATTACCCCTCAGTCTCCCAGGTGAGAACCACTTAAATATTCCATTTCCCCAGCTTAATGAAAAATAGCAGTGCCCACATAGACAAAAATAAACGGCGTTAAAGAATGCTTCTCCAAAAGAGTTTAAGAAAAATATGGAAGCAAATGGTCTATAAAAGAGGGTAATTGGATTCTGCAGTATGTCTCTGCTAGGATTTGAGGGAAGGAATAGAGAAAATTCTTTGAGAATATGATAGAAAAGGCACATTCACACTTGAGCACAAATTTAGTAAATAATTCCATAAAGTTCAAAAGTCCCCTGAAGCCCTTATAAACACTACTTCTAAGGCACTATGAACCTCAGATTGAGAAACCTATTCTAGAGGGACACCAGTGATGGTTACCATCGAGACTCTGATGTCAGCTATGATGTCACCCAACTATGAGAGCCTGCTACAAAGGACGCTGGACAAGGAACCCCAGCCCTATTGATTTCCTCACATTGAGACCTATGGAACAGAGAATAAATTACAGTCATGCAGAAGATGCAATAGTACTATTTGTATATTTCATTACAGAGAAATAAAACTGGAAAGTAAGGGACAGGAAGTGACCTGGGGATGAAATCACAACAGGAGTGTGCAAAAAGACACATGTCCATATCAATGTTTCTTCATATCTCGCAGCTCTGCCTCAGAGCAGAGATAAACTAGTAATAAGGTGCACAAAAAAATATTCTTACAACTTTAATCATTGAGGATATAAAATAATGTAGCAGAAATACATTAATATTTTATGTTAATATAAAATAATGTAGCTGATTTTTCTATACATTAGTATTGAGAGAAGGATGAAGTCTGCACTATTTTCTGAGAAAAGTGAGTTCCAATGGCATTTGCCTTAGACTTTGGAATCAGAACAGCCAATATCTAAGACAACTACTTCAATGACACTTCAGCTACTAAACAGAAGTATGAAAGCTTCCATAGGTTGAATAGAGAAGACTCTTTATTAAAAGTGCATCTGGATAAAAGTACAGTTACAGAGAACAGCCACCAATATGTTTTCTCCCAGTTTAGCCTCTAGGGAACAACAGAGATTTTTGATTTGATTTTGAATAAGGAAGAGAGACACATAGAAATGAACATGAACCAAAGAACTAACATGGATGGATAATAACAAGTGGCAAGATGAGAATGAAGTCATTATTCAGCAATCAGTTACTACTGTTTCAGTTATTCTTTATCTGTGACAACTATTCTTCATGATACCAACAGGATGTTTAAGTTTCTATAATAAAAATCTCAATTGAATATATAATTATGTATAATTATATGTGAAAGATGTTTCTAATGCATTGAACTTATTACTTCCAAACATATTTTCATATTAACATATAGCCTCTTGATGAAAGTGATAGAGGAGAGTGAAAAAGCTGGCTTAAAACTCAACATTCAAAAAATTAAGATCATGGCATCCAGTCCCATCACTTCATTGCAAATCAATGGGGAATGGCAGACTTTATTTTTTGGAGCTCCAAAATCACTGCAGATGGTGACTGCAGCCATGAAATTAAAAGACTCTTGTTCCTTGGAAGAAAAGCTATGACCAACCTAGACTGCATATTAAAAAGCAGAGGATTACTTTGCCAACAAAGGTCCATCTAGACAAAGCTATGGTTTTTCCACTAGTCATGTATGGATGTGAGAGCTGGACCATAAAGAAAGCTGAGTGCCGAAGAACTGATGCTTTTGAGCTGTGGTGTTGGAGAAGACTCTTGAGAGTCCCTTGAACTGCAAGGAGATCAAACCAATCAGTCCTAAGGGAAATCAGTCTTGAATATTCAATGGAAGGACTGATGCTGAAGATGAATACTTTGGCCACCTAATGCAAAGAACTGACTCATTGGAAAAGATCCTGATGCTGAGAAAGTTTGAAAGCAGGAGGAGAAAGGGATGACAGAGGATGAGACTGCTGGATGGCATCACCGATTCAATGGACATGAATTTGAGCAAGTTCCAGGAGCTGGTGATGGAGAGGGAAGCCTGGCATGCTGCAGTCTGTGGGGTCACAAAGAATCAGACATGATTGAGCAACTGAACTGAACTGACTGATACCTTGACATATCTAAAAACAATATCCTTCACAAAATTTTTCCATATCATAATGTTTGTCATGGTTACTTTTAATTTTGCATGTGCTAATATGTGTGGTGGTGGCTCATTTGATTTTAATCTGCATTTCCCTAAAGGCTAATATTGAACATGTGCTCATGTACTTGTTTGCCATTAATTAATCTTCTATTAAATATCTGTTCAAATCTGTGGTCCATTTATAACTTGGTTTGTTTGCTTTCTTTTGAGTGCTTTTTTTTTTTTTNATGAACCAAAGAACTAACATGGATGGATAATAACAAGTGACAAGATGAGAATGAAGTCATTATTCAGCAATCAGTTACTACTGTTTCAGTTATTCTTTATCTGTGACAACTATTCTTCATGATACCAACAGGATGTTTAAGTTTCTATAATAAAAATCTCAATTGAATATATAATTATGTATAATTATATGTGAAAGATGTTTCTAATGCATTGAACTTATTACTTCCAAACATATTTTCATATTAACATATAGCCTCTTGATGAAAGTGATAGAGGAGAGTGAAAAAGCTGGCTTAAAACTCAACATTCAAAAAATTAAGATCATGGCATCCAGTCCCATCACTTCATTGCAAATCAATGGGGAATGGCAGACTTTATTTTTTGGAGCTCCAAAATCACTGCAGATGGTGACTGCAGCCATGAAATTAAAAGACTCTTGTTCCTTGGAAGAAAAGCTATGACCAACCTAGACTGCATATTAAAAAGCAGAGGATTACTTTGCCAACAAAGGTCCATCTAGACAAAGCTATGGTTTTTCCACTAGTCATGTATGGATGTGAGAGCTGGACCATAAAGAAAGCTGAGTGCCGAAGAACTGATGCTTTTGAGCTGTGGTGTTGGAGAAGACTCTTGAGAGTCCCTTGAACTGCAAGGAGATCAAACCAATCAGTCCTAAGGGAAATCAGTCTTGAATATTCAATGGAAGGACTGATGCTGAAGATGAATACTTTGGCCACCTAATGCAAAGAACTGACTCATTGGAAAAGATCCTGATGCTGAGAAAGTTTGAAAGCAGGAGGAGAAAGGGATGACAGAGGATGAGACTGCTGGATGGCATCACCGATTCAATGGACATGAATTTGAGCAAGTTCCAGGAGCTGGTGATGGAGAGGGAAGCCTGGCATGCTGCAGTCTGTGGGGTCACAAAGAATCAGACATGATTGAGCAACTGAACTGAACTGACTGATACCTTGACATACCTAAAAACAATATCCTTCACAAAATTTTTCCATATCATAATGTTTGTCATGGTTACTTTTAATTTTGCATGTGCTAATATGTGTGGTGGTGGCTCATTTGATTTTAATCTGCATTTCCCTAATGGCTAATATTGAACATGTTCTCATGTACTTGTTTGCCATTAATTAATCTTCTATTAAATATCTGTTCAAATCTGTGGTCCATTTATAACTTGGTTTGTTTGCTTTCTTTTGAGTGCTTTTTTTTTTTTTTTGAGTGCTGTTTATATATTCCAGATCCAATCCCTTTCACATTTATGAAATGCAAATATTTTCTAGGTTGTTGTCTTCTCATCTTAGTAGTATG
Source organism: Raphicerus campestris (assembly GCA_006410735.1). Lineage (NCBI taxonomy): Eukaryota > Metazoa > Chordata > Mammalia > Artiodactyla > Bovidae > Raphicerus > Raphicerus campestris. The sequence goes on from SJYW01014976.1 coordinate 70,591, forward strand.
TTCTGAGGGATAGAAATTCTTAATTTTGATGAGGTTATTTATCTTTTTTATCTTTTATGGACTGTGCTTTTGGTGTCATACAAAAAAGAAACCTTTGCCTAACATAAAAGCATAAATATTTTCTCTTAAAAGTTTTGTGATTTTAGATTGTACATTTAATTCTACCATATTTTTGAGTCAATTTTGTATAAAGTGCAAGAGGTGGATCATAACTGGTGTTTTTGTACATAGACATCCAGTTGTTCCAGCATGAACTGATAAAACAGTTTCCATTCTCCACTGAATTGCCTTCGTTTCTTTAAAAAAAAAAAAAGAAAAAGAAAACAAACAGTTAACCATATAGGTACAGGTTTCTTTCTGGACTCTAGTTTGTGCCATTAATGTTTTTCTATCTTTCTATCAATACTCTCCTGGTTACTATATTTTAAATGCCCTTTCTCTATGTTATTATATCCTCATTTTTAATACTGTAGAGTACTTTTATGAAATTTGTAAATGCTTATGGTTTATTTTGGCAAAAAAAAAAGCCTTTAGATTAATAAAACCTACTTCTCTCTTATTAAAAAAACAAAGAGCTACCCTTTTCTGAGGCTCTTCATTTTTCAATCAGCAGGAGTTAAGAAAACCCTTTCTGAAATGACTGCTACAGGGCAAGTGATTTAGCTTCTGAGAATGAAAGCCGTCCTTGGGCTGTCTCTGCCACTTCATTTCCTAAGACCTCTTCCACGTCTGTTCCAGCTGCCTCTTCTCACATCTTCTTACCAGACTGCATCAAGGGTCTGATTGCCTGAGAGGAGCCAGGTAAAATCAAGGCCAAAAGAGGTCTCCAAACAGAACTCCTCAGGCACAGAAACAAGTAGTCTTACTCTGGCTTGGAATGATTCTTGTATCTGGTAACAAAATTCATCAGAGCAAAAACGTTGCTTTCTGCTTTGCCCCTAGAGCATGAGAAAGAAAAGCATTTCAACTCTTTGACATTACTCTCCACAAACATTG
>SJYW01014976.1:73190-93582 GCA_006410735.1 Raphicerus campestris
AAAAAAAAAAAAAGAAAAAGAAAACAAACAGTTAACCATATAGGTACAGGTTTCTTTCTGGACTCTAGTTTGTGCCATTAATGTTTTTCTATCTTTCTATCAATACTCTCCTGGTTACTATATTTTAAATGCCCTTTCTCTATGTTATTATATCCTCATTTTTAATACTGTAGAGTACTTTTATGAAATTTGTAAATGCTTATGGTTTATTTTGGCAAAAAAAAAAGCCTTTAGATTAATAAAACCTACTTCTCTCTTATTAAAAAAACAAAGAGCTACCCTTTTCTGAGGCTCTTCATTTTTCAATCAGCAGGAGTTAAGAAAACCCTTTCTGAAATGACTGCTACAGGGCAAGTGATTTAGCTTCTGAGAATGAAAGCCGTCCTTGGGCTGTCTCTGCCACTTCATTTCCTAAGACCTCTTCCACGTCTGTTCCAGCTGCCTCTTCTCACATCTTCTTACCAGACTGCATCAAGGGTCTGATTGCCTGAGAGGAGCCAGGTAAAATCAAGGCCAAAAGAGGTCTCCAAACAGAACTCCTCAGGCACAGAAACAAGTAGTCTTACTCTGGCTTGGAATGATTCTTGTATCTGGTAACAAAATTCATCAGAGCAAAAACGTTGCTTTCTGCTTTGCCCCTAGAGCATGAGAAAGAAAAGCATTTCAACTCTTTGACATTACTCTCCACAAACATTGCACTTGATGAACTTTTGTATCGTGGCATGTTTGTGAGTAGACACATTACACTGAGCCAAAGGTCTTTTGACAAAACAATTCAATCTGTTAAGAACTGTTTCTGCCCACAGCTCGACGCAGGGCATCCTTGACCTCCTTGTTCCTAAGACTGTAAACAACAGGGTTCAGCAGGGGAGTGATGATGGTGTAGGTCACAGAGAGAAGAAGATCTTTTTCTATTGCATTTTCTGATTTGGGCTTGAGGTAGGCAATGGCAGCACAGCCGTAGTGGACGACGACCACAGTGAGGTGAGAGGCACATGTGGCAAAGGTCTTCTTCCGGCCCTCGACTGAGGGTATCTTAAGGATGGAAGAGATAATGAGGATGTAGGAAATGAAGACCAGGACAGCAGGCCCAATAATCACAAATGAACTTACACCATAATTGATGATCTCATTGATAGTGGTATCAATACAAGAAAGTTTCATGACTGGGTAAATGTCACAGAAGAAGTGGTCCACCACAGTGCCACAGAAGGGCAAGTTGAACATGGCCGTTACATGGAGAGCTGCCATAACAAGACCAGTGCCAAAGGACCCACAGACTAACCTAGCACACACTCCTTTGTTCATGAGGACTGTGTACCTCAGGGGCTTGCAGATGGCCACATAACGGTCATAGCCCATTACTGTGAGCAAGAAGCAATTGTTAGCAGCCAAGATGGCAAAAAAGAACATCTGAGTTGCACAGCTTCCCAAAGATATAGGCTGGTTATAAAAAATGAGACCAGAAAGCATTCGTGGGACTATGACCAGCGTGTACACTGTCTCTGAGCTAGACAGCATGCTCAGAAAGAAGTACATGGGAGTGTGGAGGTGACGGTCAATGCAGATGACAGTGATAACGATGACGTTCCCAGTCAGAGTGAAAATGTAGGTGGTGAGGAAAACCACAAAGAGGGTTATCTGGTGATTTCCAAAGATAGAGAATCCCAGGAAGATGAATTCTGACACTTCTGTGAAGTTCTTTCTCTGCATTCTGCTATATCAGTGTCCTAAAGCAACAGAGAGAGGCAGTCATCAAGGGGAAAATTCCCATCAGCAATTGGACTTCATAGTAAGGGACAATGATAGCTGAATTGAGTGAGCCCAGTTCTCCCTTTGTGACCAGCAAGCTCATGTATATGACCCCTGAATAGAAAGAGAAAACTCTGGTTGCCTCTGTGGGGTTTATACATCTAAACACAATCACTAGGTGCAAATGTGCCCTGCGCATGAAGACTTCTGAGAAAATGCTCACAGCACTGATGCTGGGAAAGGGAAGAGAGAGAGCCAGGAAAGAGAAATTGCCCTGTGTCCCGATCAGTAATGAGGTCTACCACTTAAAACAAACTCCAGGAACAAGAGGCTTACTAATGAAGTGCAGGTCAAGAAAATGATAAAGATCAAAGTTTTGGGGGGCAATGATATAGCAGAAGAAAGTAATCTGAAAGATGAACTTTGATCAGTCATCACTGGATCTGGTGATAGGGCCACCAATAACTTTTACACAGTATTTCAGTTGAGTTTTGAATCTAGAAACCTCAATTCAGAGAAAGAATGTGGTCCAAACATGTCATCACACCCTCAAAGAACTGCAGGACAATTTGTGTTGTGATCTCTCCACTGAGATTGTTCACTCAACTCCCACCACAGCAATCTTTTTTGCTGACCTCAGTAGTCCTTTTTAAGAATGAAGTCAGAAAGAGAGACAGGTAATTGGGAGATCACGGTTTAGTTTCCACTGTAGTAAGAAAGGGGGAGAAAAATTCAAGTTGTGAACAAAGGAATGTAAGCATCAGAGTTGAGAGGAGGAGGAGAAAGGAGTCTGCCAGCTGCTAGGAGCTGAATTGGCTTATCAATTTTTAAAAATTTGGTGAACACAGAATTTGATACAATTTATATAATTATAAGTGCACTAGTTCCTTCTATCAAAAAGCCAGTATACAACCTGTGTGGAGAATGTACATTTGATTTTGTGGCTCTCTACAGTGATTACTCCATTGCTCTCCCTCTTTTCTTATTCAGAATTATGAAATAGACTTTCTCTCCCACCTGCCATAATTCCCTGAAAGTCGGTTTCATTGTGGTCACTCCTACAAAACTGTTCTCTCAAATGTCAAAGAAGTCTCCATTGCTAAAAGTGTCAGACTTTGCTTTTTCCTCTTTCTCTTTTCCCTCTGATTCATTTTACACTTCTGAAAACCGTGCCTCCTGGAAACATTCTCTGACCTTAGTTTCCATGACACCACACTAGTTTTTTCTTTTCTCAGCACTAATTTAGTTCTCTCCCATGAAGCTGCTCATTCCACCTATATCGTAATGGAAATGCTGTTCTTTGGTCAATCCTTGGCCTTTGCTTTTTCCTTTCCACACTCTCCTCAGTTTTTCCAGTTATAATTTCTATGTTAATTGCTCTCAGATCGCTACTTCTATCATCAGTCTTTTCCTCAAAGAATCCTCTGGATTCTTCTACTTATGGGTCTTGCTGACATAATACATTTTACTTTTTCAAAAACTAATAAACATATATCCTCTTATATATGGGACATACCCTCTACATCTTGGGCCTCCCTGTTAGCTCAGATGGTAAAGAATCTGCCTGCAAATTCAAGAGACCCGAGTTCAATCCCTGGGTTGGGAAGATCCCCTGGAGAAGGAAATGGCAACCTACTCCAGTATTCTGCCTGGAGAATCCCATGGACAGAGGAGCCTGGCAGGCTACAGTCCATGGAGTCACAAAGAGTCAGACACAACTGAGCAACTAAGCACAAGCACTCTTTATCTTAACTTCTGTCTTTCTTGATGACCTCACCATTATTCCAGTCAACAAAGGTCAGCATTTTGGAGTCACATGTACATCATCATCGCATTCAATGGAATTCTTTCTTAAATAGTATCTATTGTCTCTCCCAATGTCTGGATTCACAATGACCCTCATAAGACTAGGGTACCAAATCCTCTAGTCAGGAAATAAAATCTATTCCCATTCTAAAACATATATGGAAATGCAAAGAACTACAAAAGTCAAAGCAATTTCAAAAAACGTTTTAAAACTTACACTATTGCAACTGAAGACTACAGTAATCAAGGCAGCATAATACTGGTATAAGGATAGACATACAGCTCAGTGGAACAAAACACAGATCAAAAATAACTCACATATATATGGTCAATTAATTTTTTTACAAAGTTTTTAAATATCTTAATAATAGTATTATCAACAAAGATTGCTGTTACAAACAGTTAGATAGCTGGACAGAAAAATAAACCTCAAATCTTACCTCATGCCATATAGAAAAAAATCAAAGTAAATCAAAGACATAAATATAAAAGTTAAAACAAAAATTCTAGATGAAAACATGTGATAAAATCATGACCTTGGAATGAGAAAATTTCCTAGACACAAAATAAAAAAGCTAAACTATAAAAGGACAAAATCACAAGCTGAATTTCATCAAACTAAAGCTTCAATGCTTCAATAGACATTGTTAGAAAAATGAAAAGGAAAGCCACAGACTGGGAAAAAATATCCACAATATACATATCTAAACCTGTATTCAAATGTAAAAAGAATTCTTAGAGCTCAATACTAAGAGACATTTTTTAAATTGGAAAAATATTTAAATAGACATTTTACATAAGAAGGTATACAAATGGTAAGTACATGAAAGAATGCTCAACATCACAGCCTTATTAACCACCAGAGAAATGTAAAATAACACCATGAGATACTACTCCATGCCCATTCAAATGGCTAAAAGTAAAAACTGGACAACCCCTAATGTTGTCAGGGAAGCAAAAGAATTGGAACTCTAAAATATTGATGGTGGTCTTATAAAACAGTACAACCAATTTGTAAAACAGTTTGGCATATTTTTAGAAAGATAAATTCATACTTACTCCATGATTCAATATTTTTCCTAAGTATTTACACAAGAGAAATTAAAACTCATGTCCATATAGAGAGGGGAACATAGAAGCCTTATTCCTAAAAGCCAAAAATTGAAAACCACTGAAACTTTTATGGCGTATCTATACAATGAAATACGGCTCAGCAATAAAAGGAGCAGATTACTAATACAAACAACCTGACTGATCCTTTCCAGCATTATATTAAACCAAAGAAGTCAGACACAAAAGAATGGATACAACATGATTCCATTTATAGGGCACATTAGAAAATATAATTTTAATCTACACTTGCCATAAAGCAAGAGGTGGTTACCAGAACTGGTACAGGGGATTGACTGTAAAAGAACACTAGGGAACTTTTAGGGATAAAGGGAATGTTCGTGATTATGATGGTAGTTACACAGTCACATAAAGTTATCAAAATTCACCAAAATGTATACTTATATTGCTGCACTTTGTTACATTATTTACAGTAAACAGTAACATGGTGTTTATCACATTGTGTAATATTATATAGTACAATAGGATGTAATGTAATATATCTCATCTAAGTTGACTTTTAAAAAGATTCTCATTTGGCCAAAAATAAGATTCTATGGCTGCAAATCTGTCACTGCTAGATCCACAGTTCTTTAGGGGTTCACTGTGATGTACGAAGCATGGGAATTGGATGGGACTTGGGGAGTCGGAACCTGATGCAGAATCTGCTAATGTCATAACATGTGGTTTTGGGGACTTCCCTGATGGCCCAGTGGTTAAGACTCTGCCAGTGCAGGGGTCATGGGTTTAATCCCTTGTTGGGGAACTAAGATCCCACATGTAACACGGGGTGGCAAAAAAAAAAAAGCATGTGGTCTTGGGCAGACCATTTAAAATTTTTCTTAGTGTGGCTCTATGATAGGAAGAAACCATCCAAGTATTTTTTAACAGTCAACAAAAACAAAGAAGAAAACAGAGTAAGACAATGGAAAATGGAAAGAAAGAGAGAAATTATTTCTAGATTATCCTCGGGAAAATAAGAACACTGAAACAGCAGAATATAATGAAAAGATACAATAGCTAATGCTTCAATCAGGAAGATTACATTCCAAATAGAAAAAGAGAAAAAAAGCTTGAAGATGCAAAGAGAACTGCATTTATAAGAAAAGAAACTATTACAGAATGTATTGATACTTACAACAAATCATGTATGTTATTTAAATTGGAGTGAACTTGTTAGGAAGTTAAAAGGAACTTAAAACATGCAACTTTGGCCAACCTCACAAAAAATATTACATGTGAATTATTCTTGCAAAAAAACAAAAAGTCTATTACCTCCTCTCCAGAGACCTTGAAATACAAATTTCAAGATGCCAGGGACTCCTTAAAAATATATGACTATTATAGCTATCTGAAGAAGCCAGAGAAAGGAAAACACTTGATCATAGGATGGGAAAGAATCTGCCAGGCCGCGCTTTTTTTTTTTTTTAAGACATGAGCCAGTTGGCATGTTTTTGCAGTTTCCCATCCCAGAACTCCAGATCCTGACCCAAAAAGGATGCAGGAGCACAAGGGGCTAGAGCTTGCTTAAGTTAAGACACACATATAGGTAACCCAAGCACACTGCAAACTTAATCTGAAAGCATCCACAAAAGCAAAACACCCTGGTGCTTCTTCAGGGCTTTACAATCTTACAATCACTTTCTCTCTCCCTAGATAGGACTGGGGCTTAGAGAAAAAGAGGTACATGACATGCACACTGGCCCTGCAAGTTACATCTGGAGGAGGAGGAGGAGGAAAACCTATCAACTCAGACATCGTGAGAAGAATCTCCAAGGANACAGGACTGGGGCTTAGAGAAAAAGAGGTACATGACATGCACACTGGCCCTGCAAGTTACATCTGTAGGAGGAGGAGGAGGAAAACCTATCAACTCAGACATCTTGAGAAGAATCTCCAAGGAAAAGCCATGTTGACTAGCCCAGTTCTCCGGGGTCTCTTTTCCTCAGAACTTCCCGAGTGTCTCAAGGGAACGAGTAGAGTTGGATTCCAGACAGGTGTCAAGGGATCTTATTAAAAAGAGGACTTTATTTTTTCCAATTGGTTGGTGCTTTGTGATCCTGAAGCCATCCTCTCAGATGGTGTCTCTGCCCCTATCATGGACTTTAGAAGATGGGAGATTAACCTCTATAGTGCTTCCAAGAGAGGGCACTTAAGTACATAAACAGTATTTCCCAAGGACACTCATTTGTTAATAAATTCCATTTCCATTTTAGCAAGACAGATTTTCTTAGCCTGAGTATTAGCAGTTAGACTCCTTCTGGAAGACTTTCCAACAAATATGTCATGTTCCTGGCATTCAGAGTTCCCTTTTGTTGTTATTGTTTAGCTGCTAAGTTGTGTCCAACTCATGTCCCCATAGACTGTAGCCCACCAGGTCCCTCTGTCCATGGATTTTGCAGGCAAGAATACTGAGTGCATCACCATTTCCTCCTCCAGGGGACTGAACCCATGGCCTCCTGTCTTCTGCATTACAAGTGGATTCTTTACCTGCTGAGCCATCCATGACTCCCTATCTTTGCCCAGTGCCCACTCCTCTAGACTGATCCAAATCCCTTTCCCCTGAGCATCCTTCCAGACTCTTCCAAGACTGCAGCAAATGATGTTTTAATTTTTCCACTTGATCTATGCTTATTCCTCCCTTTTCTACATGGAAGTTACAAAATGGTGTAAAGGCTTTAATGTACTTTTCCTTCCTCCTTATACCTTATGGTATAAGGTCATTCTATCAGACTAGATATGTACATCTCCAATTTAATACACTCAAATGCCAGGATCATAATCAAGCAGTCATGTTAACTATGACACCTGTTTCTATCCAGTTATATGTTCTCAAACCTCCAGAGCATTTCAGTGGAAGTCAGAATAAGGAATTCTTTAATAGCCCAAATCCTGTTCTATATTGTTTCAAAACCAGTAACCTTTTGTTTCAGTCTTTTCCTTTTACAGAGTTTACAATGACCTTGATAATTTGCATAATCCTTGACTTTAGAACTTATCCGAAGCACATTCATAAATTCTGTAGTTAATCCTCAGTTATCTCTGTCATTGGGCTTCCCTGGTGGCTCAGTGGTGAAGAATCCACCTGCCAAGTAAGAGATGTGGGTTCAATCCCTGGTTTGGAAAGATCCCCTGGAGGAGGAAATGGCAAGCCATTGCGGTATTCTTGCCTGGAGAATTCCTTGGACAGATGAGCCTTGAGGGCTACAGTCTTTGCGATCACAAAAGAGTCAGACATGACTTAGAGACTAAACGACAACAGTCTCCCACACCTCTGCTCCCTCCTAGCTTAAGCTTCTCTCAGGCCTGACAGAGGCAATACCATTACTGATTTCCATTCCCCCAACACTTGAGATTTTTAACAAGATTTCAAATTTATAGGAAAGTTGCAAGTATAGTACAGGGAACTCCTACATACTCTTTCCTGGATTCACCAATTGTTTATATTTTGCCTCATCTGCCTCTCCTAAATCTAACTCTAAAGGAGTTGAGAGTAAGTTGGATACATCATGCCCCTACAGCCTTAAATACTCCTTTGAAAGTTTTCTAAGAAAAAGGAAATTCTATCACACAGCACAGTGAAATTATAAAGACACGGATTTAAGAACCACTGTCACTCATCTCAACACTTACTGGCAGGAAACAGAAATTAGACCCAGATTTCAGTTCTGCACATCATAATACCAATGCTTCCCCTTCCAAAATGTAAAATATCGTACCCCTTCCAATTCTTCCTAACCCAGTAATGCTTTTGCCCAAGGGCCTGAGAAAGAATAACTTATTTTAGAAAAGAAAGAGCAGGAGGAGAATTAGAGCCCCCCCAAGCTTACCTCTTCTCCTTCCACCTGATCAAGAACATTATTTCCCAAAGAAGCTAATCTCCTGAGTTAATGATCACTCAGTCCTCATGTCCATCTAGAAAATCTACAAAGATTCATCCCCATTTTTCCCATGTCCCAAATAATTTCTTTTACTTTCTTTTTTACTGCTGCTCAGCTATCTTCCCAGGCAAGACTAAATGCCAGTTTCTCTTTAAATTCCTTTCCCTTCCTCAAATTTATAGAAAAGTTGAAAGGGCAATACAAAGAACTTTTTCTTGAACCATTAGAGTAAGTTTTTGAGACAGGGCTCATCACCTTTAAATACTTTAGTAGTCCCTACAAACAAGGACATTCACATACGTACCACAAAGTCATCACCCCAGTCAGGAAACACTGACTCACTATCTTCTAATCCTCAGATCCCATTCAGTGTTTTGCCAGGTGTCCCAAACATAAATCCAGCTCAGAATCAAGCTTTGTATTTATTGGCATGCTTTGTTAATCTTCTTCAGTTTAGAATAGTCTCTCAGCAATCTCTTGTCTTTCATAACTTGGATATTTCCAAAGATTACAAGTCGAGTATTTTATTAAGTCTCTGAAGTTTAATTTGTCTAATGTCCTCTCATGTTATGGATCTTTGGCAGGACAGAAGTGACGCTGTACTTTTTCACTGCATGCTATCAAGAGGCACATGGTTCTGAGTTATCCCACTTCTAATGATACCCAGTTGGATTGCTTAAAGTGGCATAAGTCAAGATTCTCTACTTTGAAGTACTCTTTCTCTTTAAATTAATAAAATATTTTTCAGGGAGGTAGTTTTGATAATTGTTTGATAAATACATTTTCCTGTTCTTTATCAATTATTTATATATATATCATTTTATGATACATTGTTTACATTCTTTATTCAATATATTATAATTATTTTGAAAATTTATATTCTTTTTTTTAATACTTTATTCTATTTTACAGTACTGTATTGGTTTTGCCATACATTGACATGAATCAGCCACAGGTGTACATGACCTCCCAATGCTGAAGCCCCCTCCCACCTCCCTTCCCACCCCATCTCCCCGGATCATCCCGTACACCAGCCCCAAGCATCCTGTATCTTGTATTGAACATAGACTGGCGCTTCATTTCTTATATGATAGTATACATGTTTCAGTGCCATTCTCCCAGATCATCCCACCCTCTCCCTCTCCCTCAGAAGCCAAAATCTGAAAATTTATATTGATTCTTATGTTATTTTCAGTTTGCTCAGTGGAATCGCCTTCAAGCTGATTTTGGTGTCCTTTTGACATGTTCGTATTATTCTTTGATCATTTCCTTCCTTCCTGGTTTTAAAAATAAAAGTCCAGACTCTGTGTTTCCCTGCCTCAGATCTAGAATTAACCATTTCTCCAAGCATTACTGGTTCTTTTTACTGATATGCAGTATGTAGAAAGGAAGTTTTGGATCTGCTTTCAGACACTTGCATTGGAAACAGCTTGGGAACATGTGACTCAAATACACACACACAGTGAAAATCATGAGTTCACAGCACTATCTCCAATTTCTATCTGTTTCCTTATCTCTTCACTTATTGTAATTCCACAAATTTATATTAACATTATAATTCAACAAATATCTAATGAGTCCCTAAAATATATATGAAGCAAAGTGCTAGATGACAGGTGGGATCTCAAAGATAAGGATAAAATAGAATATTTTGTAAGATTTTGTAAAGGTGTTTAGAGGAATATACAAATAACTATACTGTCAGATAATGCTGTAATAACAGAAAATGCCATAATAATGGCTTTCAAGAACTTACTCCGTAAAAAGCACTGTGTACCTGCTGGCCACTAAAACCTCACAAAGGGTGGCAACTTATATTACTGTACACATATGAGGAGTTAAATGTTCAAACAGCTTCAGTGTTTGCTTGAGTTTCCAAATTTAGAAAATGAGAGTGCTCTGCTTGGATTCCATATTTGTCCAATTCCAAAATCTTTTTCCTTCATCACTATGGCATTCAGAAGATGGAAATATCCCATCTGTCAGGAGATCAGGAAAGACTTCATGAGGCAAATAGCATATAAGATAGACTTTTAAGAACTGGGGTTTTGAGAAACAGATATGTCTGAAAGCTACTTAGATTACAGAGAAGAGAATGAATCAAAGAATTTAAAGGGGAGACCCAGGGCATATATTCAAAAGTAGAAGACTTTGAGTACACAACAGAATTTGTGAAGAAAGTAAGAAAAGACCAATAGATTGGGAAAGAACTGTAAATGGTTCTAGACCCCAGGAAAATGAGTCTGTTTTTCATTTAAGATGCAAAAGGTAACCTAAGCCCAGCTCCACCACTGAACCTAACCAAGGTTATCAGAAGAATGACAATGTGGAGAACTGCTTCCAGGAAGTGACAATTAGGGTCTGGCCAGCTTTCAGGATTAGAAGAAAAGAAAAAGAAATTCTGGAAGGCAATTACTGAATCAGAGCAATGAGGCTGGGAGGTAAGATGGAATAAAGGGGATGAGGTACTGACCAAAACAAAAGGGGAGTGGTCAGGAGGAGAAGAACCAAAATAAGATGTAAAACAGTTGAATAGGATTTAAAGTGGAATAGATGGAATAATATCTATGCTTAAACAACTTCAGTTTGAAATACAGAGAGGAGAGCAAGGTTGAGTTATTGTAACTCCAACACTTCACTTAATGGTTGTAACTCCAATACAAAAGAAATGGAGGTTACTGGATATAACCCAGCAAAAAAAGCCACTCTCTTATCTGCAAAACCTAAATACTGCATAGCACGCAAGAAATGTTCATTAAAATTGTGTTTACATTTTTAAAAAATACGTTTAGTAAACATATGCCTGAATGGATATGAAGGCAGTATCACCACATACAGACACTGAACCTCACCTTGACAGCCTTGGGGCAGAAGAGAACAAAGCTGTCAGATTCCGACATCTGAAGATGGTGAATGAGGGTCTGGGAGGTCAAGTCATAAGGAGAAAGGGGAAAAGAAAAGGGAAAGATGAAAGATGTCTCAGGACAATTCTTAGAAACCAGAGGTGGTGTCCCCCATTGCTCTGAATCTCTGTAGCAAAGTGCTGGTATGTCATACTGAATTAGTAACAGAGAGGTGGATTCTGTGGCTACAGCAGAAACCAGAATCCCAGAATACCTCCACAAATAGACTGCTTCACAGAAGAATAAGAGGAAAAGAAGTCCCTGCCCCCACAGCTCATGAGAGGCCTGAGTTCAGGCAGACTCCCCTCCCACCCACATGGCTCAGGAACTCCCAGCAGAGCACAGGGCCATCGGCAAAGGGGCCCCTGGAGAGTGGAATCAGGCCCTTCTGATGTGGCCGGTGTGGCCTCTTATCTCACCCATAACACCACAGCTCCACACCACCTTCTCCCAGCACAGAATCTGGGTCACAGTGGAGTGGAGCTCTGGCTGTCCTCTGTATCTAATAAATAGCCCTCCTTTCCCCACCAGTGGCACCATGGGGCAGGCCTGGAAAATCACTCACACATTATTGGTGCTCTCCATCCCCCCACTCACCCAGAGATGAATATAAACCCTGAACAGCCTGAGGTCTGAGTATGAGAATCTCTACGTAGGTGAGTCAGAAGCTGGCTAGAGAACCAACCACTGGGTTGTCTGCTACACTCATGCTGGTCACCCCTGCTTCTCTAACAGCCCCAGGCCAAGGACATAGCTGCTGCTATGGGTCTCTTACCACCTCNTTTTTTTTAATACTTTATTCTATTTTACAGTACTGTATTGGTTTTGCCATACATTGACATGAATCAGCCACAGGTGTACATGACCTCCCAATGCTGAAGCCCCCTCCCACCTCCCTTCCCACCCCATCTCCCCGGATCATCCCGTACACCAGCCCCAAGCATCCTGTATCTTGTATTGAACATAGACTGGCGCTTCATTTCTTATATGATAGTATACATGTTTCAGTGCCATTCTCCCAGATCATCCCACCCTCTCCCTCTCCCTCAGAAGCCAAAATCTGAAAATTTATATTGATTCTTATGTTATTTTCAGTTTGCTCAGTGGAATCACCTTCAAGCTGATTTTGGTGTCCTTTTGACATGTTCGTATTATTCTTTGATCATTTCCTTCCTTCCTGGTTTTAAAAATAAAAGTCCAGACTCTGTGTTTCCCTGCCTCAGATCTAGAATTAACCATTTCTCCAAGCATTACTGGTTCTTTTTACTGATATGCAGTATGTAGAAAGGAAGTTTTGGATCTGCTTTCAGACACTTGCATTGGAAACAGCTTGGGAACATGTGACTCAAATACACACACACAGTGAAAATCATGAGTTCACAGCACTATCTCCAATTTCTATCTGTTTCCTTATCTCTTCACTTATTGTAATTCCACAAATTTATATTAACATTATAATTCAACAAATATCTAATGAGTCCCTAAAATATATATGAAGCAAAGTGCTAGATGACAGGTGGGATCTCAAAGATAAGGATAAAATAGAATATTTTGTAAGATTTTGTAAAGGTGTTTAGAGGAATATACAAATAACTATACTGTCAGATAATGCTGTAATAACAGAAAATGCCATAATAATGGCTTTCAAGAACTTACTCCGTAAAAAGCACTGTGTACCTGCTGGCCACTAAAACCTCACAAAGGGTGGCAACTTATATTACTGTACACATATGAGGAGTTAAATGTTCAAACAGCTTCAGTGTTTGCTTGAGTTTCCAAATTTAGAAAATGAGAGTGCTCTGCTTGGATTCCATATTTGTCCAATTCCAAAATCTTTTTCCTTCATCACTATGGCATTCAGAAGATGGAAATATCCCATCTGTCAGGAGATCAGGAAAGACTTCATGAGGCAAATAGCATATAAGATAGACTTTTAAGAACTGGGGTTTTGAGAAACAGATATGTCTGAAAGCTACTTAGATTACAGAGAAGAGAATGAATCAAAGAATTTAAAGGGGAGACCCAGGGCATATATTCAAAAGTAGAAGACTTTGAGTACACAACAGAATTTGTGAAGAAAGTAAGAAAAGACCAATAGATTGGGAAAGAACTGTAAATGGTTCTAGACCCCAGGAAAATGAGTCTGTTTTTCATTTAAGATGCAAAAGGTAACCTAAGCCCAGCTCCACCACTGAACCTAACCAAGGTTATCAGAAGAATGACAATGTGGAGAACTGCTTCCAGGAAGTGACAATTAGGGTCTGGCCAGCTTTCAGGATTAGAAGAAAAGAAAAAGAAATTCTGGAAGGCAATTACTGAATCAGAGCAATGAGGCTGGGAGGTAAGATGGAATAAAGGGGATGAGGTACTGACCAAAACAAAAGGGGAGTGGTCAGGAGGAGAAGAACCAAAATAAGATGTAAAACAGTTGAATAGGATTTAAAGTGGAATAGATGGAATAATATCTATGCTTAAACAACTTCAGTTTGAAATACAGAGAGGAGAGCAAGGTTGAGTTATTGTAACTCCAACACTTCACTTAATGGTTGTAACTCCAATACAAAAGAAATGGAGGTTACTGGATATAACCCAGCAAAAAAAGCCACTCTCTTATCTGCAAAACCTAAATACTGCATAGCACGCAAGAAATGTTCATTAAAATTGTGTTTACATTTTTAAAAAATACGTTTAGTAAACATATGCCTGAATGGATATGAAGGCAGTATCACCACATACAGACACTGAACCTCACCTTGACAGCCTTGGGGCAGAAGAGAACAAAGCTGTCAGATTCCGACATCTGAAGATGGTGAATGAGGGTCTGGGAGGTCAAGTCATAAGGAGAAAGGGGAAAAGAAAAGGGAAAGATGAAAGATGTCTCAGGACAATTCTTAGAAACCAGAGGTGGTGTCCCCCATTGCTCTGAATCTCTGTAGCAAAGTGCTGGTATGTCATACTGAATTAGTAACAGAGAGGTGGATTCTGTGGCTACAGCAGAAACCAGAATCCCAGAATACCTCCACAAATAGACTGCTTCACAGAAGAATAAGAGGAAAAGAAGTCCCTGCCCCCACAGCTCATGAGAGGCCTGAGTTCAGGCAGACTCCCCTCCCACCCACATGGCTCAGGAACTCCCAGCAGAGCACAGGGCCATCGGCAAAGGGGCCCCTGGAGAGTGGAATCAGGCCCTTCTGATGTGGCCGGTGTGGCCTCTTATCTCACCCATAACACCACAGCTCCACACCACCTTCTCCCAGCACAGAATCTGGGTCACAGTGGAGTGGAGCTCTGGCTGTCCTCTGTATCTAATAAATAGCCCTCCTTTCCCCACCAGTGGCACCATGGGGCAGGCCTGGAAAATCACTCACACATTATTGGTGCTCTCCATCCCCCCACTCACCCAGAGATGAATATAAACCCTGAACAGCCTGAGGTCTGAGTATGAGAATCTCTACGTAGGTGAGTCAGAAGCTGGCTAGAGAACCAACCACTGGGTTGTCTGCTACACTCATGCTGGTCACCCCTGCTTCTCTAACAGCCCCAGGCCAAGGACATAGCTGCTGCTATGGGTCTCTTACCACCTCCCAGAAGCCTTTGCTCAGGCAGGTTAGAAGGTCAGGGTACATAAGTCTATGTGGTAGGGAAAGTGTGAATGGAGAGATCATGGGAAGCAAAGGCTAGAGGTTATTAAATACAGGACTGAATTTATGATTTCTCCTGTTGACATTTTAGGTGAAAATTGTTGTAGCCCTTTCTTTCTCTTATAGACATGAGTAGGAAGGTGTTTATTTTTTCCTAAATGGTCTAGTAACACTCATGTGAGCTTGATCACACAGCTGGAGAAATCTCTGCAGAACTTCACTCTGTGTCTTTTTGCTTATTCTGACTTCTCCTCTTGTCTCAAGCCTTTCCTCCTACAGCTGCTGCTGCTGCTAAGTCACTTCAGTCGTGTGCAGCTACAGGCCAATAAAAATGAGATGACCTTTTTTTTTTCCTGCACTGTATCTTCATTGCTGTGGGCAGGCTTTCTCTAGTTGCATCAAGCAGGGGCTACTCTTTAGTGGCAGGGCACGGGCTTCTCATTGTGTTGGCTCCTCTTGTTGCAGATCACAGGCTCTAGGAACTTGGACTTCAGCAGTTGAAGTGCATGGGCTCTGTAGCTGTGGTGCACAGGCTTAGAGGCCCCGTAGCATGTGGAATCTTCACAGACCAGGGCTCAAACCTGTGTCCCCTACATTGGGAGGCAGCTCCTTAATCACTGAACCACCAGGGAATCTTGAGATGATTGTTTTTAAGCCTGAGACTGGAGAGTATAGAGTGCTATCTTGTGGGCAACAAGATTTTCTCCATGGTCTATAAGGAGTTCCTTGCCCAGGGGGGCACCTGTGCCAGTAAGCAGTCATCCTCTGGTATTGCCAGATTCTGGGTCAACAGGCAGCTTTGGGTGAGAAAGGGACTCAAACAGGGTTATTCTGTGGTGACTCACCCCATATTGTCCTGGGAAAGGAGCAGAATTTTTATTGAGGTGGGTTTGATCAGAGCCAAGCCTTTGTGGGAGGGATTGGTTTGGGGATTTGTATCTGTCCATCTCTAAAAGAGACTGGCAGGCTTGCGTGTGGAGGTATCTCCATCTGACCCAGAGTTCTGGAGTGGTGGGCACTGAACAGTGAAATCCAGGATTATGTGCTGACCAGGCAACAGAAGTAGAGCTGAAATTCTGTTCCAACAAGGCAAAGATAGAGAGAAGGAAAATCACCCACAGGAAAGACCAGCTCTAAAGTCAATTACACTGATCCCCTATGGCTACTGCTATTTTCTTTGAAATATCCTATCTATTGAAATGCTTAATTTACAGTAAAAGTACAATGACTTCTAGCATTTGCTCAATATTTTTTTTATAGCCCCAAACATCTTTTATTTAATGCTCATATTTTTGAGTTGTGTTGTTATTCAGAAAATAAGGAATAACCAATGTGCAATAAAAACAAAATCTGTTATACGAGGAAAAAAAGTAAAGGGTTTAACTTCTACTAGTAAGAGAAGATTGTGGACTTCCCACTCAAAGGAGCTTATTCTTATTTTACTCACAACTATTTGTCTCTGTGGAACTTCACTGAGGACCTGCACTTGGGATTTCCAGAACACAGTTAGTAGAAACAGAAGGTTAGAACAGGTCAGGGGTGCTGTACTCACTAAGAGCTATGGATCCTCCTTCCTCTGGGGCACATCTCCAGAATGGAATCTCCTTCCTCTGCGGCACATCTCCAGAGCTGATCTAATAAAATACACATCTGGAAACCAGGGGAACACAGCTGTCTGGGGCCACATCAGTTCAGTTCAGTTCAGTCACTCAGTCATGTCCTACTCTCTCCCCCATGAATCACAGCACGCCAGGCCTTCCTGTCCATCATCAACTCCCGGAGTTCACTCAGACTCGTGTCCATCGAGTCAAAGATGCCATCCAGCCATCNAGTAGTATAATAGTATATGTTAGTATTTTATTGTTATAAAAAATACTATAATTAATAAGGTCAGTATACTATATATATTGCTTACTATATTATTATTATTGTTTTTGTGTGAAACACATCCCACACTGTCTTGTTCTTAGTTGGTGCTTAGGGAGAGTGGGTTTCAATTCTGTCAACTCCCTTGCCAAACAGAAAAGAGCAAAAGATGCTAAATTTAAGAGGGAGTAGTCCCAGTTTAGCACATCACAGGGCCACTGGCCTTAGTTTGCAGAGAGTGGAGTCAATGAAGATCAGAAAACAAGAATTCAGAAAGAGCCAAGGGTTTAACCCACCTCACCATCCTCTGCCTCCCACCGAAAGTTGAAACCAACCTAAGAGAAGACGTGCTAGGTGATGAAAGGCACAGGCACAGCACAATGTGATGAAAACAGAAGATTCCAGAAAGAGATGATCAAGTGAGAGCTACCACCTGAGCCTACAGATTTCCTAAAAACTGAGGAAGAGCTGCTACAGTGGGTTTCTTATAAGTCAGGTCCCATGAGCCTCCCCACCACATAGTAGCAAAACAGATAAGTAAACCAAGGAAAGCAGGTGTTTTGCTGATAGACAAAATATTTAGTTTCTCTTTGTTATCTCCTGACTTAACTACATGTTTTCTGTTTATGATACATCTCCCCTTGATTTTATATCTTGAATACAGCATTCAAATAAAAGACATGATCCTTCCTCTTCTATTTAATTAAATATAATGAGAATAACTTTCTTCAGACATTAAATTAACACAAATTCTGAAGGAACTGGGCAGAGAGAAAAGATATGTGTTTCATTTTATAGAAAAGTATAATCTTCTAATCGTTACAAATATATATGAAAGCTGCTCAGTCAAGTCCGACTCTTTGCAAACCCATGGACTGTAGCCTGCCAGGCTCCTCTGTCCATGGAATTCTCCAGGCCAGAATACTGGAGTGGATAGCTGTTCCCTTCTCCAGGGGCTCTTCCCAACCTAGGGATCAAACCCAGGTCTCCAGCATTGCAGGCAGATTCTTTACTGAGTCACCAGGAAAGCCCATATGGTGCTAGCGGTAAAGAATCCATCTGCCAGTACTGGAGACGCAAGAGACACAAGTTCAGTCTCTGGATTGGGAAGCTCCCCTGGAGAAGGAAATGGCAGCCTGCTCCAGTATTCTTGCTTGGAAAATTCCATGGACAGAAGAGTCTGGTGGGTCACAAAGAATTGGCCTATGGCCCATGGATCACAAAGAGTTGGACATGACTGAGCACACACACATACATACATACACAGACACATATGTGGGGTTTTCCTGGTGGCTCGGATGGTAAAGAATCTGCCTGCAATGCAGGAGACCCCGATTCGATCACTGAATTCAGGAATTCCCCTGGAGAAGGAAATGGCTACTCACTCCAGTATTCTGGCCTGGAGAATTCCATGGACAGAGGAGCCTGGAAGGCTATAGTCCATGGGGTCACAAAGGTTCAGATATGACTGATCAATTAACACTTATATATAATCTAAGAAAAAAGAAAGGGATTCTTTATATCCAGAAAATACAACATTAAAAATGCAAAATGTCTGAAACCAAAAACACAACCATTACCACTTTATTCAGGCCCATGTAGTTAATTCTTATTCTTCTTGATCTTGGGTGAGCAGTTTTATAAACCTGTCAACTTCTCTATTAGAGTTCTAGAAATACCAACTCAGTCCAGTGGTATGGTCTCAAAATTATGTAAGCTAAGCCATCAGAATCCTCTAGCCCAGAGTTCTTGTCATAGTCTTTCCCAAGGGTCTCTGAGAAGACAAAGCATTCAGGCCTATGCTGCTGCTGCTAAGTCACTTCAGTCAAGTCCAACTCTGTGCGACTCCAGAGACGGCAGCCCACCAGGCTTCTCCATCCATGGGATTTTCTAGGCAAGAGTACTGGAGTGGGGTGCCATTGCCTTCTCCCATTCTGGCCTATAGATAATGACAAATACTTCTTGGGAAGAATCATATAAAAGCAAAATTTGTCTGTGGGTGGTGAAATATTTAAAATTGTATGGTTAAGATCTGGTAACAGTTAAGTTAATAAGAATATTTGGTTGTTTCTGTGACACTCAACATTATAGAATAATTACTAGAATCATGACTGGACATCTCATGGATGTCCTAATTTCTAGGAAATTAATACAACTTCTGAAATACTTACATTTATATTTACCCATACAAATATAGCCTAAATTAATATCACTTCTTATTTGGAAGAGGACAAGCCTTTCCATGTGATAATCCAACCTATCAAATAAACCAAATCAGTATAACATCTCTCTTTTCACAAGGTGAGAGAACAAATCCCTTGAGACTTTCCATGGAGTCTTTAGAATAAGTCAATTTGGAGTCAAGATAATTTCATTTAGGATCTGACTTGGGGAAGGCAAAATTGTCAAAAGTGTAAAAAAAAAAAAATACCCTTAGTTCTTTGAAAAGTGATAAGACTTGGTTTTCTTAAATAATCAAGGATAAGGTTAACATAAGGCATACAAAATTATGCTGCCAGGACATGGAAACAACCTAGATGTCCATCAGCAGATGAATGGATAAGAAAGCTGTGGTACATATACACAATGGAATATTACTCAGCCATTAAAAAGAACACATTTGAATCAGTTCTAATGAGATGGATGAAACTGGAGCCGGTTATACCGAGTGAAGTAAGCCAGAAAGAAAAACACCAGTACAGTATACTAACACATATATATGGAATTTAGAAAGATGGTAATGATGACCCTGTATGCAAGACAGCAAAAGAGACATAGATGTGTAGAGTGGACTTTTGGACATTGAGGGAGAGGGAGAGGGTGGAATGATTTGGGAGAATGGCATTGAAACATGTATATTATCATGTAAGAGATGAATTGCCGGTCTATGTTCGATGCAGGATGCAGGATGCTTGGGGCTGGCACACGAGGATGATCCGGAGGGATGATGTAGGGTGGGAGAGGGGTTCATGTTTGGGAGCTCATGTATGCCCATGGCAGATTCATCTCAATGTATGCCAAAACCAATACAGTATTGTAAAGTAAAATAAAGTAAAAATAAAAATTTAAAAATAAATAAATAAAAATTAAAAAATAAATTATTCTGATAAAAATCTTTGTTTCTTAGATTAATGACTTAAAAGGTAAAGAAAAATATTTTGCAATCTATTAAGAACAAACCAACAATCCAAGAAAACTCTGTTATACTAGTAGAAAGAAAAACAGATCCTAGTTTTACACTGTTACATTTTTGAGCTTATCTTTAAAACACCTTATAAATAAATCCATTCAATCTTAGCCAGCTTAACCACACATAAAATTACTTTTCCTCTAAATCTCCTATAACTTTCTATATCCATTCAATTATTTCCCCTACATTTTTCTCTTTCTCACTCTGGGACAAATAGTCATTTCACTTCAGGACAAAATTATT
>SJYW01014976.1:101884-132624 GCA_006410735.1 Raphicerus campestris
AAAAGAGCCAGAAAGAAATTTTCTAGCCCAGGAAGTCAGAAAGTGAATTTCCATTTGAAGCAAAGAACCAAGCCCAGGACTCAGGGAGTGAATGACTCTTACTCAAAACAAAAAGCCAGAAAGAAAGCCTTACAGCCCAGTGTGCATTAGTCATAGAGTCATGCCCAACTCTCGCGAACCCACGGGCTGTAGCCCACCAGGCTCCTCTGTCCATGGGATTTCCCGGTCAAGAAAACTTGAGTGGGTTGCCATTTCCTTCTCTGATGGATCTTCCCAACCCAGGAGGGAACCTGGGTCTCCCATAGTCCTCCTGTCCACACTGTTTCTGTCCTTTAATGTGCACATCTTTGTGAAATGTCTCCTTAGTATCTTTAATTTTCTTGAAGAGATCTCTAGTCTTTCTCATTCTACTGTTTCCCTCCACTTTTTTGCATTGTTCACACAGGAAGGCTTTTTTTCATCTCTCCTTTCTATTCTTTGGAACTCTGCATTCACATGGGCATATCTTTCCTTTTCTCCTTTGCCTTTAGCTTCTTTTCTTTTCTCAGCTATTTTTAAGGCCTCCTCAGATAAGCATTTTGCCTTTTTACATTTCTTTTTCTTCCAGATTATTCTGATCACTACCTCCTGTACAGAAAGGACAGAAACAGCATAGACCTAAGAGAAGCAGAATTACTAAGAAGAGGTGGCAAGAATACACAGATCTATACAAAAAAGATCTTAATGACCCAGATAATCATGATGTTGTGATAACTCACCTAGAGCCAGATATCCTGGAATTCAAAGTCAAGTGGGCCTTAGGAAACACAATTACGAACAAAACTAGTGGAGGTGATGGAATTCCAGCTGAACTATTTCAAATCCTAAGATGATGCTGTAAAAGTGCTGCACTCAATATGATGTCAGATTTGGAAAACTCAGCAGTAGCCACAGGACTAGAATAGGTCAGTTTTCATTCCAATCTCAAAGAAAGGCAATGCCAAAGAATGTGCAGATTACCACACATTGCACTCATTTCTCATGCTAGCAAAAGTAATTCTCAAAATTCTCCAAGCCAGACTTGAACAATACATGAACTGAGAACTTTCAGATGTTCAAGCTGGATTTCCAAAAACGAAGATCATGGCATCCAGCCCCATCGTGTCATGGCAAATAGATGGGGAAACAATGGAAACTGAGAGGCTTTATTTTGGGGGCGTCCAAAATCACTGCAAATGGTGACTGCAGCCATGAAATTAAAAGATGCTTGCTCCTTGGAAGAAAAGCTATGATCAACCTGCTACTAAGTTGCTTCAGTAATGTCCGACTCTGTGCAAACCCATAGACAGCAGCCTACCAGGCTCCCTCATCCCTGGGATTCTCCAGGCAAGAACACTGGAGTGGGTTGCCATTTCCTTCTCCAGTGCATAAAGGGAAAAGTGTAAGTCAAGTCGCTCAGTCGTGTTTGACTCCTAGCGACCCCATTGACTGCAGCCTACCAGGCTCCTCCGTCCATGGGATTTTCCAGGCAAGAGTACTGGAGTGGGTTGCCATTGCCTTCTCTGATGACCATCCTAGACAGTATATTAAAAAGCAGAGACATTACTTTGCCAACAAAGGTCCATCTAGTCAAAGCTGTGGTTTTTCCAGTAGTCAGGTATGGATGTGAGTGTTGGACCATAAAGAAGGCTGAGTGCTGGAGAACTTATGCTTTTAAACTGGTGTTGGAGAAGACTCTTGAGAGTCCTTGGACTGCAAGGAGATCAAACCAGTCAATCCTAAAGGAAATCAATCCTGAATATTTATTGGAAGGACTGATGCTGAAGCTCCAATACTTTAGCCCACTGATGCGAAGAGATAACTCATTAGAAAAGACCCTGATGCCAGTAAAGATAGAAAGCAGAAGAAGGGGGACGACAGAGGACGAGGTGGCTGGATGGCATCACCAACTCAACAAGCATGAGTTTGAACGGGCTCCATGAGATAGTGAAGGACAGGGAAGCCTGGCGTGCTGCAGTCCGTGGGGCTGCAGAGTTGGACATGACTGAAAGACTGAACAACTCCTGTATTGCAGGCAGATTTTTTTACCATTTGAGCCACCAGGGAAGCTACAGCCTAGTAGGTGCCTCACAAATAAGTCTTGGCCTCTAACCCAGCTTCTAGAGTATCCTCAGAATCTTAAAAACCAAAATCTGTCAGTAGGCTGTCATCTGAGGCACCTGTTCAGAATCTGGACTCACCAATGGATCCTGAACAATCAGACAGAAACGAAGACAAAGTCATCAACGGTGTTGATTGTTGCAGCCTAGGTAAGAGGTCCAAGGGTCCAATGATGCAAGGGTCCAAGGGTCTTATGTAAGTCACAGCATATGTACTTCCAAAGAAAAGCCAGGGCCAGACAGTAGATGAAGCAGTAAAAAATCGGTCTTACTCAGAAATACTGTATTAGCAGAGAGACGTCAGTATAGAGCTGAGCTCAATTCCAAATACAGCAAGGGCAAGTGAACATTTATAATCAAGGAGTAGGGTGGGGGTCAAGATGTTCCAAAGAGGATGCATTATGGTTAAAAAAAAAAAAACCACTATGATTCAACCAACTTGACAAAATTCTTGCTGATGGCAGACCAAGGCGAATAGATATCAAGGATGGGGGATAAGNGTGTTCCAAAGAGGATGCATTATGGTTAAAAAAAAAAAAACCACTATGATTCAACCAACTTGACAAAATTCTTGCTGATGGCAGACCAAGGCGAATAGATATCAAGGATGGGGGATAAGGAACTTGATTAGATATCAAGGGTGATCAGATATCAAGTGTGAAGGGTTGTTTCTCAATTGACTTTACAGTATTCTTGCTAAAACCAGGCCTGACAAGAACAGACACAGAAGTCCACCATTAAGTAAAGAAGAGGGCTTAGAAGAGCCTGACTGAAGACTGGTCAAGGAGAGAGCCTTTGTCACCTTAAACCCCGAAAGATGTCCAGGAGATAGGTCGGCTAAAANCCTTGAGATAAAGAAAGACTGTAAGGTGGCCAGAGGAAATAAGACCAGATTCTTCTACTGGCTACAGAACACAAAGAAAAAGACAAACACAAGGCCTTGTACTTTGTAGATGCACATAAGGTCATGCATCCAAAGCTGTGTTAACAGCCCCGTACAGGGTACCAGGAATACAGAGATGGATGCAAGCATGCCTGTCCTTCAGGTTCCTTCAAATCTGAGCTAGCCATGCTCTTCCCTTTGCTTACCCTCATCCTCCTCACCCTACCCAACTGCAATTCACTTAGTTGAACACTCTAATCCTTCACTGTGACTTCATCCTCTCCTGAATTACAGCAGGTAGAACTGAGTGTTCATTCCTTTGTGCACAAACTCTCCCTCAACACCCTCTACCACCCTCATCTCCCTAGTTGTGTACCCATCCCAGCTTCTGCATACAGACACTCCTCAGAGATACTGTGAATCCAGTTCCAGATCATCAAAATAAAATGNCAAACTCTCCCTCAACACCCTCTACCACCCTCATCTCCCTAGTTGTGTACCCATCCCAGCTTCTGCATACAGACACTCCTCAGAGATACTGTGAATCCAGTTCCAGATCATCAAAATAAAATGAATATCACAATAAAGGGATCCACACAAATTTTTTGGTTTCTCAAGAACATATAAATGCTATGTTTACACCAGACTATAGTCTATTAAGTGTGCAATAGCTTTATGTTTAGAAAAACAATGTACATAGCTTAATTAAAAAGCAATCCAATTGGAGAAATGGTGCTGACTGACTTGCTCAACACAGGTTGCTGCAAACCTTCAATTTGTAAGAAAGAAAACACAGTATCTTCAAAGCGCAATAAAGCAAAGAGCAATGAAGCAAATGAAGCAATATGCCTAATTTTTTATGTGATGATCTCTCTCGTGAGAGCCTGAGTTCCTTAGGGATACAGAATCTATCTCCTTAAGACAGTGATTGACACATTATAAATACTTAGCACTTAGATTTTGAGTGAAAGTATGACAAATTTTCTACTGAAAGATACATATACATCCATAATAGAATACACCATGATAAATAATACTTAAAGTATGTGCAAACAACTATGTCAGCAGACAGAAAGGAGCAACTAGTGCTGCCTGGGTTGGGCAGGAGTGAAAGAGAGAGAATAGCTGTTAGTGATGCTGGTCATAATCAGTCCTGAATATTCATTGAAAGGACTGATGCTGAAGCTGAAGCTCCAATACTTGGGCCACCTGATGCGAAGAACTGACTCATTGGAAAAGACTCTGATGCTGGGAAAGATTGAAGGCAGAAGGATAAGGGGACCACAGAGGATGAGATGGTTGGATGGCATTACCAACTCAATGGACATGAGTTTGAGCGAACTCCAGGAGTTGATGATGGACAGGGAAGCCTGACGTGCCGTAGTCCATGGTGTCACACATAGTCAGACACGACTGAGTGACTGAACTAACTGATGATGCTGAAGGCAACTCTGATCAATATATTTTCTGTTATGCACTCTTGTCACTCCCCTCTAGCCACACAGGACTTCCTGTCATTTCTCAAACATTCTGGGATTTCCCTGACTTAAGCTTTTGAATTGTTTTGTGATGATTTGGATCAGGGTGTATTTATAGATGTGTGTGTGTGTGTGTGTGTGTGTGTCTGTGTGTGTGTGTGTGTGTGAATGCATGCATATAGCATCACAAAATATACTACTTACTATGGGTCTGAATCAAAATAGCTTTACAAAACCTTAATCTAGAGAAATCGATATTTATCTTTGGCAGATCAGAGATTTCTTTGAAAATCTGATGAAAAATGCACATGTGCTCATGCTCACAATACTTTGCACACAATTTCAGAGAGTTCACAAATGCCTTTAAACCTATTCAAGAACCCCTTAAGGATCTGTGGACTTCAGCTTCAGAACTGCCCTTTATGGTACATTGGGTGCTGATCCTAAGACACTGGCATCACCTATTAATCCTCCCAGTCTCCTGTGTGAAACAAAAGAGAAATTCCAGGAGAAGGCAATCACTAATGCCTGGGACTCTTGACCTTAAGCAGTCTGTTGAAGAAAGGAAAATCACACATGGCCAAAATGTACCTCAATCCTAATTTTGAGGTTAAAAATATGACAAAAGTTCTCAAAATGGAATATGGAAAGATTGACCTTGGAGTTGAAATAGCAATGTGTCATTTATACCCAAAATACAGGAATATGTAAAAATAGATGTTAGTGTACTAGCTTTTTCCAACAGATTTTCTAGTTCTAACAGTGAAAGTTATAAAAGTTTCTTAATTAAACACATAACCATCCATCTAAGAAAAAAAAACTGTAATATATGAACAAATAAGAGCTCTTCAGAGCAAGAACTCTACTGGGAAAAATCATGGGACAGAAATAAATTTATAGCCTGCACTTACCTAGTAGAAGGGAAGATGGGCATTGATATGGGTTTAATTTATTAGAAAATGCTAGCAAAGAGTAATCAAAGTCACTTGACCAGAATTAACCACATCTACTCCAAATAGCTATCACAAAGCCACTATGGAATTAACAATTCTCAAAGGCTTTAGAAGAACAAGAAGATAAACCTTTTTAAAAGCATTCTAAATGAAGACATCATTCCTTGAGAAGAGACAGCCCCCTGTTCTCCCTGTGCCATTTCCAAGGCTATAATAATAATGTCACTTTAAAGGGACTTTTCCTCCTATAAAACTAAAGGATACTCCACCTAAATACACACTTAAAGTGAGGATGGATTCATGGAAAGAAGGGTCTCTCTTGTTGCAACTATTTTTCAATCAGCAAATGGTTAAGAAGGTGAGTGAGTGAGTGAAAGTTGTTCAGTCATATCCAACTCTGCGACCCCATGGACTGTAGCCCACCAGGCTCTCTTCTGTCCATGGGATTCTCCAGGCAAGAATAATGGAGTGGGTTGCCATTCCTTTCTCCAGGGGATCTTCCCAAACCAGGGATGGTTAAGGAAAGTCTTTTTGAAATACCTATTAAGAATCATATAACTGAGATCATGGAAGTGGAGTAGGTCTCAGGTGGCCCATGGGATTCTTTAACTGAAGTCACTGCTGTCCCTGTCACTAGGTCTGTGCCATGCACAGACAAAAGTCAAGCAGCATATGGTCAAGTGAAGTGGAAGCCAGGAGGATTTTCAATTAACATGCTCCTCCATAAAAAGAAGTCATCAAAGTTCTCCTGGAGTATTACCGTCTCTGTAGTCGTGTGCACCCTGATCAAAAAGCCTAGCTCCTGCCTTCTATATAGAGAATAAGTAGAAGAGCAGGCTAAGTCTGTGAACTGGCTCACAACACAGCTTTCTATTTGGTCTACTCGTGAGCTGTGAAATGTCTGTAAGCAGGAAAAAACACTGGTCAGGACCAAAGGTCTCCTGATGAAATGAGTGAATCTGTTAAGAAATGCTTGTGTCCACAACTCTGCACATGGTATCCTTGGCCTCCATGTACCCAACACTGTAAACAGCAAGGTCCAACAGCATATGACAATGGTGTCGATCTCAGAGACAGTCTATGTTCTACCAAATTGGCCAGTTCGGGCTTGAGTTAAGTGACAGAGGGACAACCACACCAGAAAATGACCACGGTGAGGTGGGAGGCACAGGAGGAAAAGCCCCGAGCTGAAGCAATCCAAAGCACAGCAGAAGGGATGAGGGCGCTGATGCAAGCCCAGGAACACCTGAATGCATGTGTGGGAAATAAATGGTTTATGTCATGGACAAGAGTGGCAATAAAGGAATGTCTAATATACTTTAGCATCACAGAAGTATAAATGGAGCAGAGATGATATCTAGATAACTACTACGCCTGGGCCAATACGAAATAAAACACGCACCAATGGGGCACACATCCTCTTGTTCACAAACTCTACATCTCAGGGATTTTCACATGACCACACAACAGCTGGTGGTGGTGAAGACAAAAAACAGAAAGAAGGACACAGACAATGTGGTTAGAGCCAGGACAGGGCGGTTCCCTGATGAAGTGAAGATAATGCGCAACAACACTCACAAAGCTGGAGAGGCCCAGCCAGGTGAGCTCGGCCAGCCTCTGTGAGGCGCCTTCTCTGTATTCTGCAGTTTTACGGATGCGAATTAAATGGCTGAACAAGGGAAAATTCTCTTGTCCTGACATGGACTGTAGGTCCTAGGCAGAAACACGGCATAGAGCAGAACAAGAGGACAAGAGCGGAATGAGACAGCTTGAGCTGAGACCTCTACCAGCGCCCAGTGGAGACATCTGCCCCCGTTTTCTCAATGTGTGTGTTCTCTGTAAAACTATAGACTCAGAAATATATTCCTATAGAGAGAGTCTTCACTTCAACAGACTTAAGACTCGGTTACACTGAGTTCCTGCCATTATTATTTTTGCTTCTTCTTTTCATAGCGCCTCCCCAAGATGCTATACTCACAAAGGGATGATGAACAAACAGCAAGGAGATGCTTATAGCCAATGGGTTATAAGGAATAGAAAGAAAATAATTTTAATGGATCAAAAAATCCACTTCATCAATCAAGGTGTATTTTTATAAATATGAGAATGGAGATGAGTGATTTCAAATAAATGAGTGATAATTCAAGGATGTGAAGGACAAAAGCCGAGGAATGAATACTATGACATTCTGGAGGGGCACAACAGTTGAATTCTGAATTCAGACGTGAGATTTCATTGAGGGAGGCTGATCTAGACAGAGGGCTGAACCCAAAAGTAGATAGGAGATGACAAATTTATCAGGCAGCTTCTTTTACCAACAAACCCTGAAACTAGGAACAGAGAAGTGAGATCAAGGGAAGTCTCCTGTATCAGCAAGACCTGGAAAGGAAGAGGTGGGTTTGTGATGCTGCCAGAATTGGGAAGGGGAGGCAGGAGTCAGCCAACAGCTGCCTGGAGCCTGGCATTTAGAGTCTGAAATAGCTTCTTTAGTGGAAAGGTCAGTCATAATCTCAGGTGAACACCGATTTTTCTCTGTCATTGGATGAAATGTTATGGGGTGAGAAGCAGAAACACAATAGCCTCGCTGTCAAAAACAGACAATCTATAATTTGCATGGAAAACACACAATGGATCCCAAGTCCCCTATAGAAATCTTGCTTCTTTCCTTTTGTTTCTTGTCAGAATTACTGCACAGGTTCTTAAGGAAAGGAAGACCTCCCTTTTCCTCCCTCCATCATTGCCTGCAACCTGGCTTCTGCCACATTCACTTTAAGGAAATTGCTCTTTCAAAGGTCACCGATGATGTTTTTATTGCTAAATCCAGCATCCTCTCTACTTAGATCTGATGCATTTAATACCAGTGGACACTGCCTCCTAGAAACTTGTACTAACTTGGTTTCCATGACACTATACACACCATCCTTCTCTCTGTCAAACAGTGTTTTTTTGTCTCTCTCCCTGACTCTTCTCTTGCTTCCAACTCCGTAAAAGCAAATGCTCCCCTACATCAATGTGTGGTTCCCCCTTTGCTTTCCTCTCCCTTCCACCAAAAGAGATCATCTATTTTCGTTTCAGCATCACTTATATGTTGATTCCTCTGAAGCTTGTATTTCTAATCCCAAGTGGCACTCACATATGTCAAATTCTCCACTGGCCTGTTCTATATGTAGATCATACTATCATTTCAAATTTAGCATTTTAGGAATCAAAATAATCATTGACCCTGCGCCTCTCCCAAATGAAAGTCCTCTCAATTGTTCTATCTGCATTGAAAAGACCATGTTTTTCCAAATTATATGCAAGCAGAAATTTAGAGTAAAACCTAATTCAGTACCATATTCTATTTATCTTTTTTTAAAATCTCAGGTTTGCCCTTTTACTTTTACCATAAGACCCTGCCACCAGTCTGAAATTGTTTACCTTTGATTTTATTCAATCAGTTCTCAGGATGATAATCAGTTATTCTTATTGTCTCCACTGCCTCTTTTCATCTACTACAAATGTATGCCTTTAAGTTTCCTTACGGCCAGCAGAACACATACAAATAATTCTTTATTCACACCAAAATCTGTACTCTTCTCCAACCTCATGTTCTTTTCTCCTGTCAGTCTCTTCCTTTCCAATCTTTCCCAGGAGTTACTGCAACTTTACGTCTTCTATAAATACCCCAGGCCTTAGAAGGTATCTTTCAACTATTTTTTAATCCCTTGGTAACTCAGAGGAGCCTGGCGAGCTGTAGTTCATGGGGTTGCAAAGAATCAAACACAACTGAGCAATTAACACACAACACACGACTTTCAGTTACATGCCACGTCTCTGCCTTTCTCCAAATCTGAGTTTATGCCATGCCCTTTCTGTGGCACTGCCAGTGCTCTATTCTCCCATCCTCTCCGAAGGCATGTTTTATTGTGTGCCAGCTGAGGGCATCAGGACAATACTACTTGAGGTACACCAGTGACCTGCCTCTTTCCAGTGCTTTCCATCTTTACTCCCCTGTCCTCGGCCTTTCCAGAGCTACCCAGACAGGAACCAGCACCTCTCACCTAAACTCTCACTGGCAGGAAGGCACCCAGAGGCCTCTCAGCAACCACAGGGATTGGTTCACCTTGGAAACTCGACCCGGTTATAAAGACTCAGGATTCATTGTCCTATATTCTGACATCAGGACCTTCCTTCCTGCAACAGAAAGAATCCAGAATTTCCACTTTGACTACTACTGAAGCTCAAGCTGTTTTCTTCCAAGGCCTAGGAAACATATTCCAGAGAAGGAGATTAAAGAACAGAATCAGGCCCCACCTCTCCTTCTGTTTTCCCGTTCTACTCTGAAACCTGCTTTCTGGCCCTACTGGTCTTTTCACAGGGACTGAATATACTATTTTCACATCCAGCTATAAACTCTGGTACTCAATCCCAGTAGCCATATTCCTAGGCTAGCTCCACACCCACATCTCCCATTAGAGGGGACTCTTTCACATTGATCTCCAAACCATCTTTGGTTGACAGAATGATATTTCATAATTTCTGATGAAAGCTAGAAGCAGTTGGTGAACCCTATATTCTCTAAATTTCATGGCATACATTAACTAACATATGGGAAGGGGAAGAGCCTAGTACCTCGATTCCCAGTAAAAGTTGCATCCCATTTCCTTTCCAGCAGATCTTATGTTACTTAAGTGGATTCGTGGTTTTGGTTGCTACTAAAATGTCTTCCCTGATGGTCCAGTGGCTAAGAATCCATGCTCCCAAGGCAGGGGGCCTGGGTTCGATCTCTGGTCAGGGAATTATATCTTTTGACGCTCCCTGTGGTTAGGATTTGGTGCTCTCACCACAGCAGCCCTGGTTTGATTCCCGGTCAGGGAAGCCTTTCTTCTTCTTCTCCGCCTGCCACCTGCCTATGTCCTCACCAGTGACCCTCCTATCCTTTAGGGCTTTCCTGGTGGCTCAGAGGTTAAAGCGTCTGCCTGGAATGAGGGAGACCTGGGTTCAGTCTCTGGGTCGGGAAGATGCCCTGGAGAAGGAAATGGCAACCTACTCCAGTACTCTTGCCTGGAGAATCCCCATGGACAAAGGAGCCTAATAGGCTACAGTCCATGGTTTTGCAAAGAGTCAGACATGACTGAGAGACTAAGCACAAGAGATAAATACACTAACATCTATAAATNCCCGGTTATAAAGACTCAGGATTCATTGTCCTATATTCTGACATCAGGACCTTCCTTCCTGCAACAGAAAGAATCCAGAATTTCCACTTTGACTACTACTGAAGCTCAAGCTGTTTTCTTCCAAGGCCTAGGAAACATATTCCAGAGAAGGAGATTAAAGAACAGAATCAGGCCCCACCTCTCCTTCTGTTTTCCCGTTCTACTCTGAAACCTGCTTTCTGGCCCTACTGGTCTTTTCACAGGGACTGAATATACTATTTTCACATCCAGCTATAAACTCTGGTACTCAATCCCAGTAGCCATATTCCTAGGCTAGCTCCACACCCACATCTCCCATTAGAGGGGACTCTTTCACATTGATCTCCAAACCATCTTTGGTTGACAGAATGATATTTCATAATTTCTGATGAAAGCTAGAAGCAGTTGGTGAACCCTATATTCTCTAAATTTCATGGCATACATTAACTAACATATGGGAAGGGGAAGAGCCTAGTACCTCGATTCCCAGTAAAAGTTGCATCCCATTTCCTTTCCAGCAGATCTTATGTTACTTAAGTGGATTCGTGGTTTTGGTTGCTACTAAAATGTCTTCCCTGATGGTCCAGTGGCTAAGAATCCATGCTCCCAAGGCAGGGGGCCTGGGTTCGATCTCTGGTCAGGGAATTATATCTTTTGACGCTCCCTGTGGTTAGGATTTGGTGCTCTCACCACAGCAGCCCTGGTTTGATTCCCGGTCAGGGAAGCCTTTCTTCTTCTTCTCCGCCTGCCACCTGCCTATGTCCTCACCAGTGACCCTCCTATCCTTTAGGGCTTTCCTGGTGGCTCAGAGGTTAAAGCGTCTGCCTGGAATGAGGGAGACCTGGGTTCAGTCTCTGGGTCGGGAAGATGCCCTGCAGAAGGAAATGGCAACCTACTCCAGTACTCTTGCCTAGAGAATCCCCATGGACAAAGGAGCCTAATGGGTTACAGTCCATGGTTTTACAGTCTCTCAGACATGACTGAGAGACTAAGCACAAGAGATAAATACACTAACATCTATAAATATGGGAAAGACACAGTGACATCCATAAAAACTTCAAAATTACAACAATAATCATCCAGACACCATTCCATGAACTTTATGCATATTATAATATCTCATTTATGCTCACAATAACACTGTGAGGTGGAAAGGTTTATCTTTGTTTTGCAGAAAAGGAAAGAAAGGTTCAGAGAGGTTGAATAGCTTTCACAATAGTCAACCACTAGCAAATTTTACTCCAAAGTCTTTGGTCCTAACCTCATGAGGAGTTGGAAAGAAGAGAAATAATGTTTAATTGAGACATCAAGGATATCTTCATGAAATGAATCCCTTTAGAGGTTGATTTTGAACAGTAGTTAGGATTTTAGGAAACAGAGATGGATAAAGAAAATTCAAGACAAAATGAAAGCCAAAAAAAAGAAAGAAAGAAATCAGGAAAATAAGGTATGTATGAAAAACAGCAATTAGAGGTATTTGACCAGAAAACAGTGTTTGNTTTTAGGAAACAGAGATGGATAAAGAAAATTCAAGACAAAATGAAAGCCAAAAAAAAGAAAGAAAGAAATCAGGAAAATAAGGTATGTATGAAAAACAGCAATTAGAGGTATTTGACCAGAAAACCGTGTTTGATTAAGAGATTAAGCCTAGGATGGAGCCAGACTGTGACAGGCACTGGCTTTCAAGCTGAAGGATCTCCATTTAATTATGAGACAATAAGGTGTATAATCCCAACTCCAACTAACCTTTACTGTGCCACAAGCCATATAAGGTTTTACCACCTGAGATTTAGCTTAGAAAAATCTAGAGAGTGGGAACTGTCCATAGCTGAGCAGTAGAAGGACAATTTGAACAATGGTAGAGTGTTTTGGTGGCAATTTTTATGTCATTAAAAAGGCTGACCAGAAGGTCTGCCATAAGCTGAAAGAAGAGGAAATGAACAAGAGACTGCACAAGAGAATGAACACAAAGATTCCATAGAATATAGGGACAGGAAAAGGGAAGATAATGCAGCAAGAAAGGAGAGCTTTCATTTGATACCTTAGAGGCGGAGCAGGTTTGAGTTGTAGCCAAAGCATAACAGTTTAAGTAACAGCAAAGGGGATGAAGATAGAGGTCACGGGTTGTGTCAGGGTAGGTCACCACTCAACCTCCAGAACCTAGTGTAGTGCCTGGGCATTAATACTAATTGCAAGTGTAATATATTAATGGGGTTATCACCAAAGATTAACATACATGAACCCTCAATGGCCAGGGACCCAAAGAGGAAGAGAGGAAAACCAAGTGAGATGCTGACATCTCTGCAAATAGTAAACAGGTTACAAGAAAAATCAGTTGCAGTGAGGAATGGAAAACTCTGGCATAAAGAAACACCATGATAAGCATGACAGTGGCCATGGAAGCTGGAATATGCTAGGAATATGAAATGCTCACCTGCTGAATTAACTAGCCCTCAAATAGGACAGCACTGGACTTTCAGGTCCATGCCCAGCTGTTACTAAATTTAAAAGTTCATGTACACCTGTGGCTGATTCATGTCAATGTATGATAAAACCAATACAGTATTGTAAAGTAGAACAAAGTAAAAATAAAATTTATATATATATGTGTGTGTATATATATATATATATATATATATATATATAAGCTTTCACACAGCAAAGGAAACAATAAACAAAATGAAAAAATATCCCACAAAGTGGGAGAAAATACTTGCAAACAAAGCAATCAACAAAGGATTAGTCTCCAAAATATAAAAGCAGCTCATGCAGCACAATGTTAAAACAACACACAACCCAATCAAAAACTGGTCAGAAGATCTACATAGACATTTCTTCAAAGAAGACAAACTAATGACCAAGAGGCACACGGAAAGATGCTCAACACCACTAATCATTAGAGAAATGCAAATCAAAACCACAAGCAGACATAACCTCATACCAGTCAGAATGGCTATCATTAAAAAGTCTATAAACAAATGCTAATCAGGGGTGGAGAGAAGGGAACCCTCCTACACAGTTGGTGGGAATGTAAATTGATACAGCCACTCGGAGAATAGTGTGGAGGTTCCTTAAAAAACTAGAAATAGGGTTTCCCTGGTGGTTCAGTGGTTAAGAATCCATCTTGCAATGCAAAGGACACTGGTTCGATCCCTGGTCCAGGAAGATCCCATAGGCCTTAGCTGTGTGCCACGACTTGTGAGCCTGTACTCTACAGCCTGCAAGCCACAAATACTGAGCCCACGTGCTGCAACTACTGAAGCCTGAGCACCAAGAGCCTGTGCTCTGCAATAAGAGAACCACGGCAATGAGAAACCTGCACACTGAAACAGAGTAGTCCCACCAGCTGCAGCTAGAGAAAGCCATGGGCAGCAGCAAAGACCCACCACAGTCCAATAATAAGTCAATAAATATTTTGAAACTAAAAGTAGAACTGCCATATGATCCAACAATTCCACTTCTGGGTGTATATCTGGAGAGAACCATAATTTGAAAAGACACCTGCNCCAAGAGCCTGTGCTCTGCAATAAGAGAACCACGGCAATGAGAAACCTGCACACTGAAACAGAGTAGCCCCACCAGCTGCAGCGAGAGAAAGCCGTGGGCAGCAGCAAAGACCCACCACAGTCCAATAATAAGTCTATAAATATTTTGAAACTGAAAGTAGAACTGCCATATGATCCAACAATTCCACTTCTGGGCATATATCTGAAGAGAACCACAATTTGAAAAGACACCTGCACCCCAATATTCATTGAAGCATTATACACAATAGCCAGGACAGAGAAGCAACCTGAATGTCCACTGATAGAGAAATGGATAAAGAAGACATAGTACATATACACAATGGAATATTGGTCAGCCATAAAAAAAGAAGGAAATAATACCACTTACAGTGACATGGATGGACCTAGAGATGATCGTACTGAGTGAAGTAAGTCAGAGAAAAACAGTATCATATGTTATCACTTATATGTGGAATCTAAAACAATGGTACAGATGAACTTATTTACAGAACAGAAATAAGTCACAACTGTAGAAAACAAACATAGTTTCCAAGAGGGAAGGAGTTGGGAAGATAAACTGGGGGATTGGGATTGAAGTATACATGCTACTATAGATAAAATAGATAACTAATAAGAACCTACCATATAGAGCAGGGAACTCTACTTAATACACTGTAATAACCTATATGGGAATAAAATATAAAAGAGAGTGAATATATGTATATCTATAACTGATTCATTTGGCTGTACAGCAGAAATTAACATTGTGAATCAAATATTCCAATAAACTTATGATATGGGGTGGGAGGTGGGAGGGGGTTTCAGGATTGGGAGCTCGTGTACACCTGTGGCTGATTCATGTCAATGTATGGCAAAACCAATACAGTATTGTAAAGTAGAATAAAGTAAAAATAAAATTAAAAAAAAAAAAGAAACACCATGATAATCAAAAGAAGAAAGAGAGCTGAGTGACAGAGACTGAGAGCACTAATCTTCAGGGAGACAGAAAATACAGATGCCCTGGTGCTCGCACTCCCCTTAGCAGTAAACATGGAATTAATCAAAGATGAAGAGACTCCAGGGTCTTCAGTAGAAATCAGAATCCCAGAATATCCACAAGCAGAAGACACAGGGCCATCAGA
Source organism: Raphicerus campestris (assembly GCA_006410735.1). NCBI lineage: Eukaryota > Metazoa > Chordata > Mammalia > Artiodactyla > Bovidae > Raphicerus > Raphicerus campestris. The sequence continues at coordinate 117,165 of SJYW01014976.1, forward strand.
CTGAGGGACCCCTGAAGAGTGGAGTCAGGCCCTCCAGACGCGCCCAGCATGGCCTCTCATCTCTTCCATAACACTGCTCTCCACCCCACTCTCTCCCAGCACGAGAATCTGAGTCACAGTGGGGTGGAGCTCTGGTCATGCCCCATGTCTAATAAATAACTCTCAACTGATTTTTCAGCTCTTCCTTCCCCACCAATAGGTCTGACCGTTGGCATCAGAGGGCAGGCCTGGAAAATCACTCACACATTATTGGTGCTCTCCACCCCCATCCTCACCTGGAGGTGCATATGAACCCCGAAGAGCCTGAGCTCTAAGAATGTGAAGCTCAGAAACTGGGTGAACAACCACTGTGCTCTCTACCCTCATCCTGATCATTGCTGCTGCTCTAACAGCCCCAGTCTAAGAACATGAATAAGCTGATGCCTTGGGTCTCTGTCCTTGTCATCCTCCCAGAAGCCTTTGCTCAGACAGGTAGGGTGGTCAGGGTATGATCCAGGAACATGAGATGAGAAAAGATTGAATGTTCTTTTTCCCCTGCATTTGCAGTAAAGGTCACTGTTTCTCCCCGTCTGTCCACAGACCTCAGAGGGAAGGTATTTGTGTTCCCTAGAGAATCTTCCATTGACCATGTGACCCTGATCACAAAGCTGGAGAAACCTCTGAAGAACTTGACCTTGTGTCTCTGATCCTATAGTGCTCTCTCCATGGCCTATAGCCTCTTCTCCTAGAACATCTACAGCAAGGATAATGAGAATGAGCTACTCGTTTTTAAAAACAGAATTGGAGAGTACAGTCTATACACTGGAAAAGCCAAAGTTACTGTTAGAGCTATGGAGGAGTTCCCCAGCCCAGTGCACATTTGTACCAGCTGGGACTCTCCCACAGGCATCGCTGAATTCTGGGTCAACGGGAAGCCACTGGTGAAAAGGGGCCTGAAAAAGGGTTATTCTGTGCGAGCTTACCCCAAGATTGTCCTGGGGCAAGAGCAGGATTCCTATGGAGGAGGGTTTGATAAGAGTCAGTCCTTTATGGGAGAGATTGGGGATTTATACATGTGGGACTCTTTCCTGTTGCCGGAAGAAATCCTACTTGTGTACCAGGGTTCCTCATTCATCAATCCCACCATCCTGGACTAGCAGGCTTTGAAATATGAAGCCAAAGGCTATGTTATTGTCAAGTCCATGGTGTGGGGCTGAGGTCTGGAATCAACAAAAGCACTTGAAAATGAAACAACCAATATCCAAGAGGTCTGCTTAAAGCAACTGGACACTAAATTGTAGATCTGTAGCTCTTTCTTCTTTGAATTTCCCATTCACAAGTATGCCTAACTAAAAAGATGTATTATGCCACCTGCATTCGTTTAGTGCTTGTCATAGTCCCAAACATTTTCTCTTATATCTACTTATTTGAAAATTGGTGTTTAATTAACCAGAAAAATCAGCCTGCAAATTATGAGGAGGGAAATCTTTAAGTAACTAAAAAGATATGTCAGAGCACTCAATGAGTACGGTCAGTAGCAACACTTACAAGCTACTAATAATCATTGCATTAACGATTCAAAATTCATGTGGAGTTGCAATAGAAATCCTTCTATTTGGTTTTCCACCTACAAAATCAAAAAGAGGTCTGAGCTTCTGCCAAGAAGACAACTATAATGAGATAAGCAAGCAACAGTTGAGAACTTGATAGCAAGTAATGAGATGGGGAAAAAAATTAGAACCAGCAGGAATGAAAACTAAAAATGTTTAAGAGTCTGGGTCATTTTGGGTAAAGGCAAACATGCCTTATTTTTTTTCCCTCAAAAATCCCAGTGGTACCATACAATGACTGACTTCCATAATACTGTCCTGAAGTCATCAAGGATCTTGCTCACATGAATTCACAGTTGAAAAATCCTTCCATGGATCCCCACTTCACACAGGATGTAACAAACCCTTTGACATGCCCCCCATTAACTGGTCTCAGCTTATCTCTCTTTAAGATACAACTCTTAGCACAGCAACAGGCATTCCAATTACAACACTACAAAATAATTATCAGATGCTATTATTAGTAGTTATCTTCATTATTATTAAAACTATGGAGCAGAGTGTCTGACATATACTCAACAGATATGAGTTCCTTTCTCAGAGAAGCAAGGACTCCAAAGAAAGTTTGGCTGCATATGAGAAATAAGCCAGGCTTTGCCCACAGATAACGAAGTGAAGGGAAGTCAAAAAGACAGCATCCAGTAGAGCTTTAGAATAACCAAGTGATTACTTCTTTTTTTTTTCATTTTTCTTTTTTCCCAAATGATTACTTCTAACTCATGTCCATTCACCCAGGATGGACAAAGAGGCAGGCACAGACACAATAAAGTAGGCTGGAGCTTTCAACAACATGGCCCCGGGGCTGGTCTTACCAGAAGACTCTATAAAGGAGTTTTCCCTAACGAGAGTGTTTGCAACTTTCTCTTGTTTTATATGGGAAACTCGATGGAGAGCTCTGAGGTTAAAGCAATGAGGTCTGCTTGGGCTTGGGTTATGCCTTAGCTCAGAGTGAGGATTTTAAGAAAAGATTTTCTCTTTTCTTCACTAGAAAGCACCAGTATGTAGTCACCTTAGAAGAGCAACATGGAGACTTTCTAGGTATCCATGGTACTTCCTCTTATTTAGAAAGAGCAGGTGTCCAAGAACACTCAAAGAAGAAAAGGAAAGCTGAAACAGGATCTCAGTCACCTGTAATTCTTACCATGTTGTCATGCTAAGTCGATTCAGTCTTGTCTGACTCTTTGCAGCGCTATGGACCGTCATTCACCAGGCTCCTCTGTCCATGGGATTCTTCCGGCAAAAGTACTGGAGTGGGTTCCCATGCCTTCCTCCAGGAGATCTTCCCAACCCAAGGATCTAGCCCTTGTCTCATAACATCTCCTGCATTTGCAGGTGAGTTCTTTACCACTAGCAGCACCTGGCANTCATGCTAAGTCGATTCAGTCTTGTCTGACTCTTTGCAGCACTATGGACCGTCATTCACCAGGCTCCTCTGTCCATGGGATTCTTCCGGCAAAAATACTGGAGTGGGTTCCCATGCCTTCCTCCAGGAGATCTTCCCAACCCAAGGATCTAGCCCTTATCTCGTAACATCTCCTGCATTTGCAGGTGAGTTCTTTACCACTAGCAGCACCTGGAAATATTACTAAATAGCTGATTAAGTTATAAACCAAACTCCACTTGTGTTCCAGAATTTTCCATCAAGGTTTTCTCTGGCTGTGACCATTCTTCTGTGAGTTCAATATGGGAGATGCTCAGGGATTCCATCATATACTGGGACAGTAATCAAACGCACACATCATGTCACATATAACCACAGGATCCAAAGCAAAACTAATCTGATGTTACTAGTAAGTTACACTAAGGTCCATAGTCTACAAAGGGCTGATCCAACTGTGTCTGGAGCAAGGAGGCAAAGGCAAATATTTCATCCAGAGCTCCAGAGCTCTAGCTGCTACAGCAACTTCTCATTGTAACCTCATGGGGTTCTTGTGAGAATCAGAAGTGATGACACAACACCTACTCAGTACATGTTCCAGCACCATGTAGGTGCAGAAAGCTATGACAAACCTAGACAGTGTATTAAAAAGCAAAGACATCACTTTGCCAACAGAAGTCCATATAGTCAAAGCTATGGTTTTTTCCAGCAGTCACGTATGGATATAAGAGGTGGACCAAAAAGAAGGCTGAGTGCCAAAGAATTGATGCTTTCAAATTGTGGTGGTTGGAGAAGACTCTTGAGAGAGTCCTTTGGACAGCAGGGAGATCAAACTAGTCAGTCTTAAAAGATTTCCTGAATGCACATTGTAAGGACTGATGGTGTGATGCTCCAATCCTTGGGCCACCTGATGCAAAGAGCTGACTCGCTGGAAAAGACTCTGATGCTAGGAAAGATTGAAAGCAAAAGAAGAGGGCAACAGAGGATGAGATTGGTTAGATAGCATCACCAACTCAATGGACGTGAATGTAAGCAAACACCAGGAGATAGTGAAAGACAAGGAAGGCTGGCACACTGCAGTTCATGGGGTCACAAAGAGTCAGACACAATATAGCAACTGAACAAGTGCTAAGTGTCAGCTATGACATGAAAGAGACTGAGAGTTACTACCTAAATCTTTAGATCATCTGCCTTAACTTCTTGGTATATTCCTACAAACAGAAAAATTCATGCTCCATTTTCAGCCTCTGCTCCCAAACCTACCCCTTACTTAACCAGACCCATGTATGTCCCCTATTAGTAGCAGAAATAGTATAAAGCTCTTCACACAGACATTCAGAGTCATCACATCTGACTTTTATACAAGTACATTTTCATTGAGAGTAACTAAGCAAGGGCAACACAGTAACATAGATTCAAAACAACAGAAGATAGTGCCATGTGACATTCAACACATCTTTGTCTGAAGTGAGCTATTTTTCTCCAGGAGAAAAAGAAAAAGTCAGGCCATGTGAGACCAGAGCTTGCCCAGTGTTCCCGGCATGATCCAATTGTAATGAGATATACAGGCTCGTTTCAGGATTCTGATTCCATTCAGACCCATGGGATACACAGTAAATCTCTTGGCGAATAAACCCAAGAGACAAGAGCTAGACAACAGGAATTTTCCTGAGAGTCCCCGTCAAATCAGACTTTAAAGGGACAGCTCCTTGAAGGTCAGATTTACTCAGTGTGAATGTGACACCTTATGCTTCAGCCAAAGTGTGATGAACTGTGAGTGATCTAATAATGTAGTAAGGCTGACCTAGACCCTAATAAGGCTGAGTTTTGTATGATTTTAAGATTCTACTAGGGCCTCCCTGGTAGCTCAGGTGGTAAAGAATCTGCCAGAAATGCAGGAGACCCTGGTTCTATTATTTATTCTAGCAAAAAATGACAATCAGTTTTCTTGGCATTGCAGTGACTTCTTGTAAATAAGTCATAATTGCCTGCTATGCCCTATAACCAGAAAAGAGCACAGGCAGATTCTACAGACTCAAGAAGGTAAGGGGGTGGCTTCTTCTGGGTATGGGAAGGCCTCTGTCCCAAAGAAAAGTCATCACTCTCTTGTTTATTCAAATAGTTCACATAATCATCAGTTTCTTAAGAAGTCAGCTCCTCCGTTCCTGGCACCTTACATCTATTTTCTTTAATGAAAGGAAAAGAAAGGACAGGACAAGATGGAAAGCCTGGCAAAAGACAACGTTATTTTATTTTATTTTTTTTTTAGCAGCACGACTCCTTTTAACTCAAATACAATTATAGAGACTTAGCCTACCTTGCATAGTTCATTTTTTTAAACACAGATTCAGTTTCTAGGCACAGATTTTGCTTATAAAGATCTGGATATTTTTAAGAATCCATGGGTTTTGTCATAATTTCTTCCCTTTGCAAATGGTATTTCCTTTACACCCTCAAATTGTGCTTTTCCCCTCTGTCTTATTTTTCTTTTTCCTCTAGTCAGAATATCGGCTTCATGACTAAAATTTTGATGCATGAGCACATTTCAGTATCCTTACTCCCCCACAGGGTTTTTGTCCTTCTGGAGTGTTTAAATCATTTTGAAAGCTCCTTTCTGTTCTATATTGTGCTTTTGAGATTGTCTGCTAGCGTGTCACTTACACAGAAATGCCCCTAGGGTTCAGGCGCAGGGAGGAGCCAGATTTGGATGGTAGAGGGCGGCTGTGCCAGCACTCAGCTGCAGACACCCTGGCTGGGCTGGCTCACAAGAGTAACCAGGATGAAGACAGGGGCAATCACCTGGTGCTAAAAGTATCCTTAAGTTCACTGACACCTGTTCTAACTGCTGAGAATGCAACCCAGCCATTCTCCACTGGTATAACCACCACCCCACCCCACCCCCATTCCACACACGACTGCAGCACCGTGGTGCCCTCTGCAACTTCTCCCCTCCCAAGGCTAACATTGGGAATTGTTCACTGAATTGACTCCAGGTAAGAATGCAGTACAGCTTACTCCCACATCCCATACTTCCCTATCTCCTTCACTGGGGCCTCCCTCACCTCCAGAGGCAGTTAGCAGCCCTCTGCTGGTTATTTCAACAACACCTATCTACAGTAACAATTTTGGATTGTGCTTTTTAAAAAGACAGGTTAAAAATGAGATAGGAAGCAACTGCCTTTCATCTTCCATCTCATTCCTTCATGCTACAACATCCCTGAAGATGTGACAAGATGGAGTGACCACACCCTAGAACTCCTGAAATGGAGAACAATCGTCGGGAAGAACGCTTGGAAAATCATTCCAAGTGTGATGAGCATATGACACCCAGCCTGGGAAGTACAGCCAGTCACCAAAGAACACTGTGCTCAGTCACTCGGTCATGTCTGACTCTTTGCGATCCCATGGACTGTAGCCTCTGTCCATGGAATTCTCCAGGAAAGAATACTGGAGTAGGTTGCCATTTCCTTCTCTTAGAGATCTTTCCAATCCAGGGATTGAACCCAGGTCTCCTACATTGCAGGCAGATTCTTTACTGTCTGAGCCAACAGGGAAGCCTCTGCTGTGCTCAGTCACTCACTTGTGTCCAACTCCTTGTGACCCCATGGACTGTACCCTGCCAGGCTCCTCTGTCCAAGGGGATTCTCCAGGCAAGGATACTGAAGTTGGGTTGCCATGCCCTCCTACAGGGGATCTTCCCAACCCAGAGACTGAACCCAGGTCTCCCTCACTGCAGGCACATTCTTTACTATTTGAGTCACAGAGACGCCTGCGCTTTATGGAGGGTGAATCCCAGTTACTGCAGCACTATTTGTTTATTTTGTCTGAAGGGAATGTTGAGGCTTGGGCTGTACTTGAGTTACTCAGGCAGAAGAAATGATAGCTCCCTCTAGTGACAGGGCTTCACTCTTCCCTCGCCTACTATGCACCTTGCCTCTAAATAAATGCAACATGGAGAGAACACTGCTTTGAACATTTGCATTGAACATTTGCATTATATACTCCCACACGTCTTGATCTGGGCTTCTTTTTGCATTTTTTTGCCATGTTCTAAGAATATCCTGCCTTAAGATAGTCTTTCATTGTCTGTGCAATCCAATTCAAATGTGCACCAAAGGCAATAAACTTATTTCTCCCCTCTCTTTTTTTCTCCTGGGCTTATATACCTGAACTACATTCCCTGGTCATCAGCCATCCTCTTTATAACTTTATAATTTCTTTGAAGAAGGTAACTTTATAATTACCTGAGGTATGCTTAACAAGAAATCTGGCTGATTTGGGGTGAAAGCAGTACTTTTCAGGCCCTAAAGACTCCAGGGATTTTTTTTTTCTTTTCTCTTCTCTTTCTCTTTCAACTCAATTCAGCTTACTACTGTCTTTTTTCTTCTCTGACTCCAAATATGCCTGCAGCTTTGCTGGCTCAATACCTCCTTAACTATTTTTTGTAACTTATTGCAATAGGTTCATCAAGAAAGGGGGAAAGCACGTAAGAATTGATGTTGTCCTCAATGACATGCTAAAAGTTCTGTTTCCTCCCTGTAACCTGGCTTTCCAGTCCAAGACTCTACTGAAATTGGCCAGTACATCACCAGTGACCTCTTTCTTACTCAGTTTAAAATCTGTTTTCAGCTGTCATCCTCCTTTACCTTCTCCATACTATGAACTATAGTTTTATACTCAGAGTTAAAATAATTTAAAATAAGGCCCATAATCCTCATTGTCAATACAGCCATTAAAAAAGTTTTGTATGACCTCACCCCACTCGAACATAATGATTAACCCATAATATCAGTTGTATATTCTTTCAGATGTCTTGCATACAAAAAAATATGCACACATACACACACACATTTTTAACCATATGGCAGCACACCATGTTATTGTTCTTTAAATAGCATTTTGTTTATTTTATTTATTTTTTGCTTTTCATGCATTCCACATGTCTGTCTATGGTAATGCACCAGAGCAGCAGTGTTCATCACAACTTTCACCAAGGAAGGAAATCTTTGATATGTGTGCTGCCCAATGGAGTAGCCACTAGTCACATGTTCCTTTTTCATACTTGAAATGTGGCTACTGTGACTGATGAACTGAATTTTTCCTTTAAGGAGCCACAGCTGTATAACACTCATTCTTCCCAAAAAGCTTAGAGGTGCAATGACACTCTCTTTCATCTCTATCTATCCAATTGGTATCTCAGCAGCCTTTTTAATACAAGTTACTTTATTTAGTGGCACACTCATTTCCAGAGGCAGGAAGAAAAACTTCTTGCTGGTAATGACTGGAAGAAACACAAGGACCTCTGTTGTTCTGTTCTACCTTGCAAGCACACACAGTATTTCCCGGAAATTTGGTGAGGCATGAAATTTTGGTGCCAAAATAAAGTGGCACACTTTATCTTGTTAATATTTATTCTTGACTGTGTCAGGTCTTAGTTGCAGCACATGGGATCAGCATTGTGGCATGTGGTATCAGCAAACAGGCTCTTTGTTGCAGCTCACAGACTTAGTTGTTCCACAGCATGTGGGATCTTAAGTTCCCAGATCAGGGAACAAACCCATGTCCTCTGCATTGGATCACCTAACCATTGGATCACCTAGGAAGTCCCCCTCATTTCTACCCTAAATGTCTGCCTCCTTATTTTCCATGATGGAGTACTTTCCAGAATATCCACATTTTCTGTATTGTGCTGCCTAGATTCCCAGGAAAGATTAACTAAAGTCTAGATTCCTAGATCACTAGTGGAAGTTTTCTAGATTTTCCAAAATCCTCCAGCTTGCTCGTATGACTTTGTTCCTTGTGGAAAGTGGTTCAAACTACCATTTGAAATATGGTGGCAATCCCAGAGTCCCTCACCAAATTTCCAGGAAATACTGTGTGTGCTTGCAAGGTAGAACAGAACAAGAGAGGTCCTTGTGTTTCTTCCAGTCATTACCAGCAAGAAGTTTTTCTTCCTGCCTCTGAATTTCACCTCTTGCACATGGTACCCTTTTTCTTCATGGCCGTCACCCACCTCTCTCCACTTCCCAAATACCACTAATTCAAGACTGTATACATTACAACTTTAAATGAAGGTTTAGGGCTCTTGGGAAATTTTACAACACAACATTGTTTAGCAAAAGGAGAAGAGAGTGGCAGAGGATGACATGGTTAGATAGCATCACTGAGTCAATGGATATGAAATTGAGCAAACTCCAGGAGACAGTGGAGAACCGGGAAGACTGACATGCTGCAGTCCATGGGGTCGCAGAATCAGATAAGACTTAGCAACTGAACAACAAAAATATAATTTAGCAAACAATTTTAAATCAATTATTACAATGTTTTGATTACTATTTCTTTCATTCAAGGTCCAGCTTTCTGACATGTTGCTGATCCTCCTCTCTTTTCCAGCGATTTCCCCTTTTCTCCTTAGTTTACTCACCCCTAAACCCTCAAATCCCTGTTAATACTTTCACAACAAAGCAACTTTGCCAATGGTTTATCTCACCTAGACCATCTGGGCTGAGCCCCAAATGCTTCATCTTCACTCCCGCTAATGTGTCCCTAAAGACCAGCTCTCTTGAGATTAATTCTGTACTCTGTTCTCAGAAATTTCTCCTAAGTGGCACCAGTGATTTTAATTCAGTAAGTCTAACTCTCTCTTCTCCATTTTGTTTTCCCAACTTCTCATACTTTCCCTAGAAGAGAAAGGCAAAGCTAGGATGTATACACTCAAGGGTACTGTGGCTTACATGTCATTAAAACAAAACAGCCTTTCATCCACTCTCTACAAAAACAACATATTCAGGATAACCTGAAAGAATGCATGCACTAGTCTCACATACTGGTCATTCCTTAGAGGCTTAACAAAAGATAAATGAGAGAGCAAAAACTGAAAAATGGGAGGGGGCTAAGGAAGCCATAAAGCTATGCTGGCACCCTACCTACTGATCATAGAGTGAAGAAACTGACTCGTGTGTGCATATCTGTCTGTCCTCTACACCCTTCTCTCTATCCCTGCTCTAGAGACCACACCACAATGGGAATTTCTCCATGCTGACTCCCTGCATTGCTCTCAGACCCTGAAACTGAACAATGCAGAGAAAAATCCTCACAGAAGTGACAGAGTTCATTTTCCTAGGATTCTCCAGATTCCATGAACAGCAGATTACCCTCTTCATGGTTTTTCTCATCCTGTACATTACCCTTGGCTGGCAATGCCGTCACTGTGAGCACCATCTGCATTGATCATCCCCTCCACACTCTCATGCACTTCTTCCTTAGAATGCTGGCCAGTTCAAAGACCATGTACACACTGGTCACCATTCCATGGACGCTCTCTGACCTCGTAGCCCAGAACCAGCCAATCTCCCTGGCAGGCTGTACCATTCAAATATTCTTCTTTCTTACCTTAGCGATCAACAACTGCTTTCTGCTCATGGGGAAGGTGTATGCCCACTGTGTGGCCATCTGCAACCCTTTGAGATGCACACTCATCATGAGCAAGAGGGTGTGCATCCAGCTGATGAGTGGGGACTACAGCATGGGCCTGGCCATGGCAGCTGTCCAATATCCATATTTACTTTACCCTTCTGTCACAGGGTGGTGGGTCATTTCTTCTGTGACACTCTCCCTGTCATAAAATTCTCCTGTATTGACACCACTATCAATGAGATCATCGATTTTGTTGTTGTCAGTGTATCTGTGATCCTGGTTACTATGGGTCTGGTCTTCACCTCCTATATTCTCATCATCTCCACCATCCTCTAGATCGCCTCAACCGAAAGCCAGAAGATGGCCTTGGCCACCTACGCCTCCCGCCTCACTGTGGCCATTGTCCACTGTGTCCGTGCCTCCTTTGCCTACCACAAGCCCAAGTCAGAGAACTCTGTAGAGCAAGGCCTCCTTCTCTCAGTGACCCACACCATCGTCACTCCTCTGCCAAGCCCTGTGGTTTACAATCTGAGGAACAAGGAAATCAAGGATGCCCTGCACAAAGCTATGGGCAGAAACCTTTCTTAATCCATCAACACTTTTTATAAAAAACAGTATGTATTCTTGATGCATTCAACCTCAAGTCTGTCCTGTGCAATCTGTCCTGTAATGAGCTGTGCATATCTTGCTTCAGCACCTTCACTAAAAAAATTGTCAACTTGGTCTCCATATATTTCAAACTTTTGTCCAAGCATTTTCAGTTTTTTGAGTATATAAGAGGTCAAGGATATCCAAATTTTCAGGGTGGGACATCGGACTTCTTTAAAGCATATTAATGTGAGTATNTGATGCATTCAACCTCAAGTCTGTCCTGTGCAATCTGTCCTGTAATGAGCTGTGCATATCTTGCTTCAGCACCTTCACTACAAAAATTGTCAACTTGGTCTCCATATATTTCAAACTTTTGTCCAAGCATTTTCAATTTTTTGAGTATATAAGAGGTCAAGGATATCCAAATTTTCAGGGTGGGGCAGCGGACTTCTTTAAAGCATATTAATGTGAGTATTTTATGTTTGAAAAAATTGTAATCTCTGTTATTTTCATAATACAACCTACAGGAAATAAAACTTGGGCAAAATCTTCCCAGCAAGATAAGAATAGTCGGTGGTAAGGAAGAAAAGTATATCAGAACCTTTGAAAAAGGTGAGATGTGTGTTATTTTTTTTTTAATTAATAAAGTTTGAAATCACCGATTTAGTCCTCAGAATTTCAGTCTTTATTATTTGGTTTATACTACAGCCTTTGCTTCCCTCCAATATCTTCAGAGTGTTCGGTTCAGTTCAGTCGCTCAGTCGTATCCGACTCTTTGCAACCCCATGAATCGCAGTGTTAGCCAGAGCTATAAATTGTGAACAACTCTCATCTCTTCAATCTGANTATTTTTTTTTTAATTAATAAAGTTTGAAATCACCGATTTAGTCCTCAGAATTTCAGTCTTTATTATTTGGTTTATACTAGAGCCTTTGCTTCCCTCCAATATCTTCAGAGTGTTCGGTTCAGTTCAGTCGCTCAGTCGTATCCGACTCTTTGCGACCCCATGAATCGCACAGTGTTAGCCAGAGCTATAAATTGTGAACAACTCTCATCTCTTCAATCTAACTGTGTTAATCCATTCTCTCAGCTGCTGGTTCTCTTCATGGAATCAGTTTCTCTCTAATCATCATGAAGAATAACGAATGGGTCAAAAAAAAGCCATAGTTTTTTTTGGACCTTAAAGATTCTTTGCGGGCACACACCGTGCCACTTCCTGGATGGTACCATAAAGAAGAATTAGAACAAAACCAACAGCGCCAGTAGTCAGAAGTAGTTCAGAGATTTGTTTAATCACTCAATTCACCCAAAAAAGGAAAAAAGGCTAAAAAAGAAAATAATATCTCTACCTACTTCTACTAGGTCTCCTTTAAGGAAATAATCCTTCTTCCCCAGGGCGTTCAGGAAGTTTTTCTGGTTTGGGTGGTGCTAGGGAGAGTTAAAGACTCTGCTCCTGTGCATTTTTCTACTAAAGTATTTTGTATTTTAAAAAAAAAATGCTTCTCTGCTCATCCCTTAATTCTGTCTTCTTACTTAAGGGACTGATTTCCTTTCCCCTGTACTGAGAAGGGGTAGGTAACTTTCAAGGAACTCATCTACAGTAAGATCTAGCTTTACAGACTTCAGAGAATCTAGGTGGGAAGACCATACTTCTTCCAAGGCCTGGTCACGTCTAATTTCTGTCCTGTGTCATTGAAATTTCTACATCATAGAAGCAAGTCTTCCTATAAAAGCTCTTGAAAGGTCAAGAGCTGGGTTTGAAAATCCTGGACTTGCCATAAGTCTGCCCTGACTGTGCTCTTAGGATCAACCCTCCATGAAGCCATCTCTCCTATGCCTGAAAACAGCACCCCCTGAGGAGTGGGGGCATGTCTTCCTCCAAAATGAGACTGTCTCCTCTGAAAGTATGAAAGACCCCTTTTATAAATACAGTGTTTTTAATTCTGTCTCACTAGTCATCAAATAACATTTTTAATCCCCTTACCTATTTATGCTGTACTATTATCCAGTTATAAATGCTACCTTACATTTTCTAAAGCAGCATCATTTACCTCACTCCCAGCTAGGAAATTAATTACTCTTTTTTATTTGCCCCTATAGTTCTTTGTGCAAAATTATATTAGGGTAGCATTTTTCTCATTGTGCTTTTGTCACTTATGACTTGATTTCTATCACTGAATCAAAAAAAAAAATCAGGATCAGATATATAATATGCTATATAAAGTTAAGAATCAGAACTGTTTCTCTCACTGTTATGCCCCATGCCTAGTGAAGTGCTAGGTAGAATGGGTGCTTACTAAATCCTCATATAATAGTCAAGCACCAACTATGTATGAAGCACTAGGCTTGGACTTTCTAGCATATTTTGATCATATAAACACATCTGTTATGCCTTTCTGGGATCTTTGCAATTGGCCCTCACCTAAAAACAAAGTAATAAGCAGATTCACAGAGGTGGGATCACTTGGGTCTGTAATTTCTCCTTCTCTGGATTTTTTATAAGCCAATTTCTATAAGCCAAGTTGCTTCAAGACCCTCCTCACAGTCAGTATTAATTTGGTCACTATGCTACTAATCCCTTGTTGTTGTTGTTTAACCACTAGGTCATGTCTGACTGTTTGCAACCCTATGGATTGTAGCTCACCAGACTCCTTTCTCTATGGGATTCTCCAGGCAGGCATACTAGAAAGGCTTACCATTTCCTTCTCCATAAACGACATGGAGTTACCATAAAAAAAATTATTCCTACACATATGAGGAATAGGACCTTCATATTTTATTTAAAAACAAATAATTTTTTAAACAAAGAGTCATATGCCATATAAAATTAAGAATCAGGACACTTATCATGATGTCCTAAGTAAAATAAGTCAGAAAAAAAAATAGTTAAGGAACTCACTCATATGTGGAATTTTAAAAAGATAAAAAGACAAAAAAAAAGAAAGAAACAAGAACAGGTGGTTCTGTTTTTGGTGGTTGCCAGAGGAAGGGATAGGGGTGTTAAGTGAAAGTGATCAAAAGGTACAAACTTTCAGTTATAACATAAATTAAGTTCCGAGACTGTAAGAAGCAACATGATGACTTGGTAACAACACTGTATTTCATATTTGAGAACTGCTAAGAGTAGATCTCAGCAACTTCAGTTCAGTTCAGTTCAGTTACTCAGTCGTGTCCCACTCTTTGCGACTCCATGAATCGCAGCATGCCAGGCCTCCCTGTTCATCACCATCTCTCGGAGTTCACTCAGACTCACGTTCATCGAATCAGTGATGCCATTCAGCCATCTCATTCTCTGTCATCCCCTTCTCCTCCTGCCCCCAATCCTTCCCAGCATCAGAGTGTTTTCCAATGAGTCAATTCTTTGCATGAGGTGGCCAAAGTACTGGAGTTTCAGCTTCAGCATCATCCCTTCCAAAGAAATCCCAGAGCTGATCTCCTTTAGAATGGACTGGTTGGATCTCCTTGCAGTCCAAGGGACTCTCAAGCAACTTAGAAAGTTGCTAAGAGTAGAACTTAGCAGTAGTCACAGGACTAGAAAAGGTAAGTTTTTGTTCCAATCACAAAGAAGGGTAATGTCAAAGAATGTTCAAAGTACCACACAGTTGCACTCATTCCACATGCTAGCAAAGTGATGATCAAAATTCTCCAAGCTAGGCATCAACAGTACATGAACCAAGAACTTCCAGATGCTCAAGCTGACCTCTGGTCAGATTGCTACTAACCAGTGGATCACAGAAAAAGCAAAAGAATTCCAGAAAAACATCTATTTCTGCTTCATTGACTATACAAAAGCCTTTGACTGTGTGGATCACAACAAACTGTGGAAAATTCTTCAAGAGATGGGAATACCAGACCACATTACCTGTCTCCTGAGAAACCTGTATGCAGGTCAAGAAGCAACAGTTACAATTGGACATGGAACAATAGACTGGTTCAAAATTGGGACGGAGTATGTCAAGGCTGTATATTGTCAGTCTGCTTATTTAACTTCTATGCAGGGTACATCATGCAAAATACCAGGTTGGATGAAGCACAAGCTGGAATCAAGATTGCCAGGAGAAATATCAATAACCTCAGATATGTAGATGACACCACCCTTATGACAGAAAGTGAAGAAGAACTAAAGAGCCTCTTGATGAAAGTGAAAGAGGATAGTGAAAAAGCTAGCTTAAAACTCATCATTAAAAAATGAAGATCATGACATCCAGTCCCATCATTTCATGGCAAATAGATGGGGAAACGATGGAAACAGTGACAGACTTTATTTTCTTGGGCTCCAAAATCACAATAGATGGTGACTGCCACCATGAAATTAGAAGATATTTGTTCCTTGGAAGAAAAGCTATGACAGACCTGCTGCTGCTGCTGCTGCTGCTGCTGCTAAGTCACGTCAGTCGTGTCCAACTCTGTGCGACCCCATAGATGGAAGCCCACCAGGCTCCTCTGTCCCTGGGATTCTCCGGGCAAGAACACTGGAGTAGGTTGC
>SJYW01014976.1:135799-147587 GCA_006410735.1 Raphicerus campestris
AGCCCAGAACCAGCCAATCTCCCTGGCAGGCTGTACCATTCAAATATTCTTCTTTCTTACCTTAGCGATCAACAACTGCTTTCTGCTCATGGGGAAGGTGTATGCCCACTGTGTGGCCATCTGCAACCCTTTGAGATGCACACTCATCATGAGCAAGAGGGTGTGCATCCAGCTGATGAGTGGGGACTACAGCATGGGCCTGGCCATGGCAGCTGTCCAATATCCATATTTACTTTACCCTTCTGTCACAGGGTGGTGGGTCATTTCTTCTGTGACACTCTCCCTGTCATAAAATTCTCCTGTATTGACACCACTATCAATGAGATCATCGATTTTGTTGTTGTCAGTGTATCTGTGATCCTGGTTACTATGGGTCTGGTCTTCACCTCCTATATTCTCATCATCTCCACCATCCTCTAGATCGCCTCAACCGAAAGCCAGAAGATGGCCTTGGCCACCTACGCCTCCCGCCTCACTGTGGCCATTGTCCACTGTGTCCGTGCCTCCTTTGCCTACCACAAGCCCAAGTCAGAGAACTCTGTAGAGCAAGGCCTCCTTCTCTCAGTGACCCACACCATCGTCACTCCTCTGCCAAACCCTGTGGTTTACAATCTGAGGAACAAGGAAGTCAAGGATGCCCTGCACAAAGCTATGGGCAGAAACCTTTCTTAATCCATCAACACTTTTTATAAAAAACAGTATGTATTCTTGATGCATTCAACCTCAAGTCTGTCCTGTGCAATCTGTCCTGTAATGAGCTGTGCATATCTTGCTTCAGCACCTTCACTAAAAAAATTGTCAACTTGGTCTCCATATATTTCAAACTTTTGTCCAAGCATTTTCAGTTTTTTGAGTATATAAGAGGTCAAGGATATCCAAATTTTCAGGGTGGGGCATCGGACTTCTTTAAAGCATATTAATGTGAGTATTTTATGTTTGAAAAAATTGTAATCTCTGTTATTTTCATAATACAACCTACAGGAAATAAAACTTGGGCAAAATCTTCCCAGCAAGATAAGAATAGTCAGTGGTAAGGAAGAAAAGTATATCAGAACCTTTGAAAAAGGTGAGATGTGTGTTATTTTTTTTTTAATTAATAAAGTTTGAAATCACCGATTTAGTCCTCAGAATTTCAGTCTTTATTATTTGGTTTATACTAGAGCCTTTGCTTCCCTCCAATATCTTCAGAGTGTTCGGTTCAGTTCAGTCGCTCAGTCGTATCCGACTCTTTGCAACCCCATGAATCGCAGTGTTAGCCAGAGCTATAAATTGTGAACAACTCTCATCTCTTCAATCTGACTGTATTAATCCATTCTCTCAGCTGCTGGTTCTCTTCATGGAATCAGTTTCTCTCTAATCATCATGAAGAATAATGAATGGGTCAAAAAAAAGCCATAGTTTTTTTTGGACCTTAAAGATTCTTTGCGGGCACACACCGTGCCACTTCCTGGATGGTACCATAAAGAAGAATTAGAACAAAACCAACAGCGCCAGTAGTCAGAAGTAGTTCAGAGATTTGTTTAATCACTCAATTCACCCAAAAAAGGAAAAAAGGCTAAAAAAGAAAATAATATCTCTACCTACTTCTACTAGGTCTCCTTTAAGGAAATAATCCTTCTTCCCCAGGGCGTTCAGGAAGTTTTTCTGGTTTGGGTGGTGCTAGGGAGAGTTAAAGACTCTGCTCCTGTGCATTTTTCTACTAAAGTATTTTGTATTTTAAAAAAAAAATGCTTCTCTGCTCATCCCTTAATTCTGTCTTCTTACTTAAGGGACTGATTTCCTTTCCCCTGTACTGAGAAGGGGTAGGTAACTTTCAAGGAACTCATCTACAGTAAGATCTAGCTTTACAGACTTCAGAGAATCTAGGTGGGAAGACCATACTTCTTCCAAGGCCTGGTCACGTCTAATTTCTGTCCTGTGTCATTGAAATTTCTACATCATAGAAGCAAGTCTTCCTATAAAAGCTCTTGAAAGGTCAAGAGCTGGGTTTGAAAATCCTGGACTTGCCATAAGTCTGCCCTGACTGTGCTCTTAGGATCAACCCTCCATGAAGCCATCTCTCCTATGCCTGAAAACAGCACCCCCTGAGGAGTGGGGGCATGTCTTCCTCCAAAATGAGACTGTCTCCTCTGAAAGTATGAAAGACCCCTTTTATAAATACAGTGTTTTTAATTCTGTCTCACTAGTCATCAAATAACATTTTTAATCCCCTTACCTATTTATGCTGTACTATTATCCAGTTATAAATGCTACCTTACATTTTCTAAAGCAGCATCATTTACCTCACTCCCAGCTAGGAAATTAATTACTCTTTTTTATTTGCCCCTATAGTTCTTTGTGCAAAATTATATTAGGGTAGCATTTTTCTCATTGTGCTTTTGTCACTTATGACTTGATTTCTATCACTGAATCAAAAAAAAAAATCAGGATCAGATATATAATATGCTATATAAAGTTAAGAATCAGAACTGTTTCTCTCACTGTTATGCCCCATGCCTAGTGAAGTGCTAGGTAGAATGGGTGNGTCGGTAACTGACAGAACTAGAATTGATACCAAGATCCACTAGTAGACTTTAAACTATGTCTTCATCTCTGTATTACCATTCCTCATCTTTAATCTTTCTGAAAATGCTGTACTCTCCTTTTGAAAGACATGATATGCTGTGAGTTTTCCTTGTTTCACTCCTGGACATCACTTCTATCAAAAAGCCTTCTCTAAATAATTTAGGAAGTGTTCCTGCCATGAGCTGCCACACCCCTCTAAGCTGATGGCTGCCTTAGCAGTGCATTAAAGTTGCCCACCTCCTAGTCTGCTCCCTCACCACACAGCAAACCCCTTGACAGAAGAACCACTTCTATATCCCCAGTACATAGCACAGTTCTCTGCATAAGACAGATCAATAAATATTTATCAAATGTGAAAGTTAAATGCATAACGAGCACACTTGAAACTGCTTCTTGATGACTAAGTATTGATGAGTGTCCACTGCTCTTCTGTGCTATGAAGCATCCACGTTCTCCAGAGAGCAGCTTCTGCCTTTGTTCTAAAGAGCTCACAGACTCTTCTGCTTTGGAAATTTCATGTTTGTCTCTTGTGATTCTTTTTTCTCCTTTCTTGTTTTCTAGATATAAGCTGTCACATTTCTGAGCTGTCAGTGCTCTGAACTGTAGCAGCAAATCTTTCTTATATACTATTTCCAAACTGCAGTAGAGGAATAAAAGCAGAGGAACCATAGATAGAATTACCTGAAAAGTAGCTTCCTTAAGAGAGAGCATTGCATAGAGGTGAAGAACAAGAATCTGAAATCAGACTAAGGGTTCTAATTTTACCTCTGTCCCTCACTAGATGTTCTCATTTCTCTATACATCTATTCCCAGATTTTTTTTTTTTATGGGGAAGTTGACAGTACCTAAGGAGGTAAGTATCATTATTCCCATTTTTAGAGCTGCAGTTTAGCAAAGTTAAGTAAAATTTAATCTGTTCAATAAAGGTATATTGCATGTTAGGCACTTGGGCTAGAGTAATATTCAGACATCACAAACCCTGCCTTTATGGTGCTAAGAGGGGTACCCAAAAATTAAGCAAGAAGTGTTAAATCTTATAATGCGAGAAATACTGGATGTTACAGGAACACATTTCCTTATCAGGGCCAAGGTAAAGCTACCAGAGGAAGTAAGGTTTAAGCCTAAGATCTGAAGGTTTAGTAGGAGTCAGCTGGATGAAAGGCTGAAGAAAGGTCTGGCAATGCAAGATCCAAAGTATATTCCAGGCAGAAGAGCAGCACTTACAAAGGTATGCAAGAGAAAAACTGAATTACGAAAAGATTAGTAGAGCTGGGGTATAAAATTCATGGGATACAGACAGGAGAGCAAATTGGAAAGTTGGCAGTAATCACATGATGAAGGATTTTTATAACTCATAGTAAAGAGTATATATCCTAAAGACGATGAAGAGTATTTAAATGTTCTTAAGTAAATCAATAATGTGGTCTGTTCAGAAAGTTCACTCTGCCAGTAGAGCAAGAAATAGATTATAGAGGGGAAGACTGGGAAAAAGGCTGGCTGGGAAGCCATTATGGGACCACAAAAGGCACACAGTGGTAGATACTGGGCTGGTGTGGAGGCAGTACTGATGGAGAGAAATGGACAAGTTTGAGACTTGTGTGAGGTTAAGAACAACATCTCTTGGTTATGGATTAAATATGGGGGTGGGGTGGATAATGGAATCAAAAATCACCCTGAGACTTCTAATTTCTGGTAGCTAAGTGGACTGTGTTGTCCTTAACCAATATAGAACACCCTTGAAGGGAAGCAGGCTAGGATATGAAGACAATGACAATGAGTTTGATTTTGGACTTTTAAGGTTGAAGGGTCTCTTGAGTATTCAAGTGGCAACATCCAAGAAGCTGGATTCATAGATCTGGGACTCAGGAAAGTGTTTTGAGATAGAGTTGTAGGAATTATAAGTATATGGATGCCCTTTTTTTTTTTTTTAAGAGAATGTATTCACCCAGGGTGAATGTGTAGAAGGAGAGAAGTCTACCTCTGGCAGAGAGCTGAGAGGCACCACACCAGATGGGATTCTGATGTAGGCATGTGGAACAATTAAATAACTACCAGGAAAGCAGGAAAGCAAGGAGAGGATTTCTCCATTCTGGGTGCCAAAGTCTTCAGTGATTGGTAAGTTCTACTGTTCCTTATGGATAAAGAGGAAGCCTTTCTGGTTCCTTCTACTTCCCAGGACAACCACATGTAGACCTGTATGGCATATGGTGCCCTTCTCCCTTGTGGATAAGTGACTAATAAACAACTACCAATCTCATCCATCTAGGGTCAGGTGGTGTGTGTCTGGACATCCTATACCATTTAGAGTAGAATCTTTGCTTTACCAACAGGGTGAATACATGGTGATCAGAATACAGGGTAGATGTCATGACAATAACATATAAATCTCTTATGATCAAATGAATCCACTGAGTGGGCTGGACTTGAGATAATTTGCAGTTTCCCCACCTGAGGGCAACTTGATAAGCGAGGTCTAGCAGCTAAAGAGTGCCCAGATCTCCCGGGAGTAGAATCTCAGAGGGAGGGGACTCTGCATTTTCGTGTCAAGAAACTGTCAGGGAGGGTCTACAGGACCTTCCAAAGAAATCATGCGTGCACCAGAGCTGCACCCAAAATCTGTCAATGACAGCAAGAGAACCATGGTAACCACTCACAAAGGACTACAAGCGAGGCTGTCAATTGAGTAAAGAGTTACTTGTTTCTGTCCCTCCACTTCAACACCTTGAAGATCTAACACTCAAAGCATTGAGAAATTTCAGAGCCAGACTAGCACTCTCAACCATAATTTCCAAGGTAGCTAAAGTAGACAAGGAAAATAGTAAAATAGTAGACTGTCTTTCTACCCCCCTTCCCCAATGCAAAGAACTGGAGTAGGAGGAAAATCACAAGAATAAACCATTGTCCCCACTGATCTTTGCATCCCTAAAGCCACAAGTCTTACCCACTACAGGTCCAGCAAAGGGGCGGTCTCAACTTTTAATGATTGAAAGAGAAGGAAACATTGTGGACTCTGACCCAAATAGCATTTAAAGACAGGAAATGGAAATTCCACAAAGCCTGGTTGGAAACAGAAGTTGGGGACAGGGACAGGGGGAGAGTCAAAATGTTTATACTCATCCAACTGTGTTACAAGTGATCAATAAACTGATTACACATAAACAGAATCTTGTAAAATTGTTTAGCTCTCAATGGAATCCATCTAGAAACATGTGAGATTCTGTTCAGCACTTCAGAAGTGAGAGATTTGTACACATTTGCAAAACTGTATTATTCAGATGTGCAAGGGACTAGACCTGCCATTTTATAGAAGCTCAATAACATTTGTTGCCCAGTAACAAATGCATGGATGAAGTAGGGTCTTAGCTGCAAGAAAAGGGGGCAAACTATGAATGAGGTCAGGGTCTCAACTGGCCTAAAATAAAGCTTTGCCAATATATGTAAGAACCTTTTGCTCTCACTTATGCAACAAACAGGTCTGTGGGCTTCCCTGGTAGCTCAGATGGTAAAGAATCTGCCTGCAATGCAGAAGACCCAGGTTCAATCCCTGAGTCAGAAAGATTCTCTGGAGAAGGGAATGGCAACCCACTCCGGTATTCTTGCCTGGAGAATTCCATGGACAGAGGAGCCTGGTGGGCTACAGTCCTTGGGATAGCAAAGAGTAGGACATGACTGAACAATGAACATGCCACCACAGTAACCAGGTCTGTAAGAAAGAGGAGAGCAAGGAAGAGATATTGAATTTATCTAATTATTTAGATGTGTTCCTTCTCAGGCACTTATATGGTAAGAACAATAAATCAAAGACCTGAGTTTCATAACTAGTAGACCCTTCCCATCCCTTTAATTGTACCTCTTTACCATCCTCAACCTACTACCATTCCCCTTATTTAAGGTACCATGAAATCTCTGGGAAACCTNATATGGTAAGAACAATAAATCAAAGACCTGAGTTTCATAACTAGTAGACCCTTCCCATCCCTTTAATTGTACCTCTTTACCATCCTCAACCTACTACCATTCCCCTTATTTAAGGTACCATGAAATCTCTGGGAAACCTTTGGGAGCTAAGAGCCAACAGGTAAAGAATGAAGCTTCCACTGAGGCTATAAGCCTGATGTAAGCAACAGACCTGCCACACCAGTAAAAAAGACAGTTTCCCCTAGTTCTTACCAGAGACCCACATCCTCCTGTACCTAATTCAGAGGCTGCCTCCACTGGGCTCCTGGGAGACTTGGTGAGGGCATAGCTTGAGAGCTTCCTATATAGCTAATTAACATTCATACTAATAAACTTGGACTTGTAAATTTAGTCTGAAGGTATTACAGGACAGTCTTTACATAGCTGAAGTAGTAAGTTGCCAACAGGAGGTCTAGGGAAATTATTAACTTCCAGTTCATAGCAAATTACTATGTGACCAGTCTTCATTTGGAGACCTACATTATCACTGGTTTGGGGGCAGGTTTACCTTCCTGGAGCTTGGATCTATAATCATAACTGCCTAAGCCTTTCTTCTGAAGGGAACAGAGGTTATGGCAAAGAAAGAAAGGACATAAAAATAAATAAAATGTAACAGTATGAAATTTTGGCTGTATATACATATATTTGAACATCTAGCCAATTTTTTTCTTTTCTGTAATAGAAGGGTTGACTATAAGGCATGAAAACATTTCCTCAGGTATTAATGATTTGGCCCTGTTTTAATATAGGTTATTGGAGTTCTTCCCAATGGGAATGGGAAGAAACCAGAAAAGGCAAGAAAGGGACAAGGAAAAGTGGAGAGTTCTGAAGACTGGGATCCAGAGAGAAAACAAGAGAAGCCCAAGAAGTAATGGCCAAGATGAGCCAGAGAAGCACAGAGAGGAAAGGGCATTATCTGGGCACCTAGGTGTACTGAGACACTATGGGTCACCTGCCTAGCCTCCACACATGGCCCACATAGAGGGCTCATGCCCAGTGATCTCCCTGTCTTCACCCATAGAAACAGATCCACCTGCACCTGTTCTGCACCTGCTGGCCAGGGACAAGATCTAGTCTGTGCATTTTAATTGTGGCAGAGTATTCTACTATATTTGTTTAATCCATCCTCTAGTAACAGATATTGAGTTTGGTATTAATCCTTTTCTGTACTAACAGTGCAGCACTTAGTAAACCTCTTCACACTATCTGATACACATACAAGTATAAAGCAACACAATGGAAGAAGTAAGACACCATTAAATATATTAATATAACATTGTAATTCCCTAAACCTGAAACTGCATGCATATAAAACCAATAAATTTCCAAGAATAGATGCAAAAGGAGTTAACATTAGAGACAGTAGAATGATTATAGGAAGGTGTAAGAGAGATAAATCATCTGAACTATAACAGGAAGTTAAGAGATTAAATTTGATAAATCAATAAGAAGCATAGAAATAGAGAAGTAAATACCAGAAGATATAGTTAAATGAATTCTAAGAAGTAGGATTTAGGGGTGAGGAGGGACAAAGTAGGAAAACTGCTGTTTTTCATTATAAGCTTTTTAGTACTGCTTGATTTTTAAACTATGGGTATGTATTACCTTAATAAGAATAAAATTTGGAAATAAAAGTAATAAAAGTCAAAACAAAAAAATTAGCCCTAAGGGCACAGATATGGAAAATAATGTATTATGATTTTGAATTTCAAATGCAAGGGAACTTTTTAAAGGTTTAAATGTATATAAAATTAAATCTCCCTCTAGGAAAAATTACATTATCTCAGTAACAAATATGACTGCTCTTTTCCTCATATCCTCACTAACATTAAGAATTTAGTTTTTTAAGTCATCATGGCAGGTTTCTGAAGAAAGTCAGGGAGTGGTTGTTTCTTCAAAATGCATATTTATGACATTAGTCTCATACACACACAGCCCAGCTACATAATTTTTGAGGCCCACAAAATGAAAACACAGGGTCCCTTGGTCAAAAATTATGAAGAATTTCAAGGCAGCACTCACAGAGCTTTCAGTCAAGTTCAAGGCCCTTCTAAGCACAAGTCTGTGCAACTGTACAGGTCACTCACCTATGACAGCATGCCTGTACATAACATAACATCCATCTATATTATGTTATTGAATTTCTAAAGGGGAAGAACCTAGGAATTTTCACTTTTATTTAAGAATCTCAACTGTTCTTAATTAGGGTTCCCAGAAACTAAACTTTAGAAACTGCTCTAGACCCACCCATAAGAATCAGAAAAGCACTGAGAGCCACCTCTTAATGACAAAAGCAAGTTGAGCTGGCTTGAGAAAAAAAATGTAATTATCCATAGAGCACTTTTCAGTCTAAATTCACCAGTGAAATGAGATGAAGGAGTCTGACTATAACTGTCCCTTGAACAAAAAAGAGGTTGGGGCATCAACCCTCCACTGCATCTGACTTACAGTTGGCCCTCCTTAGTCACAATTCCTCCATATCTGCAGACCCAACCAAGTGCAGGTCATTTAGTACTCTAGTATTTACTACTGGAAAAAATCCAGTAAGTGAACTTATGTACTCTAAAACCAGTAGTGTTCAGGAGTCAACTGTATGTGCCAAAAGACAAGAACTGCATGATTCCACAGGCAGAAGGCCCTTCACCAAGGTTTAGTACATGAGCTTTCGTTATTAAAGAGGATTACTAGCTGGCAAGACAGGGTCCTAGTTCTTATGCCTGGAATGGACAAATCAGGTCGCTGGAACAGAAAGCCAGAACAGAGAAAGTAAATGAATTAATCCAACCATTACTTCCTGAGGTTTTCTAATATAGAATCCATCTCCAGGGAGCTCACAATCCACTGAGTGACTTACACAAGTGAGCTGACACCGATTCATGTTCTAATAGAGTCAGGTCTATGCACCATGGGAATACAGTGGAAACATAACAGAGGAAAACAAGATGGCAAAGGGGAAGACATCAGAGTCTCGTAAAGGAAGAATGGGAATCAGAGGGCAGATGTGGAGGGAGAAGCTGCAACAGGAAAACACTGGAGTCAAAATGAAAGCGCATGAGGTGTTAGGGAAGCAAGAGGCTCACCTGAATGACAGTCACCTGGATGGTTCTTAAGTAGGATATCAAGGACCAAAGCCCTGCACAAAACAGGGGCGNTCAGGTCTATGCACCATGGGAATACAGTGGAAACATAACAGAGGAAAACAAGATGGCAAAGGGGAAGACATCAGAGTCTCATAAAGGAAGAATGGGAATCAGAGGGCGGATGTGGAGGGAGAAGCTGCAACAGGAAAACACTGGAGTCAAAATGAAAGAGCATGAGGTGTTAGGGAAGCAAGAGGCTCACCTGGATGACAGTCACCTGGATGGTTCTTAAGTAGGATATCAAGGACCAAAGCCCTGCACAAAACAGGGGCGGCACCATCAACAGGTCACCAAATTAAGGGTATCATATAGGCAACCAACCCCATGGGACCTGACTCTGGAGAAAGAGGGGCAGAGAAATACTGCTTGGCTTCTCACCTCAAGTCCAGAATTAAGTTCCCAGGTTCTCTGAAAACTCCTACTGGGACAAGATTCTAAATAGGGATCCAGAGATCCCACCTTCAGGATTCAAAGGAAGCCATCAACAGTGGATGCATGTGAACAAGGAGGGAAGACTGAGATTTCCTCCTTCCCAATTTCCCCATGTCCTTCAGGTGGCTGAGAATTAACCCAAAAACTGACATTCACATGAGTGTGTCACCCAAGCAGGCCAAGATAGGCCGTACCCTTCCCTTGAACCCAGTCTGCACCAGAAGCTAGAGCTCTGATCCACAGATGCACCTTGCCAAGTAAGAACAAAAAGACTTCTATATTCATCCCCTGAAAGCTCTAGCTGTCATATAGGCAAGTTGTTATATCTTTTTCCCACAGTGCATACCTTTTTTTGTTTGTTTGTTTATGTACAATTTTCATAAGTTACTTATGACATTACTTAGTCCATTACAGGTATTCTAGAACTTATTTGTCTTAAAAGACCCTGGGAGAAGTGGCCACAGGTTATTTTTCTTGCATAGTCATTTACACATAAATCATATTTACAGAGGATTATCTTATATCACTTATTTGAATTTGTTTCTTTACAAAACAAGATTCCTTCCAAGCCCAGAGCTCATGTATAAATATCTGGTTTCTCTGCAGTCTCAGATTGTCAGTACTTCCCTCCCATCCCAATTCTTTAGCTTCCCATTTCCCCCCTACGTGTATTGCCTTCATGGACACATCATTTGCTGTCTCAGTTTTTAGAAAAACAGGAATATTTCCATGGTCTTTCATTCCTGTTGAGATTTCTTCCTTGTGGCTATTTTTAGTTTGTATCATCATGCTGTTTTTGCTTATATTTTTGAGACTCTTTCTTAATATAGTATGTGGAAAGTTCCCTGATGGCATCATCCTTGCATGGAACTACTTCCAGACCTCAGAGAAAGAAGAGTCCAACATATGGAGTGTGGATAACTACAGTGGCTCAGGGTTGGAAAAAAATGACATGACTTGGTTGACTGATTCTATAATAAACCTGAGGATGATATATACACAAAGTCACCTTCCAGTCCTTCCCAAATCTAAACCACAGCTTATCATTAAAGAAAAGATGGTTAAGAGTAGATATTTACCCAACCACAATACTGGGCTATGATAAGATTTGCTATTTTTTCTTTTGAAGTCCAGCTTTAACATTTGGAAGGCTGAACTGTGATGTAACTTCATGTGGATAAAAATATATGCACATAATGTCCTGACTCATGAAACAAAAGAGTACATGGAAGGTAGCAAAGTATGAAGCACTGAGACGTGATTCTGATTGTTCAGAGGAGAGGGACCTTAGTAGTCTTACCTAATCACTGCCCCTACCCTCTTGTACAGAAATGCTCAGGAAGACAAATAGATAAAAAGCCTACTAGGCTCATACACTTGGGTAGAGACATGCCTGCTTGGGAAAGAAGGAGCTAAAACAGGCTTTTGGTTCAAGATGGTGGAGTAGAAGGACATGCACTCATCTCCTCCTGCAAGAGCACCAAAATCACAGCTAGCTGTTAAACAGCCATTGACATGAGGACGCTGCTGCTGCTGCTGCTGCTGCCGCTGCTGCTGCCAAGTCACCTCAGTTACATCCGATTCTGTGTGACCCCATAGACGGCAGCCCACAAGGCTCCTCTGTCCCTGGGATTCTCCAGGCAAGAACACTGGAATGGGTTGCCATTTCCTTCTCCAATGCATGAAAGTGAAAA
>SJYW01014976.1:153169-163428 GCA_006410735.1 Raphicerus campestris
TAGAGAAATTATACTTAATTCTTTGGAAATACATTAAAAGCAGTTATACCTATATCTATATTAAATTATTTAGTGCCTAGAGAGAACACTTTATAATATACAAATTTGTTGTCCATTGGGAAATAGTGTTCATTAATCTCATCCTCCTGAGAATTCTCCATCATCTTTAGATATTTTCCTTCGGGACACAGAAGGCATAAACACTACATGTGGTCAAGAGTTTGTTAATTTGTATGGCACTCTGGGTAATACATAGAAAAGTATTCAGTATATAATGGGGACTTTAAAGAAGTAGCCTAAAAATTGTGTTAAAAGTTCTAATCAAATTGTTTCAAATTTTGCCTATAATCACAGATTATGAATTGGAGTGAAATGCATTTGGAGCGGAATGAACTATCAGTACACTGTTCAGCATGATGATGAAAACTAAATATCAAGGCAAAGATATTTCACATGAACTAATATGTATATATGTCTTCTGAAAAGAAGATGTTTGATTTTTAAATATTTTTGGCAGAATGATTTAAGACTCAACATATGAAAAGAATTGGTATGTCTTAAAATGTAAAGGTTATATTTTCTTTTATATACATATGTGTGTATATGTATATACACATTAGTTCTATTGTACCTTATTTTTCTTAACCTTTTAAATTTTGATTTACGGAAGAAACAGTGAAAGAAGTGTAATGCAACATAACAAAAATTTAGTCTTGAAATCCTTTTTTTTTTTTTTAATTTACCTGGTATTCACAATATCTAATACAGCTAACCTGAACTGTGTTCATAGACCATCTTTCTAATGGTTTGCAATGTAAATTTTTTATAGTCACTATTGGGGAAATCATTGCTGCGATATGATTGGTGAATCTGGACAAAAGAATGATGTAACATGATAAAATTCTTATAAGATTATTTAGATATATGCATTTTACAATCATTGCCATTATGATAAATTGTGTAAATGACAAAAAATTATAACAGATTGCTGCACAATTTTCCGAATGTTCAAATAATGTCTAGGAAAAAATGTCATCTCTTTTCATTCATAGATTTCTATATATTAATATGTATGGTGTGATACATGAATTTGAACAAATACACTATATTCTGGCTTCTAATTATTCGTAAAAATGTTTTACTACTAAAAGCACAGCTTTAGAGAGGACACATTTTCAGTTAATCTTCATGTCCACTTTTACTGGCTGTGCAAACCTGAATAATCTGTCTCATAATATATGCCAGTGAGGGGAATACTTGTAAATAGACAATATTTCTTTGACTGCACATTACCCAGACACTTATATCCTTACACTAGGGACATATGTGTCTCTTAATATTTGTGTCACCCTATTATGTGATTCATTATGTACTGAAATTTACCAGTTAATCGTCTTTTTTTAGACTGTGCTACTCAAAATTGTTTATGTTTTCAGTTTGTATTTTAGATAGAGAAAAAAAGGTAAGTACAAGGAATATAAGCAGATGGAGAGAAATTTCATTCATAAACATTTCCTCCTTTAATATTTACATATTTTAACCTTTAATTTTTCCTTCAAACTCACTACCCTATCCCTGAAAAACTTTCCTTACCTCTCTTGATTTACATAGAGCTTTACCGTTATGTTTATATTTCTCTTTTAATTTCCTCCACTTCATACAATCTCATGACGCCATATTTATATTTCTCTCTTTGCCTCTATATCCCTTATCCTTTTTTTTCACTTTATTCTACCACATCCATTCTCAGAATCATAAACAGCAGAGGAAAACTGCAATTTCTCAATACACACATTGACTTACAGACTGTACTTGCAGATTTTGTTTTAGCATACAAAATGGGAAGGACAGGTTACATCAGAGACTGAGGAGATGGAAATACTATAAAGAACAAAAAATAAGACTTAAACAAATTCTATTTATTTAGCTAGTTATTTTTGGCTAGGCTTGCCCAGTGGCTTACATGGTAATGCAGGAGACCTGGGTTGAATCGCTGGGTTGGGAAGATCCCCTGGAGAAAGGAATGGCAACCCACTCCAGTATTCTTGCTTGGAGAATCCCATGATCAGAGGAACCTGGCAGCCAGTCCATGGGGTCGCAAAGAGTCGGACACAACTGAGCGACTAACACGCACACATTTTTGGCTACTCTGGGTCTTCGTTGCTGCGCGGGGCGGGCTTTCTCTAGTTCCGAGAGTATGGTCTACTCTGTATAGTTGTAGTGTACGGGCTTTTCATTGGAGTGGCTTCTCAGAGCACAGGCTCAGTAGTTGTGATGCAGGGGCCTCTTACTGTGCAGCATATGAGATTCTCTTGAACCCGAAGTCAAACTGGTGTCCCCTTCACAGCATGGCGAACTCTCAACCACGAGGCCACCAGGGAAACCCAAGAACAGAAAATAAGACTGTTTCCAATGCCCCATATTAATTTATATGAAATCGGATCAGATTAGCTATGAAGATAAATGAGTCTAAAATCAGGCACTTGAGTTTGGTTAATTGAGTAAAATGGAAAAGATGTACTGCTGCTGCCGCCGCTAAGTCGCTTCAGTCGTGTCTGACTCTGTGCTACCCCATAGACGGCAACCTACCAGGCTCTGCCGTCCCTGGGATTCTCCAGGCAAGAACACTGGAGTGGGGTTGCCACTTCCCTCTCCAATGCATGAAAATGAAAAGTGAAAGTGAAGTCGCTCAGCCGTGTCCGACTTTTTGAGATCCCATGGACTGTAGTCCTCAAGGATCCTCCATCCATGGGATTTACCAGGCAAGAATATTGGAGTGGGGTGCCATTGCCTTCTCCTAGCTCTGTTTATTGAGGACAAATAGTATGTGTGTGTATGAAACCTGGGCTTCAATGATAAATATAATTTTGATTCTAGTCTGAGAACTTAATTTAACAGGAAATGGCATATATCCAAACTCTTGGATGATATAATGAGAGAAAAAGCATTTATTATGCTTTAAAAGTTCTTTATATCCCAGATTGACTTACATAAAAACTATCAACAATTACTACTGTTATATAGATGATTCTCTAAAAGAAATGCAAGCTGAACTTTTGATTAATCTATCCAGATATTTTGCACATGTATCTATTTCTAACTGGGGGGAAAAAAAAACACTTTTAAAACATGAATGAGCATTATTTTGCTGTGCATGAAAAATTGCTTTGCTTCTGCTGCTAAGTTGCTTCAGTCATGTCCGCCTCTGTGTGACCCGCATTGATGGCAGCACACCAGGCTCCCCCATCCCTGGGATTCTCCAGGCAAGAACAATGGAGTGGGTTGCCATTTCCTTCTCCAATGAATGAAAGTGAAAAGTGAAAGTGAAGTTGCTCAGTCATGTCCTACTCTTAGTGACTCCATGGACTGCAGCCTACCAGGCTCCTCTGTCCATGGGATTCTCCAGCAAGAGTACTGGAGTTGGTTGCTATTACCTAACTTTACCTTAAATAATGATTATTCCTGTTATGTCTCCCTTGGGTTCTTTTTTGTTTTTCTTTTTCTTCTATTCAGAAAGAGCAATTGTCAGAAAACTGGAATGGGAAATCATACAAGGGTGGTAGTGTTTATTCTAGCAGGTTTAACAAGTGATCCACAAATGAAAATTGTTTTATTTATCTTCCTACTACTCACCTACTTGCTAAGCATCACTGGCAATCTGATTATCATCACGCTCACCTTGCTAGACACTCACCTGAAGACCCCCATGTACTTTTTCCTTCGAAATTTTTCCTTTTTAGAAATTTCGTATACTTCTACATGCATTCCTAAATTGCTGGTTATGATGGCAACAGGAGACAAAACCATTTCCTCTAACAGTTGTGTGACTCAGGTGTTTTTTGCCTTTCTTCTTGGAGCGTCTGAATTTTACTTACTGGCAGCAATGTCCTATGACCGCTATGTTGCCATCTGTAAGCCCTTGCATTATACAACCATCATGAACAGTAAAATCTGCATGCAACTTGTCCTCAGTTGTTGGTTTGCTGGATTCTTTGTCATCTTTCCACCACTCCTCTGTGGCCTAAACCTTGACTTCTGTGCCTCCAACGTTGTTGATCATTTCTATTGCGACACCACTCCCCTGCTACAAATCTCCTGCTCAGATACAAAGTTAATCGAGATGATGGGATTCATCTCAGCTGTGGTGACACTGGTGATCACGTTGGTAATGGTGATCATATCATATACCTGCATTGCCTTGACCATTCTAAGAATTCCCTCAGCTAGTCACAGGAGAAAGGCTTTTTCAACGTGTTCTTCTCACATGATTGTGATATCCCTTTCTTATGGCAGCGGCATCTTTCTGTATGTTAAACCTTCAGTCAAACAAAGAATATCTTTTTCCAAAGTAATTTCAGTGCTCAACACCTCTGTTGCTCCACTTTTGAATCCTTTCATTTATACCTTGAGGAACCAACAAGTGAAGAAAGCCTTCATGAATATGATACACAGAGTTGTTTCTTTCTCAAAGAAATGAATATGATTTGCACTATACATAAAGAAGATAAACAAAAAGGCATCAATCAACAACAGCATATCCAATGTAGTTCTGATACATATTTCCTGTGTGTTTCCTCTAATTTCTACAGCGTTAATCTTTATTTAAAGCTTTATTTTACACAAATTTTGTGCTAGAATTTTAATTTTATTTATATCCTTCTATAGGGATTTATTTTGAATCTCACCTTCTTTGTACATGTGAAAGAAATTGAGATACATTTTTAATTTGTTTCTTTATCTCTCAGTTCTAGTCAGTCAAGCCTAAAAGTAACCTTACATTTGAATTATATTTGAAGCAGCTTGTAGTGCCACGTTATTACTATCTTTTAGTTGTTATCATTTAATACCTACTTAACTGTAATATTTATGTATATTTTTCATACTACTAATTTATTAATGCGCATTCAACTTAAAATAGTAGAAAATTAAAACAAATTAATATGTTCATATTCATATTTTAAATGTTATTAAAATATGATTATTGTTTTAATACATTCTTTAGAAATTAGTTCTTTATAAGAAAGAATATATATGGAATTTAAAAAGCTGGTAATGATAACCCTGTATGTGAGACAGTAAAAGAGACAGAGATGTATAGAACAGTCTTTTGGACTCTGTGGAAGAGGACGAGGGTGGGATGATTTGGGAGAATATCATTGAAACATGTATAATATTATATATGAAATGAATTGCCAGTCCAGGTTCAATGCATGATACTGGATACTTGGGGCTGGTGCACTGAGATGACCCAGAGGGATGGTACGGAGAGAGAGGATGGAGGGGGGTTCAGGATGGGGAACATGTGTATACCTGTGGCAGATTCATGTTGATGTATGGCAAAACCAATACAATATTGTAAAATAATTAACTTCCAATTAAAATAAATAAATTTATATTATAAAAAACAGAAAAAGAAAGTATATTTGAATACTATCTTATGAGCAAAATAAATGTTAGGCAGGAAGAAAACTACATATAATATGTAATTGACCAGACAATTTTATATGTTTATTTCAAAATCATAAAATGAACTATATTTTAAAGGTTATTTGGATCTTAAACATAATTTTAGGGAAAATGTTTATTTAAACAAATTATTCCATTTTTGGTGATAATTTAAGTACATACATATATACATTTTGAGACAATCTAATGAAAATAAGACTTGCTGCTAGGTCACTTCAGTCCTGTCCAACTCTTAGTGACCCCATGGACTGCAGCGCACCAGGCCCCTCCGTCCATGGGATTTTCCAGGCAAGAGTACTGGAGTGGGTTGCCAAAGTCTCTCTAAATTCCTTACTAATTTTGGTTTTGTTATGTGCTAATAAGGAGGAATGTCCTTTAAAAACATAAGTTCAAGTTAAATCACTACTTTATCATTGAACTATTCTGAAATATTATATATATTTGAAAGATATATCATCTACGCTGTATTTAACATATAGCATGTACTGAAACTCTTGATAAGGATCCAGCAGTTTTAAACTAAAATGTCCCAATTCCTATTTCTTTCTGTACCAAGGTTGATTAAAGTTACATCATCTGTCATCTTCATTATTTCAGTTTGTCCATGAAATATCAATTTGATTATTTCTATTCATGTTGGTACTATCACCTCAGAATCCTAAATCCTCAGAGAACTTTCTACTACTTTTTTGTTTGTTTTTGATTAAATTAGATCTCTAACACAACTTTTTTTTTTTCATTCACAATCCAGTTTATTTTTTCACAATAATAAGTATGCTTTTATTTTATTTTTAACATAAATTTATTTATTTTTATTGGAGGTACTTCTATTTAAAAGTTGTGTTAGGATGGGAAATCTAACACAACTTTTAAACACAACTTTTATACTTCTAAAGAAGAAGGCTTCCATGTGAAATGCTAAAATACTTTATCCTTAAATGCTTTCGCCTTTCAGCTCTACTGAAGTAGGCTGAACAACAAATATGGTTTTAGAGATAAGAACTCAGTTTATTGACTACTCAGTAAATGACAGAAACTGGTAGGTATTTTATGTAAATCATATGATATTGGAAACAATAGTGTGATATAAAAATTATTATCATTATGCATAAAAGCAAAGGATAGCTCAGTGAAGCTACTAGAAAGAAAAATCAAGAAGACAATCCCATTATTAATAATAGTTAATAATTAATAATAATAATCACATCAAGAAGAATAAATTGATCAAAAAGAAATTTAACCAGGGATGTGAAATATTTCTATTCTGAAAGTATAAAACATTGATGAAAGGCATTGAGTTATGATGCAGATAAATGGAAAGATATCCTGTGTTTATGGATTAAAAGAATTAATTATGTTGTTCATATATCCACACTACCCAAAATTATCTATAGATTTAATGAAATCCCTGTTAAGATCCCTATGACATTTTTCACAAATAATCCTAAAATTTTATGGAGTCACAATAAATCCCAAATAGTCAATGAAATTTTCAGAAAAAAAGAACAGTGCTGGAGATCTCACACTCCCTTACTTCAGACCATACTATAAAGTTACAGTCATCAAATCAGTATGGTCTTGCAAAAAAAAAAAACACAGAGATAAATGGAACAGAATAGAAAGCCCAGAAACAGTGCATGATGGCTAAGACACTTCAGTCATGTCCAGCTCTTTGTGACCCTGTGGACTGTAGCCCACCAGGCTCCTCTGTCCATGAGATTCTTCAGGTAAGAATACTGGACTGGGTTGCCATTCCTTAGCAAAGAACTCAATTAAAAATTGGGCAGAAGGCCTGAATAGACATTTTTTTTCTCCCAAAGAAGACATGCAGATGGCCAACAGGCACATGAAAAGGTGCTCTACATCCTTCATCATCATATTTGGTATCCTCTCTTCTAGTGTATTCCTTGTGCTTTCTCTTGTAGGTCCCCTGGATGGAGAAAACACACACACACACACACACACACACACACACACACACACACAAACAAAAAAGAAGCAACTGAAGAATAAGAAACCATACAGAAACAATAGAGTTTATCCTCCTGGATAGACATGGATAAAGATGACCCGCAACTTCAGGTTGTGATCTTTGTCTTTCTGCTCATCACCTACATGCTCAGCATCACTGGGAACCTGACCATTATTACCCTGACCCTGCTGGATGCCCACCTCCAAACCCCCATGTATTTCTTCCTCAGGAATTTTTCCATCTTAGAAGTATCATTCACAACTGTCAGTATACCCAAGTTCATTTTGTTAGTTACAACTTCTTAAATTAAAAATTGTTTAATATAAATTCCTGTTTTGAGTTTGGATGTGATATTTAGTTTACTCAACACAGGAAATGTAATCTTATGAATTCCATTTACAGTATATTTGACAGAAACTCTTTTAACCATTTTATATTTTTTAAAAAATTTATCTGTTTATTATTTATTTTTTGACTGCACTGAATCTTCATTGCTGCTTGTGGGCTTTCTCTTGTTGAGGCAAGATGGAGCTACTGTTTGTTGCAGTGCATGGGTTTCTTATTGCAGTGGCTTCTCTTGCTTTGGAGCAAGGGCTCTAGGTATGCAGACTTCCATAATTGTGGTGCATGGCATCAGTAGTTGTAGCTGGTAGGCTCTAGAGTACTGGCTCAGTAGTTGTTGCAGAGGGACCTAGGCTGCTCCATGCTATATGGGATCTTCCTGTCCAAAGGATTGTACTTGTGTCTCCTGATTGGCAGATGGATTCTTAGCCACTAGAGCCTCAGGGAAGTCCCTTCACTATTTATCTGGGGAAATGTTTTTAAACGCTATATAGTTTATTGAAAAATGTGAATATTTTCATTTAAAAACAGAAAGATTATTTATGGCACACCTTAATAAGTTATGCCCTAATAAGTTCTTCACCACCCTTATGTCAGAAAGTGAAGAAGAACTAAAGAGCCTCTTGATCAAAGTGAAAGATGAGAGTGAAAAATTTGGGTTTAAGCTCAACATTGAGGAAACAAAGATCATGGCATCCAGGCCCATCACTTCATGGCAAATAGAAAGAGAAACAGTGGAGACAGTGCCTGACTTTATTTTGGGGGGCTCCAAAATCACTGCACATGGTGACTGCAACCATGAAGTTAAAAGACACTTGCTCCCTGGAAGAAAAGTTATGACCAACCTAGATGGCATATTAAAAAGCAGAGACATTACTTTGCCAATAAAGGTCCGTCTAGTCAAAGTTATGGTTTTTCCAGTAGTCATGTATAGAAGTGAGAGTTAGACCAAAAAGAAAGCTAAGCCCCAAAGAATTGATACTTTTGAACTGTGGTGTTGGAGAAGACTCTTGAGAGTCCCTTGGACTGCAAGGAGATCCAGCCAGTCCATCCTAAAGGAAGTCAGTCCTGAATGTTCGTTGGAAGGACTGATGCCAAAGTTGAAACTCCAATACTTTGGCCACCTGATGGGAAGAGCTGACTCATTTGAAAAGACCCTGATGCTGGGAAAGATTGAAGGCAAGGGGAGAAGGGGATGACAGAGGATGAAATGGTTGGATGGCATCACCAACTCAATGGACATGAGTTTAAGTAATCTCCAGGAGTTGGTGATAGACAAGGCCTGGTGTGCTGCAGTCCATGGGGTCTCAAAGAGTTGGGCACAACTGAGTGACTGAACTGAACTGAACTGAACTGAATAATTTCTTCATTAATTAAAAACATAGTCTTTTAGCAATATGTACTTTTGTAAATATAGTGCTAGATAGATCACTATTTATTTCCAAATCCCATCGTAACTCAATAGAAGTCAGTAGACACATATATATGTAGTAGAATATGGTGAAGAAATAACCATTTTAGATATGTAGGATTAAGTTCACTTTCTCCAATTCCACAGAAAGTAAACTCTATTTTCTTATCTAGCTGAAATATATACGCAGCTCCTTCCCAAGTTGTGGACTAGTTTGAAACAGGGCATATACCTAAATTATTTAATCCCTAAAATATTTTTTTCTTTATTTATACCTTAAACTATTTTATAACAAAATCACTTAAGTTTTGTAGAAGCTAAAATCTTGATAACAAAGCAGAATCTCCCCTTTTTATAGAAAATTAGGATTTCATGTGCTAAAATACTCTTGCACTTATTAAGGCCTTGCTGCTGCTGCTTGTGCTAAGTCGCTTCAGTAATGTCCGACTGTGTGCAACCTCATAGACAGCAGCCCACCAGGCTCCGCTGTCCCTGGGATTTTCCAGGGAAAAACACTGGAGTGGGTTGCCATTTCCTTCTCCAATGCATGAAAGTGAAAAGTGAAAGGGAAGTCGCTCAGTCGTGTCTGACTCTTCCGACCCCATGGACTGCAGCCTACCAGGCTCCTCCATCCACGGGATTTTCCAAGCAAGAGTACTGGAATGGGGTGCCACTGCCTTCTCTGTATTAAGGCCTTAACAGGTGGCTAAAGTATTTGGAAAGATAAATGTGTATGTGTGTAGGTGTAGTGATTACAGGTACCAAAAAACCCCTCATTTATATAAACCACATTTTAGTAATAGAAAGTACAAACATAATTAGCGGTGCAACATTCTTAATAATCATTAAGAGATACACACACTTGAGAGATATAACACAAGTTTTCTTTTTTTAAAAAAAGAAAGGGATGAGGATGGGAGTGATGGAAAATAGAAGGGGATTCAAATGTTAAAGGGAAGTTAAGTGTGGGTTCTCCATTTCTTTCTATCCTATCTCAAATACAATTTGTATATTAAATAAGGTGAATATCTGAAAAACTTAAGGTTTCTATAACCTCTAAGCAAATAT
>SJYW01014976.1:163458-179055 GCA_006410735.1 Raphicerus campestris
AGGAATGATGCTAAAGCTGAAACTCC
The DNA here is from genome assembly GCA_006410735.1 of Raphicerus campestris. NCBI lineage: Eukaryota > Metazoa > Chordata > Mammalia > Artiodactyla > Bovidae > Raphicerus > Raphicerus campestris. The sequence continues at coordinate 163,485 of SJYW01014976.1, forward strand.
AATACTTCGGCCATCTCATGAGAAGAGTTGACTCATTGGAAAAGACTCTGAGGCTGGGAGGGATTGGGGGCAGGAGGAGAAAGGGACGACTGAGGATGAGATGGCTGGGTGGCATCACGGATTTGATGGACATGAGTCTGAGTGAACTCCGAGAGATGGTGATGGACAGGAAGGCCTGGCTTGCTACAATTCATGGGGTCGTAGAGTCGGACACGACTGAGTGACTGAACTGAACTGAACTGAACACGGGAAAGGAAATAATCAAACAAATCTAGGAAGCACAGAGAGTCCTAGGCAGAATAAACCCAAGGAGAAGCAAACACAGATACATAGTAATTGAACTGACAAAAATTAAAGACAAAAATAGAATATTAAAGCAACAAGTGAAAAAATAACAAAAAACATACAAGGGAACTCCCATCAGGTTATCAGCTGATTTCTCAACAGAAGCTCTACAAGCCAGAAAGGAATGGCATGACATCTTTAAAGTGATGAAAGGGAAGAACCTACAACCAAGAATACTCTGCCCAGCAAGATCTCCTTCAGATTTGATGCGGAAATCAAAAACTTTCCAAACAAACAAAGATTAAGAGCATTCAGCATCACCAAACCAGCTTTACAACAAATGCTAAAGGAACTTTTCTAGGCAGAAAGTAAGAGAAGGAAAAGCCATATCTATAGAAAATAAACCCCAAACAATTAAGAAAACAGTAATAGGATCATACGTATTGATAATTACTTTAATTGCAAATGGATTAAATGCACCAACCAAAAGACATAGACTGGCTATTGACTAAGAAAACTGATAAACATCTCTTACTATTTTGATTATGTCACTATTACTCAATTTAATACCATTGTATTAATATCATTATTGGTCAACAGAAAAAATAATAGAATTCTATATAACAAAACTACCCCTTAATAGAAAAATCTGTAATCTCTTTTTAAATTCCATATACATTTCATCATTATCTTGGAACTTTTGAAAATTACAAATGCCCAAGGGTTGCCTTTTTTCTTCTTTTGGCCAGAGCTCCAGATATGTTTCTAATGAACAATCATGCTTAAAAACAACCGGACTATGTTAGGATCTTTTACTTTTATCTAGTCTGTTTCACTTTTTCTATCTCGTATTCAGTGCTTCCATTTCATTTAGTTTATGTTTTCCAATTTCTCCATCTCTTTTTTTTTTTAATGTTCTTTCTCAAGCCCTCATCAAGCATGGTAGAAAAGCTTTTGTATACATACATGTAAATAATATGCAGACTATATGTACCTTAGAAAACTTATGAATTTTTGCCTAATTAAAAATTTATGACATTTTGATTACATTTCTTTGACTTAGTATGAATAGAATGCTAGATTTCTAATTTTAAAAACTAGATATGCAAAAAGCAACAAAGGTTTACTGTATGGCACAGGGAACTATNAGAAACAGTCATAAGCAAGGATAATTAAGGACAGAAATCAATTAAAACATAACAACAAATTTTCCAGACTAACAGAGGTTCTATCTCAGCCACTTAAATATCGTGTGAATTTCTGGGTCAAGAAGTGAAGTAGGGAATGGCCAACCCATCTCCATGGAGCTTTTTCATATGGAAACTAGAGATAATCATCATTGCTGTATCTCACAAAGTTAAGATATAAAATAACTCATTTAACAAACATTTCTCTACTATATGTAAAATAGATAACAAACAGGGACTACTGTATAGCACAAGGAGCTCTACTCATTATTCTGTAACAACCTATATGGATCTGAAAAAAATATATATGTATATGTACAACTGCACTACTTTGCTGTATACCTGAAACAACATTGTAAATCAATTATACTACAATATAAAATGAAAATTAAATTTAAAAAATTTCCCTATCACTTACTGTAAATTAAACACATGCTAGCTGCTGGGCATATGCAATCAAAACATTAATCTTGTCCACGACAGTTTTGCACTTTAGTATTAGACATGTGAAAACATTGTTTAAAATGTAAGCTATCAGGGCTTCCCGGATAGCTAGTGGTTTAGAATCTACCTACCGATGCAAGGGACACAAATTTGATTCCTGGTCTGGGAAGATCCTACATGCCTTGGAGTAACTAAGCCCATGCACCACAACTACTGAAGCCCATACACCCCAGAACCCATGCTCTGCAACAAGAGATGCCATCGCAAGGGGAGAGTAGCTGGTGAAAAGAGTAGTTGGAAAATCTGGTTTCCCAAAATATTAAGCCACAAGTGACAAGGAGGCCTGTAACAAGAAATATGACATATAGTAGATACCCAGCAAGTATTTTTAAGTGAATTAATAAGATTAATTTATCAAATTGTCAAGGGAAATATCCATGATGAATCAGAATATGCTAAGTGGCAGTCAGAGGAAGAAAGAGAATAAGAAATGTAGATTTGGGGAAATTCCCTGGTGGTCTAGTGGTTAGGACTCTGTATTTCCACTGCAGAGGGCCTGGGTTCAATCCCTGGTCAAGGAACTAAGACCCCACAAGCCACATACTGTGGTGTGTTGGGGGCGGGGGGCGGGAAGGAATGTAGATTTCATAGTCACAACAAAAAGTAACATTTGTTTAATGCATTTAGTCTAACAAGATTATTCTAGAGACTATATTCCAATTTAAAAATGAACCTAAATAAAGATTGTTCTAAATGATTAACAAAAATAAACTCATTTAATCCTAATGAATATTCTTGTTCTCAGGTTGCAGGTGAGGAACCTGAAGCAGAGAAAGGATAAGGACTCACTCACCATCATATAGCAGAGTCAGGATTTGAATCTTGGCAGTCAGTCTTCACAGTTTAAAAACCTAGCTATCATGCTATGCTGTATTTTCCTGTTCTTACAACAGAGAAATTATAGATAACTAAGATCAGATGATGACTTCTTTATAGTGAGAAAGGGAAGAAAAATTGTCAGGAGCCCATGCAGATCCAAGGCTATAAGGAGAGAACAGGGCTAGAATGTGAGAAAACAGTACATGATACAGTGGAGGGGCAGAGGCCAGAAGAGCATGTCAATCAGAGTCTATGGAAGAAAACAGAGTCTATTGTACATATGTAAAACAAGGAAATTAATACAGGAAGCTAGTTACACAAGCAATGGAAGAGCCTGAGAATCCTAACAGGAGATAATAAGACAACACAGGGATGAATAACATCAAAAATCTGGCACCACCCTTAATCTGGAAGGACTAAGAGAGAAAGCAATGTCTTAGCCTGGATTATCTGCTCCCCACCCTATCCCCACCACATATCAAAGCCCAAGACTGGAGCCTATGAGCGTGTAAGTATATGCATATCCTAAAAATCAGTCAGAAAATATCAAAGAATCCAAAAGAAAAATGGCAGGAGGCCCAAGCAGGCACTTTACAAAAGAGGATATACAAACTGCAAATAAACATGTGAAAATGTTTCGCTCTTCAGACTCAGAGAGAGAACAGACTTATAGTTGCCAAGGAAGAGGGAGAGTGGGGTGGGGGAAGGATTGGGAGTTTGGGATAAGTAGATGCAAGCTATTACATATAGAATGTATGAAATAAGGTCTTACTGTAGGACAAGGTCCTTGTCTTACAACAAGGTCCTAGCCCAGGGAACTCTGTTCAATACCCTGTGGTAAACCATAATGGAAAAAGAACACAAAAAAGAATGTGTGGGTGTGTGTGTGTATCCGTATCACTTTGCTGCATAGCAGAAATTAATACAACATTGTAAATCAACCATACTTCAATTTTTTAAATGTTTTACTCTATTAGTAATCAGGGAAATCAGATTTTAAACCACAATGTCTTAGCCTATTCATTCCACTATAACAAAATACCACAGACTAAGGTGCTTTTAAAAAATAGAAATGTACTTCTCACAGAGGCAGTAGTTCCCAGGTCAGGATGCCAGCATGGACAGGCAAGGGCCCTCTTCCAGGTCATAGACTTCTCATTGTGTCCTCCTAGGTGGAAGGGGCCAGGAAATTTTCTGGAGTCTCTTTTATAAGAGGACTAATCCCATTCACGAGAGCTCTGTTCTCATGACCTAAGCACCTCCAAAATGTTCCATATCTCTATCATCGTCTTATAGATTAGGATTTCAACACATGAATTTTGTGGGGAATAAAGGCATTCAATCTATAGCACACAATGAGATATCACTAGACACTTACCAGGATAGTTAAAAATTTTAAAACAGACATGACCAAAGTTGATGAGGTAGGGCATCTGAAATGCTCATGCACTAATAAAATTTACATAAAATTGTACATAACCACTTAGGAAAATTATGTGGTAGTTTCTATTAACTCAAAATATATATTTATCCTATGATCCAGCAATTATATTCCTAGGTATATACCCCAAGTGCTAGTCACTCTATCGTGGCCGACTTTTTTGACCCCATGAACTGTAGCCCACCAGGCTCCTCTGTCCATGGAATTATCCAGGCANATTGTTTAAAATGTAAGCTATCAGGGCTTCCCGGATAGCTAGTGGTTTAGAATCTACCTGCCGATGCAAGGGACACAAATTTGATTCCTGGTCTGGGAAGATCCTACATGCCTTGGAGTAACTAAGCCCATGCACCACAACTACTGAAGCCCATACACCCCAGAACCCATGCTCTGCAACAAGAGATGCCATCGCAAGGGGAGAGTAGCTGGTGAAAAGAGTAGTTGGAAAATCTGGTTTCCCAAAATATTAAGCCACAAGTGACAAGGAGGCCTGTAACAAGAAATATGACATATAGTAGATACCCAGCAAGTATTTTTAAGTGAATTAATAAGATTAATTTATCAAATTGTCAAGGGAAATATCCATGATGAATCAGAATATGCTAAGTGGCAGTCAGAGGAAGAAAGAGAATAAGAAATGTAGATTTGGGGAAATTCCCTGGTGGTCTAGTGGTTAGGACTCTGTATTTCCACTGCAGAGGGCCTGGGTTCAATCCCTGGTCAAGGAACTAAGACCCCACAAGCCACATACTGTGGTGTGTTGGGGGCGGGGGGCGGGAAGGAATGTAGATTTCATAGTCACAACAAAAAGTAACATTTGTTTAATGCATTTAGTCTAACAAGATTATTCTAGAGACTATATTCCAATTTAAAAATGAACCTAAATAAAGATTGTTCTAAATGATTAACAAAAATAAACTCATTTAATCCTAATGAATATTCTTGTTCTCAGGTTGCAGGTGAGGAACCTGAAGCAGAGAAAGGATAAGGACTCACTCACCATCATATAGCAGAGTCAGGATTTGAATCTTGGCAGTCAGTCTTCACAGTTTAAAAACCTAGCTATCATGCTATGCTGTATTTTCCTGTTCTTACAACAGAGAAATTATAGATAACTAAGATCAGATGATGACTTCTTTATAGTGAGAAAGGGAAGAAAAATTGTCAGGAGCCCATGCAGATCCAAGGCTATAAGGAGAGAACAGGGCTAGAATGTGAGAAAACAGTACATGATACAGTGGAGGGGCAGAGGCCAGAAGAGCATGTCAATCAGAGTCTATGGAAGAAAACAGAGTCTATTGTACATATGTAAAACAAGGAAATTAATACAGGAAGCTAGTTACACAAGCAATGGAAGAGCCTGAGAATCCTAACAGGAGATAATAAGACAACACAGGGATGAATAACATCAAAAATCTGGCACCACCCTTAATCTGGAAGGACTAAGAGAGAAAGCAATGTCTTAGCCTGGATTATCTGCTCCCCACCCTATCCCCACCACATATCAAAGCCCAAGACTGGAGCCTATGAGCGTGTAAGTATATGCATATCCTAAAAATCAGTCAGAAAATATCAAAGAATCCAAAAGAAAAATGGCAGGAGGCCCAAGCAGGCACTTCACAAAAGAGGATATACAAACTGCAAATAAACATGTGAAAATGTTTCGCTCTTCAGACTCAGAGAGAGAACAGACTTATAGTTGCCAAGGAAGAGGGAGAGTGGGGTGGGGGAAGGATTGGGAGTTTGGGATAAGTAGATGCAAGCTATTACATATAGAATGTATGAAATAAGGTCTTACTGTAGGACAAGGTCCTTGTCTTACAACAAGGTCCTAGCCCAGGGAACTCTGTTCAATACCCTGTGGTAAACCATAATGGAAAAAGAACACAAAAAAGAATGTGTGGGTGTGTGTGTGTATCCGTATCACTTTGCTGCATAGCAGAAATTAATACAACATTGTAAATCAACCATACTTCAATTTTTTAAATGTTTTACTCTATTAGTAATCAGGGAAATCAGATTTTAAACCACAATGTCTTAGCCTATTCATTCCACTATAACAAAATACCACAGACTAAGTTGCTTTTAAAAAATAGAAATGTACTTCTCACAGAGGCAGTAGTTCCCAGGTCAGGATGCCAGCATGGACAGGCAAGAGCCCTCTTCCAGGTCATAGACTTCTCATTGTGTCCTCCTAGGTGGAAGGGGCCAGGAAATTTTCTGGAGTCTCTTTTATAAGAGGACTAATCCCATTCACGAGAGCTCTGTTCTCATGACCTAAGCACCTCCAAAATGTTCCATATCTCTATCATCGTCTTATAGATTAGGATTTCAACACATGAATTTTGTGGGGAATAAAGGCATTCAATCCATAGCACACAATGAGATATCACTAGACACTTACCAGGATAGTTAAAAATTTTAAAACAGACATGACCAAAGTTGATGAGGTAGGGCATCTGAAATGCTCATGCACTAATAAAATTTACATAAAATTGTACATAACCACTTAGGAAAATTATGTGGTAGTTTCTATTAACTCAAAATATATATTTATCCTATGATCCAGCAATTATATTCCTAGGTATATACCCCAAGTGCTAGTCACTCTATCGTGGCCGACTTTTTTGACCCCATGAACTGTAGCCCACCAGGCTCCTCTGTCCATGGAATTATCCAGGCAGAATACTGGAGTTGGTAGCCATGCCCTTTGCCAGAGGATCTTCCTGACTCAGGGATTGAACTCACGTCTCCTGTATTGCAAGCAGATTCTTTACCATCTGAGCCACCAGGAAAGCCCCATATACCTCAAATATATACATATTTTCACCAAAAAATGTGTACACTAATGTTCATGAATGCAATATTCATAATAGAATACAATATTCATAATAGTCAAATAGTGGAAATTTTCCACATTTCCATTAACTACAAGGAATAAATTATAGTTACATATTAGAATGCAACAAGATTGAATTATTACTGTATGGGACAATGTGAATGAATCTCACAAACATAATGTTGAGGCAAAGAATACAATGCAAACTGCTTGATTCCATTTTATATAAAGCCCCAGAATAGGTATAACCAGTCTATGGTGTTAGAAGTCAGAATAGCAGTAAGTTTCAGAGAGAAGAGTGAGAATAGTCATTGGCAGAAGGAATTGAAGAATGCTTCTGGGATCCTGGGAACATCCCACTTCTTGTGGACCTAAGTGGCGATTACATGGGTATGCTCATTTTAAGATAACACATAATATGCTCATGATTTATGCGTGTCTATGTATTTGTATGCATATAATACTTCTATCTTAAAACCTTTAGAAAAAGATAATGTATGTAAAGCAATAAATATAGTGATTAACATGCGTAGGCTCTTGATATTAGCTATAATGAATAAGATGGAAGCTCAACAATATGCATTTGTAGTATTCTGAATCATCTGATTGACTAATTGATTGATCTGGAATCTGATTGGTTCCCTTATTAACATCCTGCAGCTANTAAATATAGTGATTAACATGCGTAGGCTCTTGATATTAGCTATAATGAATAAGATGGAAGCTCAACAATATGCATTTGTAGTATTCTGAATCATCTGATTGACTAATTGATTGATCTGGAATCTGATTGGTTCCCTTATTAACATCCTGCAGCTAAGGCTGGAGTAGAGAAAATGTGTAGGGTGAAGGACCCAGAGGAAAGGTTGTTAGAGCAGCCATGCCATTGAGAAAAATGAGGAAAGTACTAATCCCATCACCTCTCCCAGAAGCTCCAGTGAGCCTTCTGTCACTTCCTCATTGTATATAGAGAGGAAATTTGCCTTAGATAGTTCTTTAATATTTAGTCTTTTGGGACACACATATCCTCACAAATAAACATTTTACTTTTCTCCATTTCACATCAATTAACACTTACCATCTTATGCATAATTAAAACATAGTTAATTATAAATGTTAAAACAAGTCCTGCTCCCCCCGCTCCCCCCTTTTTTTTTTACTTTTCTACAAAGAGAAGGATTCTACATTCTCTTTAGAAACAGCTCCTGCTTTGCACCAAGTCTTGCCTCTCATCTTTACCTCCTTATTTCAGAATTCCTTAGATTACAACTCTTGCCNTCCTCTAAGCAGTGATAGTTTGCAGATAAAAAGAAAGAGAAGTCACTCAGTAATGTCCGACTCTTTGCAACCCCATGAACTACAGCATACAATGCTCCTCCATTCATGGGATTTTCCAGGCAAGAGTACTTGTGTGGGTTGCCATTTCCTTCTCCAGAGGATCTTCTGGACCCAGGGATCAAACCTAGGTCTCCCTCATTGTAGGCAGACACTTTACCATCTGAGCCACCCAGGAAGTTTGCCAGATATAAAGGCTATTATTCTCTTTACATGGATTTGATATCCACTCATCTTTCTAAATTCTTTACCTGAATAAAGTTTCACTTGATTTTTTGGATTTTTCAGAAGAACGATCCAAATTCCCTCTCTCCTTCTCCCTAGTTATATAGGTTCATTTCAGTTCAGTTCAGTCGCTCACTCTTGTCCGACTCTTTGCGACCCCATGAATCGCAGCACGCCAGGCCTCCCTGTCCATCACCATCTCCTGGAGTTCACTAAAACTCACGTCCATCAAGTCGGTGATGCCATCCAGCCATCTCATCCTCGGTCATCCCCTTTTCCTCCTGCCACCAGTCCCTCCCAGCATCAGAGTCTTTCCAATGAGTCAGCTCTTCGCATGAGGTGGCCAAAGTAGGAGTTTCAGCTTTAGCATCATTTCTTCCAAAGAACACCCAGAGCTGATCTCCTTTAGAATGGACTGGTTGGATCTCCTTGCAGTCCAAGGGACTCTCAAGAGTCTTCTCCAACATTACAGTTCAAAAGCATCAATTCTTCAGCACTCAGCTTTCTTCACAGTCATATAGGTTAGTATCTTTATAATGAGGTACAAAGTTTTTCATGATGATGGACATCATCTAGACATGTTTTTCCTATTGATCCCTTGATATGACAAATTATATGAAGCGTCCTCTTTCTGAACCATATATAAAGCCCCATATGGTCTTTATATATTATGATTTTAAAGTGCTACTAGCTTCTATTTCCCAGGGTATTTGCATCATTTTTATAAATGAGATTAATCCAAGGGTTTTATAGTCAAACTTTTTTAATCAACTCTATGCTTACTTCATGAAAGAATTTGAATGCTTTTCTTTTACATCTTCTATATCTGCACTGTCCAATACAGTAGCCAACAGCAATATGTGGCAACTTAATTTTAAATTAATTAGAATTAAATAAAATTAAAATCCAGTGCTCCCTAAAACTAGTGCAATCAAGTGTTCAACGTCATATGTGCCTCCTTGCACTTATAGTAGAGTTAGAATATTTCTACCACCACAGAAAGTTCTAGTTGATGGTGAGGCTGTAGAACAGCTTAAAAGGTAAACAAATTATCTATTATTTAATGATACAATGCTTTCCAAGAAGAGCTCTTAGAAAAGTTTCTGTGTTTTTGATGGAAATTAATATTCTTATTTTTCTATTTTCCTGAAATTACTTGTGATGATTTATGTATTCCTAGAAAACTATCCAGTTCTTCAGTGTTTTCAAATGTATTTGAATAGACTTAGAAAGCTAGCCTGTTATGGTTCTTCTTTTCTTTTAATCTGTAGGCATTTCCTCAGTTATCTTTTATTATATGAGGAATCTGTGCTACCTGCCTGTTTTGGGGGGTTTGTTTTTTTTTTTAATTAGAGTAGGTGATAGTCAACTACAATTGCCACTTATTTAATCAAACACTTTTATCTAGATGTTGCTGTGAAGGTATGCTGTAGATGTGATTAAAGTTTATAATCAATGTAGTTTAAGAAAGATTTTCCTAGCAATTTGAATGGGCATGATTCAATCAGTTGAAACATTTAAGAGCAGAACTGAAGCTTCCCACAAGAAACTCTGTCATGGACTGTAGTTTCAGCTTGTGCCAGTGTTCCAGCCTGTCCTTTCTGATGGCCTGCCCCATGGATTTCAGACTTTCCTCGGTTGGACTCACAATTGAGTAAACCATTATGCTTTTCTAGTGGAGCCCTGACTGATATGGATTAATGGATTATGGATTATTAACTTTTGTTTTTTAATAATTTTTTATTACTGATTCTGTTTCTCTAGTGGAACCCTGACTTTCTATAGATCAATAAAACAGAAAAACCAATAGCTAATGTTTCAAAGGGCTTCCTTGGTGGCTCAGACTGTAAAGAATCTGCCTGCAATGTGGGAGACCTGGGTTCGATACCTGGGTTGGGAAGATTCCCTGGTGGAGGGCATGACAAACCACTCTGGTATTCTTAACTGGAGAATCTGTATGGATAGAGGAGCCCGGTTGGTTACTGTCCATGGGGCTACAAAGATTCAGACACAACAAGCTTCATTTACTTACTGAAAAAGAAAGTGAAAGTTGCTCAGTCATGTCTGACTCTTCAGTCCCATGAACTGTAGCCTGCCAGGCTCCCCTGTCCATGGGATTTTCCCAAGCAAGACACAGTAGTTTCATCATTTTTCTGTTTCCTAAATCATTCATTTCTGCACTTAGCCTTAAGTCCTTTGTTCTGCTTTCCATAGGATCATCTTATGGTGTTTTTTTTTTTAAGACTTCTTGAGATTTTTGTAATATTCTTTCATTCTTTGTTTACAAGATATATTTTGAGATGATTAATATTTCCCTAAGCACTGCCTTAGAAGTATTTCACAAGCTATTACAATCGAGTTCTAACGTTGCTATTGAATTTGTAAATATTTTGCATTTTGGGGTTTAGATTTTTTTTCTCTTGAGTTGTAGAGTAGTTGATTATTGTTTTATGAGATAGGCTGTTTTTCCCCACAAAAATGGGAAAGATGGTCTTTCTTATTTCCTTAATTTGTTCCTGATCAAATATGTTCTCTTATGGACTTATGATTAGAAAATTTTTCCATTCCTTTTATATTTTCTTGAAATTTATTATTTTATTTATGAATTAATGTACAGCCAAATTCAGTGACTATGCCTGGGAACTCGAATGAAAAATGCACTCTGTTTTCAGGCTATAGAGTTAGGTATATCAATTTGAACTTCTATAATTTCATTTATAAATGCTCATGCTATATTATTGAAAACACATTTATAAATATTTCTCTTCATTACAAATTGCATCCTTGATCATTACAAAGAGTATTTTTCTTGTTTGTTTTGTTTAATGGTTTTTGTCTCTGGATTCAACCATTTCTGATATTCTTTTTGTTTGAATTTCCTAATTTAACTGTCCTCATTTTGATTTTCAACCTTCTGAATCCCTTTTAGAACTGAGTCATGTGGTTCAATCTAATCTTGTTTTTTTAAATATGTTTGATCTACTTATATTTATTGACATAATTTGTGTTTTTATTCTGCAATCATATTCTATTTGAAAATGTGTGTTAACAAAGCAAGCACTATTATACACTAAAAGCTGGGGGTTTTTTTACCTAATATATAGTCTATCTTTTCATTCCTATGTGGATGTATTTTTTTGTGATAATGTAAACACTTTGGTGTTTTTTGCTCTTGTGGTTCTCTTTATAAACATTCTTTATACAATACCCTTAAAACTATCTTCTTTGCATATAATAATCATGAAGTATATTTCCTCTTCATCCCTTTTAGCTCCTTCTCCTCCACTATTCAATTTTAGTTTATTGCATTATGTTTGTATTCAAGTATACTTACACATATAATACTTGACATTTCTGAATTACATTGCATCTTTTGATTTCCATCTAAAAAAGATGAGGGAATCAGCATGTCCATACTACCTCCTACTTTCTACTCTTTTCTTTCTATCGTAAAATACATGTATTAGATATGTAATTAAATCACTTATACTGGCAAAGTATAGAACATTTACAATCTTTTGGGGCCCCTGAATTGTCACAATTGCTAAATTCTAAGTGTACAATTATATTATTCTTTCCATTCTCTTTGCTGTACATATTGTCACTTCTTAGTTGGCTATGTTTACCCATCTGTATATTTTTGAAGGGCTAATGAAGATATCATTTTAATTTTTGCACATTAAAAATACAAAAGCAAAAGACAAAAAGATCTTTTTCCTTTGTATTTATGAAATGGTTTGTATGGAGGCAATTTTTTAGCTAGGTTTTCTTAAAGAATTTTGCAGGCACACACAACTCTAGAGAAATTTGATGTTGCTCTGACTTTTCTTTCTGTCATAAATGATTTGACATTTTTGCATGTCTTCCAAAATACCTTTATTTCAATTTTCTTCTTCTTGGATTCCAATAATGTGTACTTTGGATCTCCTTTACCTAATTCAACATGTATCATTTTTATCTTTCCCTAAGTAATGTTTGCCTGTATTTCCATTTCTTTTTTTTTTTTTTCCTGATTTCTGTACTTGGTATTCCTTTCCTAGTCCTCACCAGGGTCCTCAGCCCTGTCTGCTCTCCTTTCTGTCCTTTAAATTTTGCTTTCATTGATGTGATACATGTTTTCTACTACTTCAGTTCTTGCTTCTCATTGCTTAGGTTGTATCTTTTCCTGAACTGTTATATTGGTTGCTGTGTTTGTGTTGTGGAAACAATTTCATTACATGTTTTAACTTGGAAATTATTTTCATTTCCTCTATAAAGGTGTTTTGCTGAGATCTGTTCTTCATATTTCAATTGTTTCCAATTCCTTCAATGTTCCCATTTTCTTGTTGTATTATAGTAGAGACCCTGCAATGACTGTTTTTCTACCAACCTATATTTTACAAAAATTATTTATTTCTTCATGCAATTTTGGCTGCACTGGCCTTTGGTACTACACACAGGCTTTTTCCATTGTGGCAAATGGGAGTTACTCTTCATCACAGTGTGCGAGCTTCTCGTTGCGGTAACTCCTCTTGTTGTGGAGCACAGACTCTAGGTGCCCCATGGCATATGATATCCTCCTGGACCAAGGATTGAACTCATGTCCCCTGCATTGGCAGGCAGACTATTAACTACCGGACCACCAGGGAATTCCCTACTTACTTATCTTTTACTGAGGCTTTTTTCCTGAACCTGGACTATGTTCCATGCTACCTGAAATCTTTTTTATGATCTTTGGCTTTGATTATACTGTTTATCGCTGATTTTTTTCAAGCCATTTAGGTAGCTGTAAAATTCTTCAGTGAAAAATCTATACTCTTCCTGACTATATGCCACTTAGATGTAATGTTTCCACACACAGCTTGCTACATGGTTTCTCACTTAATCCCACTTTCTCAGGTTCTGGAACAAACTGGGCCCATGAAAACTTCTCCTACCAGTCCATATGCTATACCTACCATTACTGAAAGTGAAATTTTTACTTTTTGCCTCCCTATGTACTTTCATCTTTATGAAGTACTGTTTGCTGGAAAACTCTCCTTTGCTCTTGTGTATAACCCTGATTAATTTTCTCTGCTTTTAGAAGCCATACCATTTACTTTGTGATTTGACTTCTTTATCTGTTGCCTAATTTTTCCAAATATATAAAATTATATTTAGATTTTGATTCTCAGTCCTCTCGTTGTTTTTTACATCATTTCCAAGGAGAGAAAGAAAAGGTCAACAGTTTTAGAAAAGGCAGCGGAACCAGAGATCAAATTGCCAACATCTGCTGGATCATCAAAAAAGTAAGAGAGTTCCAGAAAAACATCTATTTCTGCTTTATTGACTTATGCCAATGCTTTTGACTGTGTGGATCACAATAAACTGTGGAAAATTCTTCAAGAGATGGGAATACCAGACCATCTGAACTGCCTCTTGAGAAATCTGTATGCAGGTCAGGAAGCAACAGTTAGAACTGGACATGGAACAACAGGCTGGTTCCAAATAGGAAAAGTAAAGTACGTCAAGGCTGTATATTGTCACCCTGTTTATTTAACTTATATGCAGAGTACATCACGAGAAATGCTGGGCTGGAAGAAGCACAAGCTGGAATCAAGATTGCTGGGAGAAATATCAATAACCTCAGATATGCAGATGACACCACCCTTATGACAGAAAGTGAAGAAGAACTAAAACAGCCTCTTGATGAAAGTGAAAGAGGAGAGTGAAAACATTGGCTTACAGCTCAACATTCAGAAAATGAGGATCATGGCATCTGGTCCCATTACTTCATGGGAAATAGATGGGGGAACATTGACTGACTTTATTTTGTGGGGCTCCAAAATCACTGTAGATAGTGACTGCAGCCATGAAATTAAAAGACAGTTACTCTTTGGAAGGAAAGTTATGACCAACCTAGATAGCATATTTAAAAGCAGAGATTACTTTGCCAACAAAAGTCTGTCTAGTCAAGGCTATGGTTTTTCCAGTGGTCATGTATGGATGTGAGAGTTGGACTATGAAGAAGGCTGAGCGCCGAAAAATTGATGCTTTTGAACTGTGGTGTTGGAGAAGACTCTTGAGAGTCCCTTGGACTGCAAGGAGGTCCAACCAGTCCATNCAACTGAGTGACTGAACTGAACTGAAAAGTAAGAAGAAATAATAGAACCACTATATGAATTTAACAAATTCATTGTTTATGCATGGACTATGACACAGCTCTCTGAAAACAGTGGATTAATTTTTTTAAGCTATCAAAGAATTAAATAAAACAATATTAATCACATATACACATAGACACACACATGTGCATGTATATAAGAATATGTGACTATTCACAGGAAACAGACATTTTGACAATGTATCAGCCATAAAGCAAATTTCAACCAGTTCCTGAAAGCTGACATCATGTGTCACATCCACCGAGTATAATATAAGTAAAATGAAAAGCAAAAGCTAGCAAATGAAACTCTCCACTGTCTCCAAAGTATTCTTTGAAGGAATGGTAATTTAAACTTAGAATAAACTAGAGTTGCACCCAACAACACTTCAGACATGTACAAAAAGTACACACACAAAAATTTTAGTTATAAATACAATTACCTAAAAGTATTAAAGTTTAAAATAAACAATCCATGCTTTTAATTCAAAAAACAAAGAGACACTGGTGAAGAAAATAAAAAATGACACAAAAATATGGAGAGATATACCATGTTCTTAGATTGGAAGAATTGATATTGTGAAAATGACTATACCAGTCAAAGCTATCTACAGATTCTGTGCAATCCCTGTCAAATTACCAATGGTATTTTTCACAGAACTAGAACAAAAAATTTCACAATTTGTATGGAAACACAAGACTCAAAATAGCTAAAAAAAAAAAAAAACAAGAAAAATGGAGCTGGAAGAAACAAGCTTACTGTAATATAGATTTAAGTCTATACTACAAAGCTATAGTCATCAAGACAGTATGGG
>SJYW01014976.1:179637-193130 GCA_006410735.1 Raphicerus campestris
AAAAAAAAAAAACAGAAATAGAGATCAGTAAAATAAGATAGAAAGCCCAAAGATAAACCCATACACTTTTGGGCAACTTATCTTTGACAAAAGAGGCAAGAATATACGATGGAGAAAGTCAGCCTCTTCAACAAGTGGTGCTGGGAAAACTGGACAGCTACATGTAAAAGAATGAAATTGGAACACTTCCTAACACCATACACAAACTCAGAATGAAATAAAGACCTAAATGTAAGGCCAGAAACTATAAAATGCTTAGAGGAAAACAGGCAGAACTGCTGCTGCTGCTAAGTCGCTTCAGTCATGTCCAACCCAATGCGACCTCATAAATGGCAGCCCACCAACCTCTGCCATCCCTGGGATTCTCCAAGCAAGAATGCTGTAGCAGGTTGTCATTTCCTTCTCCAATGCATGAAAATGAAAAGTGAAAGTGAAGTCGTTCAATCTTGTCAGACTCCTCATGACCCCATGGACTGCAGCCCACCAGGCTCCTCTGTCCATGGGATTTTCCAGGAAAGAGTACTGGAGCCATTGCTTTCTCCACATAGGCAGAACACTCTGACATAAATCACAAGTTCCTCTTTGATCCACCTCCTATAGGAAATAAAAATAAAAAATAAACACAAGGGACCCAGTTAACTTTAAAAGCTTCTGCACATCAAAGGAAACTATAAACAAGGTGAAAAGGCAACCCTCAGAATGGGAGAAAATAATTGCAAATGAAACAAACAACTGAAAAAAGATTAATCTCTAAAATAAACAAGCAATTCATGAAACTCAAGACTAGAAAAGCAAACAAAATCAAAAAAATGGTCAGAAGACCTAAAGAAACATTTCTCCAAAGAAAACTTACAGACAGCCAACAAACACATGAAGATGCTCAACGTTGCTCAATATTAGAGAAATACAATTCAAAACTACAATGAAGTATCACCTCACACTTGTCAGAATGGCCATCAAATAATCTACAAACAATACATGCTGGAGAGGGAACCCTCTTGCACTGTTGGTAGGAATGTAAATTGATACAGCCCCGCGTTTGATCTCTGAGTGGGGAAGATCTCCTGGAGAAGGAACAGGCAACCCACTCCAGTATTCTTGCCTGGAAAATCACATGGATGGAGGAGCCTGGTGGGCTGCAGTCCATGGAGTCGCAAAGAGTTGGACATGACTGAGCGACTTCACTTTCTTTCTTTCACTATGGAAAGTAGTATGGAGGTTCCTTAAAAGATTAGGAATAAACTATGATATTACCCAACAATCCCACTACTGAGCACATACCCTGAGAAAATCATAGTTGAAAAAGATACATATGTAACCCAATGTTCATTGCAGCACTATTTACAATAGCCAGGACATGAGGTGGATTTTTGGTAGAGCCATAGATGAATGGATAAAGAAGTTATGGTACATATACACAATGGAATACTAGTCCAGCCATAAAAAGGAACAAATTTGAGTCAGTTCTAGCAAGATGGATGAACCAGGAGCCTATTATACAGAGTGAAGTAAGTCAGAAAAACAAATACCATATATTAACACACATATATATGGAATCTAGAAAAACGGTATTGATGAACCTATTTACAGGGCAGGATTGGGATCCAGACATAGAGAACAGTCTTGTAGACACAGCAGGGGAAGATGAGAGTGGGACAAATTGAGAACAGCACTGAAACAGATCTTACCATATGTAAAACAGATCTTACCATATGTAAAGAGATTTACCATATGTAAACACATCTACTTCTACTTTGACTACACCAAAGCCTTTGACTGTGTGGATCACAACAAACTATGGAAAATTCTTTAGGAGATGGGAATACTAGACCACCTTACCTGTCTCCTGAGAAATCTGTATGCAGGTCAAGAAGCAACAGTTAGAACTGAACATGGAATAACAGACTGGTTCCAAATTGGGAAAGGACAATGTGAGGCTGTATACTGTCATCCTGCTTATTTAACTTATATGCAGAGTACCTCATGCGAAATGCTGGGCTGCATGAAGCACAAGCTGGAATCAAGATTGCCAGAAGAAATATCAATAACCTCAGATATGCAGATGACACCACCCTTATGACAGAAAGCAAAAAAGAACTAAAGAGACTCTGGATGAAAGTGAAAGAGGAGAGTGAAAAAGTTGGCCTAAAACTCAACATTCAGAAAACTAAGATCATGGCATCCCGTCCCACCACTTCAGGGCAAATGGATGGGGAAACAATGAAAACAGTGGCTGACTTTATTTTTCTGGGCTCAAAAATCATTGCAGATAGTGACTGCAGCCAAGAAATTTAAAAACTCTTACTTCTCGGAAGGAAAGTTATGACCAACCTAGACAGCATATTGAAAAGCAGAGATGTTACTTTGTCAACAAAGGTTCATCTAGTCAAGGCTATGGTTTTTCCTGTGGTCATGTATGGATGTGAGAGTTGGAATGTGAAGAAAGCTGAGCACCAAAGAATTGATGCTTTTGAACTGTGGTGTTGGAGAAGACTCTTGAGAGTCCCTTGGACTGCAAGGAGATCCAACCAGTCCATCCTAAAGGAGATCAGCCCTGAATATTCAAGAAAGAAATAATGCTGAAACTGAAACTCCAATATTTTGTCCACCTGATTTGAAGAACTGACTTGTTGGAAAAGACCCTGATGCTGGGAAAGATTGAAGGGAGGAGGAAAAGGGGACAACAGAGGATGAGATGGTTGGATAGCATCACCAACTCAATGGACATGAGTTTGAGTAAACTCTGGGAATTGGTGATGGAAATTCCATGGGAATTTCCTTCCATGCCAGGGAAACCTGGCATGCTGTAGTCCATGGGGTCTCAAAGAGTCGGACCTGACTGAGCAACTGAACTTAATGGGAAGTTGCTGTACACACAAGGATAAATGTATACTTATGCTTGCTTCATGTTGATGTATGGCAGAAATCAGCACAATATTGTAAAGCAATTATCCTCTAATTAAAAATAACTAATTTTTTTAAAAAAGGTAAAATCATATGCTGGATACACTTTTACTCATATTGAGAAGATCTTGCCCAAATCAGAAATATTCTCATGTGAAAAAAATAAATTCTTCACAAATATAAGTATCCCAATAAGATGGGAGCTATTAATAATATATTAATTCAGTTCTTGTCTTTAACAGAGTTGGGGAAATAAAATGTATAGAAGCTTGACCCCTCACACACACACACAAAAAAAAAATTTTTTTAAAGCAAGGAAAATGCCACACAAAAAAATAAACTCTCACAGAAAATGACATGAAAGTAGTAGTGATGATAAAAGCAAATATTATTAAAACACAAACAAGATAGACTAGAAATGCAGGTATTAAAAGCAAAGGCAGATTACTGGAAAAAAATATCAGTAAAGTAGACCATATGTTTGATCAGAGACAAGAAGATATGAATAAACCATAATAGGAATGAGAAAAGAGATAAAACTACAGAGAGAATACTACTATATAAGTTTATACTCTATTGACAAAATGAAATCTAAATGAATTGGACAACTTCTAGGAAAATATGAACTTTCAAAACTGGAGAAAGAGTAGAAATAAATGTTAAAAGACCAACATTATAGAAGAAATTAAAAAGTCTGCAAAGACCCATTCCCTTTAAAATGTACTAGTCCCAGATGGTTTATGGATAAGTGCTAGGTTACTCTAAAAAATAAATCCTTCTCAAAATATGCCAACTGTATCAGACTATAGTAAAAGACAAAAGCTAAACAACTCATTTTATAATGCTAATATAATGATAAAAATTCCAGACAAGAAGAGAATAAGAAAACTGTACATGGATCTCATGTAAGAATGCAAATATAAAATTGTATATAAATATTAACAAATCAACTTTATCACTACATTGAATGGAAAGTACGTACATTCCTTACAACCAGATGGCATTTATCCCAAGAATGCAAGAATGTTTTAACAGGAAAAAAGCATTACTCTACCTAATTAAGTAAGCAAAAGAACATACTAAGTAACTATAGTGAGAATTTAATAAAACTTAAATCCTCAGTTAAATTAACAAGTTAGCAATAGACAAGAACTTCATTTGAGAAGCATATTTAATGATAAACTTGCAAATATTCTTAACATGGAAACAAGCATTACAAGTCAGGAATAAAAGAGATGTCTTCTCTCATACCCACTATTCAAATTATTCAGTGATCTAAGCAATAGAGAATAATAAAAACAAATTATAAATATCGGGAAGGAATATATAAAACTAAAATTGTTTGCAAAGTATGGAATTACTTATCCAGAAAATTCAAAACAACCAACTAATAATTAGAAAAAAGTGACCAAATACACAACAAGTCCCCCCCTCAAAAAAATATTCCAGTTCAAAAACAACATTAAGATAGTAAGATCTTTAATAACAAAGAGCAAACTACAAAAGTAATTATATAGTATAAAAATTAAAATAAAACTGTAGGGACTCACTTTACCGGTATCAAAACATAAAGTCTATTATTTAGCATAGGATATTACTAGGGCTATAACAGACAGAGAGAGCTTGAACACAAGAGATCCAAAAATAAATAAATATAATGTTTGGTAAAAGTTGCATTCAGATTTGTAGGCAAAAAGACACATTGGTCAATAGACAGTATTGACACAATCAGCTATGATTTAGATACAAAATAGTGTCCAAGTTCACAATATTCTCAAAATAAATTATCCATATAAGCATAGAAACATTTAAATTATAAAAATATATATGAAACCAGTTTATGATTTGGTTTTCTTAAAAGGTCTAAAAACAAAACTAAAGTTAAAAATTGATATATTTGGCTACAAAGATTTAACTTCTGAAGACATCATTAAAACTTTAAATAACAAGATACAGAGGAGTAGAAAACATTTGCAAAGCCTATGCTTTATAAGGAAATACTTTATAAGTATGTACAAAGAGCCATGTACATGGATAGTTGTAAAATTATGAGGGATTGGGACCAAATGTCTATAAGGAGGAGAATTTCAAAATAGTCACTTATATTACAGAACACTAATAAATGCTATAAGGCAATTTTTTAAAGTGAGCTGGCCAAATTTGCATTTTCAGGGGAAGGTCTCCAAAATATATTGTTGAGTTTAAAAAAAAAAGAAAATTTGCTGAAAAATAACTACACTTTTATATATTTTTAAGAGGAGAGAGGATCTGGGAGGATAAATACAAAAGTAATAAGATAAAAGTGCCTCTAAAAGGGGTAAATAGGATTAGTAGAGGTCATTAGTGATTTTTGTTCTTGTTTGGTTTTAACTTCACCTATAAAGTCTGAATTGTTGACAATGAAAATGCATTCATTAACAACTAAACAACAATCATTTTGTACAATCTTATTAAGAAAATGTTTAAGAAGAAGATATATACCCAGCCCCACATGGCCCAGTTGCAAAGCAAGTAAGCAACATAGCTAAGAGACTGCATATGTGCCTCTCTTTTTCTTGTGAGTTCTTATGAGAATCTATATTTGTAGAATAAAAATCTGCAGTGACCCTGGGAGAAACTAATGGGCCACTCCTTGTGTTCTCTGGTTTGGCAAATTGAGAGGATATGAAAGTGAGATCGGCCAGAAGATTTTAAACTATGTAATGAGATCATCCTTGGTTAGTCTGCAAAGTAGTCCCTTAAGAGTTTCAGAAAGGAGCTTCTTGGGAAAAGCCACCTTTGGTTCTGAAGGGGGGAAAAAAATCACTTGAAGGTCCTTTTAACTTTCTGATGTATTTTTAAGCCCTCCCATTGAACTTGGAAAAGATGTTGAAATAATCAAGTGTAAAACGTTTCAGCTGAGCAGGCTGTGCTCTGTAAGGGATGTAAATCGCATGTGCCATTTAACATATCNGTTGGAAAAGACCCTGATGCTGGGAAAGATTGAAGGGAGGAGGAAAAGGGGACAACAGAGGATGAGATGGTTGGATAGCATCACCAACTCAATGGACATGAGTTTGAGTAAACTCTGGGAATTGGTGATGGAAATTCCATGGGAATTTCCTTCCATGCCAGGGAAACCTGGCATGCTGTAGTCCATGGGGTCTCAAAGAGTCGGACCTGACTGAGCAACTGAACTTAATGGGAAGTTGCTGTACACACAAGGATAAATGTATACTTATGCTTGCTTCATGTTGATGTATGGCAGAAATCAGCACAATATTGTAAAGCAATTATCCTCTAATTAAAAATAACTAATGTTTTTTAAAAAGGTAAAATCATATGCTGGATACACTTTTACTCATATTGAGAAGATCTTGCCCAAATCAGAAATATTCTCATGTGAAAAAAATAAATTCTTCACAAATATAAGTATCCCAATAAGATGGGAGCTATTAATAATATATTAATTCAGTTCTTGTCTTTAACAGAGTTGGGGAAATAAAATGTATAGAAGCTTGACCCCTCACACACACACACAAAAAAAAAATTTTTTTAAAGCAAGGAAAATGCCACACAAAAAAATAAACTCTCACAGAAAATGACATGAAAGTAGTAGTGATGATAAAAGCAAATATTATTAAAACACAAACAAGATAGACTAGAAATGCAGGTATTAAAAGCAAAGGCAGATTACTGGAAAAAAATATCAGTAAAGTAGACCATATGTTTGATCAGAGACAAGAAGATATGAATAAACCATAATAGGAATGAGAAAAGAGATAAAACTACAGAGAGAATACTACTATATAAGTTTATACTCTATTGACAAAATGAAATCTAAATGAATTGGACAACTTCTAGGAAAATATGAACTTTCAAAACTGGAGAAAGAGTAGAAATAAATGTTAAAAGACCAACATTATAGAAGAAATTAAAAAGTCTGCAAAGACCCATTCCCTTTAAAATGTACTAGTCCCAGATGGTTTATGGATAAGTGCTAGGTTACTCTAAAAAATAAATCCTTCTCAAAATATGCCAACTGTATCAGACTATAGTAAAAGACAAAAGCTAAACAACTCATTTTATAATGCTAATATAATGATAAAAATTCCAGACAAGAAGAGAATAAGAAAACTGTACATGGATCTCATGTAAGAATGCAAATATAAAATTGTATATAAATATTAACAAATCAACTTTATCACTACATTGAATGGAAAGTACGTACATTCCTTACAACCAGATGGCATTTATCCCAAGAATGCAAGAATGTTTTAACAGGAAAAAAGCATTACTCTACCTAATTAAGTAAGCAAAAGAACATACTAAGTAACTATAGTGAGAATTTAATAAAACTTAAATCCTCAGTTAAATTAACAAGTTAGCAATAGACAAGAACTTCATTTGAGAAGCATATTTAATGATAAACTTGCAAATATTCTTAACATGGAAACAAGCATTACAAGTCAGGAATAAAAGAGATGTCTTCTCTCATACCCACTATTCAAATTATTCAGTGATCTAAGCAATAGAGAATAATAAAAACAAATTATAAATATCGGGAAGGAATATATAAAACTAAAATTGTTTGCAAAGTATGGAATTACTTATCCAGAAAATTCAAAACAACCAACTAATAATTAGAAAAAAGTGACCAAATACACAACAAGTCCCCCCCTCAAAAAAATATTCCAGTTCAAAAACAACATTAAGATAGTAAGATCTTTAATAACAAAGAGCAAACTACAAAAGTAATTATATAGTATAAAAATTAAAATAAAACTGTAGGGACTCACTTTACCGGTATCAAAACATAAAGTCTATTATTTAGCATAGGATATTACTAGGGCTATAACAGACAGAGAGAGCTTGAACACAAGAGATCCAAAAATAAATAAATATAATGTTTGGTAAAAGTTGCATTCAGATTTGTAGGCAAAAAGACACATTGGTCAATAGACAGTATTGACACAATCAGCTATGATTTAGATACAAAATAGTGTCCAAGTTCACAATATTCTCAAAATAAATTATCCATATAAGCATAGAAACATTTAAATTATAAAAATATATATGAAACCAGTTTATGATTTGGTTTTCTTAAAAGGACTAAAAACAAAACTAGTTAAAAATTGATATATTTGGCTACAAAGATTTAACTTCTGAAGACATCATTAAAACTTTAAATAACAAGATACAGAGGAGTAGAAAACATTTGCAAAGCCTATGCTTTATAAGGAAATACTTTATAAGTATGTACAAAGAGCCATGNAACAAAACTAAAGTTAAAAATTGATATATTTGGCTACAAAGATTTAACTTCTGAAGACATCATTAAAACTTTAAATAACAAGATACAGAGGAGTAGAAAACATTTGCAAAGCCTATGCTTTATAAGGAAATACTTTATAAGTATGTACAAAGAGCCATGTACATGGATAGTTGTAAAATTATGAGGGATTGGGACCAAATGTCTATAAGGAGGAGAATTTCAAAATAGTCACTTATATTACAGAACACTAATAAATGCTATAAGGCAATTTTTTAAAGTGAGCTGGCCAAATTTGCATTTTCAGGGGAAGGTCTCCAAAATATATTGTTGAGTTTAAGAAAAAAAGAAAATTTGCTGAAAAAGATGTGTATAAGAGACAGCCCAGGATGGGGGTGGGAGGGGCTTCCCCAGAGGAAATCCCACCATTCGGCAATCTGAACACCGTATAGAAAGAGAAACTGAGGCCCAGAAGGGGCTAGCGACTCCAGTCACTGGCCAGGCTGCAGCAGTTCTGGGACAGAACCNCTACACTTGTATATATTTTTAAGAGGAGAGAGGATCTGGGAGGATAAATACAAAAGTAATAAGATAAAAGTGCCTCTAAAAGGGGTAAATAGGATTAGTAGAGGTCATTAGTGATTTTTGTTCTTGTTTGGTTTTAACTTCACCTATAAAGTCTGAATTGTTGACAATGAAAATGCATTCATTAACAACTAAACAACAATCATTTTGTACAATCTTATTAAGAAAATGTTTAAGAAGAAGATATATACCCAGCCCCACATGGCCCAGTTGCAAAGCAAGTAAGCAACATAGCTAAGAGACTGCATATGTGCCTCTCTTTTTCTTGTGAGTTCTTATGAGAATCTATATTTGTAGAATAAAAATCTGCAGTGACCCTGGGAGAAACTAATGGGCTACTCCTTGTGTTCTCTGGTTTGGCAAATTGAGAGGATATGAAAGTGAGATCGGCCAGAAGATTTTAAACTATGTAATGAGATCATCCTTGGTTAGTCTGCAAAGTAGTCCCTTAAGAGTTTCAGAAAGGAGCTTCTTGGGAAAAGCCACCTTTGGTTCTGAAGGGGGAAAAAAAATCACTTGAAGGTCCTTTTAACTTTCTGATGTATTTTTAAGCCCTCCCATTGAACTTGGAAAAGATGTTGAAATAATCAAGTGTAAAACGTTTCAGCTGAGCAGGCTGTGCTCTGTAAGGGATGTAAATCGCATGTGCCATTTAACATATCTTTATCTTTGCAGATTGTGTTCTAATAGGTAAATTTATCTTCCCTGTGTGTGAGTTTCTTACTGATTCTTGGGAGGTCTGTGTGCCACTTTTCAAGTCCTTACTCACCAATAGAGGAGACTAGAAAAGATATTCACATTTACTATTTTATCATTGGAGAACAATGAGGAAAAAAAAATAGGCCAGATTGTTGCCCTGAGTGGACTTGTCCCTTAAGTGATGTTATTTAAGACAAAATAATCCAGATAATGTCAAAGGGACTTATGTCTGTCTACCACGGGAAGCCTAAGGATAAGGCCACACATCAGAACCTGTGTGTATTTCAGCTTCCCAAAGGAAATGAGCAGCAACCCTTACCCTGGCAGTTGGGCAAGTTTTCACAGGTGAATTGGGGGTTCACGTAAAGAGTCAAGTCAAGTCACTCAGTCGTGTCCAACTCTTTGTGACCCTATAGACTGTAGCCCTCCCTCTGGGCTCCTTTGTCTCTAGGCAAGAATGCTGGAGTGGGTTGACATTTCCTACCCCAAATGTGAAGAGATCTACACCTAAAAAGAATAGGAAACTATTCCATGTCCTGTGCTTCTGGAAGCTGGCTCCTAGATTAAAAAGGTTTAGGTTCAAAAGTACACTCATTGTGGAGAGGGAGGTGAGGTGAGGTGAGGTGAGGTGAAGTCGCTCAGTCGCGTCCGACTCTTTGCGACCCTGTGTACTGTAGCCTACCAGCCTCCTCCATCCATGGGATTCTCCAGGCAAGAATACTGGAGTGGGTTGCCATTTCCTTCCCCAGGGGATCTTCCCGACCCAGGGATTGAACCAGGTCTCCCACATTGGAGGCAGACGCTTTAACCTCTGAGCCAATATGGGCTCATGGGCATCTATACAGTAGAACCCACGGCCAGGCAAAGACTGGTTCAATAGGGCACTCTTATAGAGTAATCTGTGCCCCCAGACTCCCAAACTAGATCCACCTTCGGTCTATTTACCTTCCCTGTATGTTTGTTAATCTGTTTTCTTATTCTCAAAGTTTCAGGTTAAAACTGTATATTTCCTTGCATGGAAGATTTAAGGCAATAGCCAAGAGATTTTGTTTTTCTGGGGCTTGGGTTTGTTTGGATTTTTAGCTTGAAAATCCTCTAACAGAATTTAGAAAAGTCTGTGTACCTTCTCATAATTGCTAACATAACTTCTGTCATATTATAAATATCGCCATTTTCAAATCCAATTGTTATGTCATTTGTTAAATACATTCCACAGAATATTAAGATTTCAGATACTTCATCCATTAAAACATTAACAAGCTCTATTTTAACAGTCAAAACTTTATATCATTTCTTTTCCTCCTAGAACTTATATTTTCAACACACGCATAGAAATATATCATAATGTAAATTTTATGCTTGAAAGTATTTTATTGGCCACCCAATCATAATTCTCTGCAACAAAAGTATATTAATAAAAATTCATTTCATTTCCAGTGGCTGTAAGGATCTAAATCCTAGACTTTCTTCTAATTAGGATATTATTCTAAGTTTTACTTGTAGGCGATTTTGATAATTTCAAATTTCAAATGTATGTTTTGGCAGGGAGTGCATTTCTTAATGAGATAGGTGTGGCTTTTTAAAATTCATTCATATATACATAGCTAAATATTTTTCATTAATAGAGACAATTTATCAATTTTATTCCTATTTGCACCTACTTATATATATAAGTAAGTGCAAATGCAAGGAGTTTTATTATAATAATGTCTTTCATTTTCTTTCATTCTTTACAAGTTACATAACAAAACAAAATCAACAAAAATTAAATCACCTATCCACTGACAACCCCTTTAAAGCTTCCTTCAGCTTCAAGGGAAGAAGAATTGAAACTATTGAGTTGCAAAATGCTTTGCTACCAATCACTGCAGCCATTCACATTCTCAATACCAGCACCAGTATTCTCAAGTGCCCCCTTGGTGGCTCCCTGGAAGATTTTCCCTCCCAGGCCAATGCTCATAGTAACACCTAGAATGGATGAGACTGATGCCTTTCCTTAACAAACTATAAAAGTAGAAGAGTGAAAGGGGTGCCAGACCACTGGCATATTCTCAGGCAGATCAGTTTTATGAAAGTATTCAGTATTTAAGAATTCAGAATCATCATTCCTGTTACTCCTTGGAAGGCCATAATGTACCATCAGGGAAATATTTACCCTAGGTTGNGAAGAGTGAAAGGGGTGCCAGACCACTGGCATATTCTCAGGCAGATCAGTTTTATGAAAGTATTCAGAATTTAAGAATTCAGAATCATCATTCCTGTTACTCCTTGGAAGGCCATAATGTACCATCAGGGAAATATTTACCCTAGGTTGAAAACAGGTGGGACAGGTGAAAAGGGTAAAACCCTGGTCTTAAGATAGATAAATGCTAACTACAGAATGATTGAGGCACAAATGCCTACCTGAGGTGGCAATGATACTGAGTATATTTGAAGAACTATTTATCATTTAGAGAGTCCCAGAAATATTTGGTGATTAAAAACTGGGTTTCTTGCAGAATATGTGACAGGATTCCAGAGTATTTCAGCATGTAATTGAAACAACATCTGATTTTTTAATAACAAGAAAAAGCTGTTCTCCTTATTCTCTCAATTACTCAAAAGCAAGAAGTAAAAACTCTAGTAAAAACTAGTAAAAACTTTAGTAAACTCTAGCTTTGATTAGGGAGAAGGCAATGGCATCCCACTCCAGTACTCTTGCCTGGAAAATCCCATGGATGGAGGAGCCTGGTAGGCTGCAATCCATTGGGGTCATTAAGAGTCGGACAAGACATTAGCGACTTCACTCTGAATTTTTCAATTTCATGCATTGGAGAAGGAAATGGCAACCCACTCCAGTGTTCTTGCCTGGAGAATCCCAGGGATGAGGGAGCCTGGTGGGCTGCCGTCTATGGGGTAGCACAGATTCAAACACGACTGAAGCAACTTAGCAGCAGTAGCAGCAGCAGCTTTGATTAAACTTCAAGATATCTGTAACTCTGAACACAATATAAGTGTGGCTGCCATATACAATGAAGATAAACCTGGGGTATAGGAAGATACCAAAGCAAGATGCATATGGCTGCAAATGAGTAAAAAGGTCGAGAAAGCATCTTGGAATATACTTAAAATGCCAAAAAAAAAAAAAAAGAGAGAGAAACACTGAAAGTTATTAGTTCAGTTCAGTTGCTCAATTGTGTCCGACTCTTTCCAACCCCATGATTCGCAGCACACCAGGCCTCCCTGTCCAAAACCAACTTCCGGAATTCACTCAAACTCACTTCCATCAAGTCAGTGATGCCATCCAGCCATCTCATCCTCTGTTGTACCCTTCTCCTCCGGCCCTCAATCCCTCCCAGCATCAAGGTCTTTTCCAATGAGTCAACTCTGCATGAGGTGGTCAAAGTACTGGTGTTCCAGCTTTAGCATCATTCCTTCCAAAGAACACCCAGGACTGATCTTTTTCAGAATGGACTGATTGGATTTCCTTGCAGCCCAAGGGACTCTCAAGAGTCTTCTCCAACACCACAGTTCAAAAGCATCAATTCTTTGGTGCTCAGCTTTCTTCACAATCGAACTCTCACATCCATACATGACCACAGGAAAAACCATAGCCTTGACTAGACGGACCTTTGTTGGCAAAGTAATGTCTCTGCTTTTGAATATGCTATCTAGATTGGTCATAACTTTCCTTCCAAGGAGTAAGCGTCTTTTAATTTCATGGCTGCAATCACCATCTGCAGTGATTTTGGAGCCCAAAAAATTAAAGTCTGACCCTGTTTCCACTGTTTCCCCATCTATTTCCCATGAAGTGATGAGACCAGATGCTATGATCTTCATTTTCTGAATGTTGAGCTTTAAGCCAACTTTTTCACTCTCCTCTTTTACTTTTATCAAGAGGCTTTTTAGTTCCTCTTCACTTTCTGTCATAAGGGTGGTGTCATCAGCATATCTGAGGTTATTGATATTTCTCCCGGCAATCTTGATTCCAGCTTGTGTTTCTTCCAGTCCAGCGTTTCTCATGATGTACTCTGCATATAAGTTAAATAAGCAGGGTGACAATATACAGCCTTGA
>SJYW01014976.1:201099-213652 GCA_006410735.1 Raphicerus campestris
TTTTTTTTTTTTTTTTGGTCACACTGCACAGCTTGCAAAATCTTAGTTTCTCTGCCCCAGGCAGTGAAAAAGCCGACACCTATTCATTGGACCATCAGGGCAATCCCCATGTGCTGGTATGCACTTGAGGATGATAGGACCTGTCAAAAATTAAGGTCCCCGTGTGGGATCGGCCCGCAGTGAAGGCAAGAATTGCAGCTCTGGGAGTGGAATCCGTCCTTCTGTCTTTCCCAAATTGCAGTCATCCCCTGGGGCAGAACGCTCTGCTACAAACAGCAGATGTCGTCACTGTTTAGATTCTTGATGGGAGGGGTGCTCCATTTGCGTTCATCTTCGCAGAGATAGCAACCAGCTGCTAAGACAGTGCCCACACTTTCATGAAAGAGTTAATAAGAGTTCTCATAAGAGAAGCTATTTAGATCCGAATCTCGACACAAACGTTTAGCTCAGCTTGGTTTCCCAATCCAACAGTTTTTAGAAGCTGTTGAAATCAATTTTACTGTCTTGGCCTCCTAGCTTCATTATTTTTTTTTTAATTTTTAAAGATCTTTTTTTTATGTGGACCTTTTTAAAGTCTTCATTGAGTGTGTTACAGTACTGCTTCTGTTTAACATTTTGACCTTTCTGGCTGCAAGGCATGTGGGGTCTTAGCCCCTCCTCAAGGGATCAAACCCACACCCCCGGCACCAGAAGGCAAAGTCTTCACCACTGACCCACCAGGGAAGTCCCTTGGGTTCCTTTTTAAAAACGGATGGACTGAATTTGCTTATGCCTCTGGGGGGAGGCAAAAGTCCACTCTCAGGGCCAAAACACTACCTGATGCGGGAGGGAGGCGTGTAAACCACGCGAGACTGCGAGGCGCCAGGCAAGGTGGCGGGCTTCCCCAGGAGCAGGAGGGCGCCCCTGCGCCTAAGCGTGCCCGTCTCTGCTGGGTCCACAGAGGGCCTGGACCTGGGGCCCCCGCGGGCAGGGCGCCATCCTGCTGGTGAACTGTGACAGAGACAACCCCGACTCTTCCGCCGTGGACTACCAGGACGAGCAGCTTGACGTCAGCGGTAAAGACCCCCAGGATCTAGTGGGAATAGTGTTTCTGTGTTTTTGTAAAGTCTTTGTCCTGAGCCTGGCAACAGTCCTCAGAAATCAGGCTTACTGGAAGCATGCTCTTGTTAGCACACGGGTTACGTAGGTGAAGGAATGGACAAGGGTCCTGAGAGGGCAAGTGGCCTGCCCAAGGTCACACAGCAGCCGGGGGAGGGCTGGGAGCAGTGTCGAGCATCCAGCGCCTCCTCCAGGGCTCACTTTCCATCCCTGGCCTGCTGCCTAATACAAACTTCCACTCTAAGGTTAAGCCTGGGGCCCCAAATAATCTAAAACAAAAGCCTGACTGGAGCCCCAAACTCAGGTCAGAGCAGCTCTGAGCCCCGGCCAGACTGGGCGCTGCTCCAACCAGTTCAGAATTATTAACTCAATTGATCCTTCAGAAGTATGTATGGTTCTCATCCCCACTTTACAGAAGGGAAAACCGAGGTACAGGAAGTTAAGCAATTTGCTCCGGGTCACACAACCAGTAAGTGTGTGGCTCAGGATTTGAGCCCGGGCATCCTGGCACCAGGGCAGGCTTAGGAGCCCTGCTGGCACACCTCCGAGTGGTGGCCAGGACGGGAGACGCAGGGCCCAGCTGCACTGAAGGAGAGCGCCAGGGAGTGAAGTCATTTGCCCAGGGCAGCAGCTACTGCCTTCCTGCGGGAGTTGCTAGAATGGCCCAGGAGGAAGCAGTTTGAAGTTGCGTGCAGTTGGCGTGTCCTGATGCCAGGGAGCAGCGTCTCCATGGCACCTGGCACACATGCACCTGTATGGAGCCTCCCAGGATGCCAGGCACTATAATTCGGGCTTTGCGCCTGTGGCTGCGCCCTTTCCGCCGGGCTCTGTGCTTAGCCCCGCGTGCTGACAAGGAAGCAGAGGCGTGGAGAGAGGAAATGACTCCCCAAGTTCAGGCAGACCCAGGGCTGACGCCTGCCACTCCAGCGCCCTTAACCACGCCGCGCTTGTCCGGCTCCACTCTCCCCGCATCTTTGTCCGCCACCGTGCAGGCCGGTTCATCTCCCTCGCGGGCTCCTGCTCGTTCAGTCCACAATTACTGAGCATCTGTCTTGGGCTAGGCATCGGTCTGGATGCTTCGCAGAGCTGGGAACAAAGCAACAAGCAGGACAGATGTGGTTTCCGCCTCGCCAGGCTAACATCCTAGGCGCATCCTGGTGGGAGAGGCCATGTCCAAACCCCGATTCGCTTTAATTCTAAAGTGAAAACTGTCACTTAAAAACTGGAAAGAGCGTAAAGAAAACAAAGCCAGGTGACGAGGTGAAGGGTGGTCTCAGGGGCTGACATCTCAGGCCACGCCCTTCTCTTTCCAGACCTGGAGGACCTATCCCTGGTGACCCTGAGCACCAAGACCCCCTGGGACTTCTTCAGCAAGCATCAGCTGGTGCTCCACGTGGCCAAATCTGAGATGGACAAAGTCAGGGTGTTTCAAGACAATGGTGAGTCATTTCTGGCCGTCACCTCACCGCCCCCCGCCAAAGGACTCGGCCTCTCCACACCCTCCTCGGGGAAAATTCCCGAGCACCTCCCCCGTGCCAGGTTCTAAGAATCAAGGGAGCAGCAGGGAGCGAGCTGGAGGGCCTCTCTGAACGGATGGGCACAGACAAGATGCAGGCCACAGACGGTGTCTGGTGCCGGGCGGGCGCAGAGAAGGGCCCGCCGTCCCTCCCAAGCACTGCCGAAGCTGATCGTGTGTGTCCGGCTCTTCTCTCTCGCACACACATGCACAGACACACCCAGAAGACTCACTTGCAGGAGCTGCTTTGTTCTTGTTTTTAAAGCAATTGGGGTTTTTGACTGTTTTCCTTTTTTTTCTGGCCACGTCGTCATGAGGCATGAAAGACCCTAGTTCCCCAAGCAGGGACTGAACCCCCTCCCCCTGCGGTGGAGGTGCGGCGTCTTACCCAAGGGGCTGCCGGAGAAGTTCCCACAGGGGATGTTGAATCCAAGCTGACTGCACGTAATGCCTGTAACCTGCAGTCATTTGCTCAACAGTCTGCTGATCAGAAGCATCAGCAGCTTCTCGGTGGCTGAGGGGCCCTGCCACCCCGCGCTGGGTCAGCTCTAGGCACAGGGAGCAGAGAGCTGAGCAAAGTCTGCCCTCGGCGGGGTGAGGGTGATGATACATGAAGAATCCCTGTCTGCAGCCCCAGGAGGCGCTAAACGCTGCACAGAAGGGGGCAACAGGGGAGGGGAGGGCGGTCGGGGAGGCCCCCCTGGAGGTCGCTGAGCACCGGGAGATGGGGGAACATCTGGGGACAGGCACGCTGGGGCAGGGGGGACCGCGGGAGCAAAGGCCCTGAGGTGGGCTGTGCCCGCGGCCTTGAGGATGCAGCAGTGTGCTGAGATCATCAGGCAAGGTTTACCAGGGTGAGCAAAGGCAGAGAAGAGAGGCCAGAGGGGAGGGGCCGGTCACAGAGGCAGGAAATGACTGTGGCTTCTCGTCTATACGGGGTGGGGGGCCTACGAGGGCTGTTCCCAGGAGCAGCCCGACCTGAGTTACTTTCATTCAGACCGCAGGGATTAGACTGACATTGGTTTAGCCACAAACCAACTCCTTGCCTCTGTGGAGGCATCACCCCTTCCAGGAAGTCCTCCCTGACCCTCCAGCACTCACTGCTCTCTTTGATTTTGACTATCTTTTCCTTGCCTCTGTGGAGGTATCACCCCCTCCAGGAAGCCCTCCCTGACCCTCCAGCACTCATTGCTGTCTGTGATTTTGACTGTCTTTTCCTTGCCTCTGTGGAGGTATCACCTCCTCCAGGAAGCCCTCCCTGACCCTCCAGCACTCATTGCTGTCTGANGAGAAGGGCCCGCCGTCCCTCCCAAGCACTGCCGAAGCTGATCGTGTGTGTCCGGCTCTTTCTCGCACACACATGCACAGACACACCCAGAAGACTCACTTGCAGGAGCTGCTTTGTTCTTGTTTTTAAAGCAATTGGGGTTTTTGACTGTTTTCCTTTTTTTTCTGGCCACGTCGTCATGAGGCATGAAAGACCCTAGTTCCCCAAGCAGGGACTGAACCCCCTCCCCCTGCGGTGGAGGTGCGGCGTCTTACCCAAGGGGCTGCCGGAGAAGTTCCCACAGGGGATGTTGAATCCAAGCTGACTGCACGTAATGCCTGTAACCTGCAGTCATTTGCTCAACAGTCTGCTGATCAGAAGCATCAGCAGCTTCTCGGTGGCTGAGGGGCCCTGCCACCCCGCGCTGGGTCAGCTCTAGGCACAGGGAGCAGAGAGCTGAGCAAAGTCTGCCCTCGGCGGGGTGAGGGTGATGATACATGAAGAATCCCTGTCTGCAGCCCCAGGAGGCGCTAAACGCTGCACAGAAGGGGGCAACAGGGGAGGGGAGGGCGGTCGGGGAGGCCCCCCTGGAGGTCGCTGAGCACCGGGAGATGGGGGAACATCTGGGGACAGGCACGCTGGGGCAGGGGGGACCGCGGGAGCAAAGGCCCTGAGGTGGGCTGTGCCCGCGGCCTTGAGGATGCAGCAGTGTGCTGAGATCATCAGGCAAGGTTTACCAGGGTGAGCAAAGGCAGAGAAGAGAGGCCAGAGGGGAGGGGCCGGTCACAGAGGCAGGAAATGACTGTGGCTTCTCGTCTATACGGGGTGGGGGGCCTACGAGGGCTGTTCCCAGGAGCAGCCCGACCTGAGTTACTTTCATTCAGACCGCAGGGATTAGACTGACATTGGTTTAGCCACAAACCAACTCCTTGCCTCTGTGGAGGCATCACCCCTTCCAGGAAGTCCTCCCTGACCCTCCAGCACTCACTGCTCTCTTTGATTTTGACTATCTTTTCCTTGCCTCTGTGGAGGTATCACCCCCTCCAGGAAGCCCTCCCTGACCCTCCAGCACTCATTGCTGTCTGTGATTTTGACTGTCTTTTCCTTGCCTCTGTGGAGGTATCACCTCCTCCAGGAAGCCCTCCCTGACCCTCCAGCACTCATTGCTGTCTGAGATTTTGACCGTCTTTTCTTTGCTTCTGTGGATGCATCACTTCCTCCAGGAAGCCCTCCCTGACCCTCCAGCACTCATTGCTATCTGAGATTTTGACCGTCTTTTCTTCTCCCTGCTGTGGCGCTGGTGGTGAAGAATGCGCCTGCCAATGCAGGAGACATAAGAGACACGGGTTTGATCCCTGGGTGGGGAAGATTCCCTGGAGGAGGGCATGGCAGCCCACTCCAGTATTCTTGCCTGGAGAATCTCGTGGACTGAAAAGCCTGCTGGACTAGGGTCCATAGGGTCGCAAAGAATCAGACACGACTGGAGTGATTTAGCATAGCATGGACGCACTTATCCAGTAGACCCTGCACTCCCTGGGGCCAAGGACAAAGACTGTCTCCCTGATCCTTCGGGGTCAGCTATGAGCAGATGAAAGGCAGGGAGTGGACGAGAGAAAGAACCGACTATCACGTATGCTGGGCTTTCTGTAGCACTGGGTGGGACTCAGGCACCCCCATCACGCCGGTCCTGGACCTCCATCCGGTGACGTTGCGGCTGAGGCTCAGCCCTCTCCCCCTGAGGAGGGGCTCGGGCTCCTCAGAGACAGGGACGCAGCGCTGACCCCTCGCTCACTCCCAGGGGGCCGGCAGCCCTCCCGGTACAGCGCGGTCCTGGGGCCGGAGCGCCCGTCTCACGTGCTGGAGCTCCCAGGCGGCCAGCGCAGCACGCACTTCTACGTGGAGGGCCTGGCCTTCCCCGACGCCAGCTTCCCGGGGCTCGTTTCCCTCCACCTCTCCCTGCTGGACACGTCCAACCCGGTAGGCCCGGTGGGGGGNGCGGCCGGCGCAGCACGCACTTCTACGTGGAGGGCCTGGCCTTCCCCGACGCCAGCTTCCCGGGGCTCGTTTCCCTCCACCTCTCCCTGCTGGACACGTCCAACCCGGTAGGCCCGGTGGGGGGCTGGGAGGGGGCTGGTCTTCCAGGCCCCGGCCCAGCTGGGGAGGGGCTCCCGGTGTGCCTGGCCGCTCTCACAGCCCCTCTCTCGTCCTCCCCCCACCGTAGGAGCTCCCCCAAAGCCTGCTTTTCCAGGACAGCGTGGTCTTCCGTGTGGCCCCCTGGATCATGACCCCCAACACCCAGCCCCCGAAGGAGGTGTACGTGTGCAGGTGAGGAGCCCTGGAGGGCCGGGGTGGGGCCCACACACACAGCCCCAGGGAGACCCCGGAGCAGAACCCCGGAGCGCTCGAGCCAGCGGCGTGGGTGGGGGCAGGGGCGCCCCCGCCGCTGCGGCTGAGGGCGGGCCTGGCGCCGGAAGCGGGCAGGGAAGTCATCACTTGCGCTATTTCCCTGTCACTCTGTGACCCGAGCATCTTGAGGGTGGCTTTAGCACCTGAGGGCCTTTGGACTTTGCCAGACCCAGAAGATGAGAGCTCTGGTCCTCCTGGCGAGGCCTCGGGGCTCCCACGAGGGCGGCCCTGCACGCGGAACCCCGGGCACTCATTTCCAATGCCCGTTCCTGACCGACCTCTGAGCTCGCGTTCTCCATCCTGCGGCCAGGGAGCCCCTAATAACCACGCAGGGCCCCGGGAGTGGGGGGGGTGCCTCCCCCCGCCCCTTCCCGCCGCCCTGGGGGAGGGAGGCCTGCGAGTGTCGAGTGTCGC
Organism: Raphicerus campestris; assembly: GCA_006410735.1. Classification (NCBI taxonomy): domain Eukaryota; kingdom Metazoa; phylum Chordata; class Mammalia; order Artiodactyla; family Bovidae; genus Raphicerus; species Raphicerus campestris. The sequence goes on from SJYW01014976.1 coordinate 207,801, forward strand.
CTAGTGGTCAGGACGCAGCCTGGAAGCCAGCAAGGCCTGGACCGGAATGCACGTGGCGTGGCCTTGACTCTCACCTCCACGCTCTGCCTTCTGCTCGCTGGAAGGGTGCCCGCTGGCCCCTCCTGGGTTGTCAGCAGAGTTCAGGGAAACAGCGTGCTCAGAGCAGACGGATGGGGCAAGCGGGGGTCTCCACCAGGCTCCAGGGACCCTGAGGCACCCACCGCAGGGGTCCCGTCCTGTGTCCCGGCCTCGGCTCCTGCACCTGCTCTGCCCTTGGTCCAGCCCGCCTCCTCAGAGCCCAGCCAAGGCCGCTGGGTGCGGAAGCAGGGGCCCCGAGGACCTTTGCTTTCTCCCTGTTCTTTCTAGGTTATTTGAAAACGAGGACTTCTTGACGTCACTGACCGCGCTGGCCAAGAAAGCCAAGTGCAAGCTGACCGTCTGTGTGCAGGAGGAGAGCGTGAACGACCGGTGGATGCAGGTGCGCCCTTGGGGCAGGCGGGCTGGGCTTGGAGGCACGCCCCGAGGGGCAAGGCACGCCCCGGCTCCACGGGCTCAGCCCGCACCCCGCTGGCCACCCTTCCTCGGCCGGCGAGGAGTTAAGAGCCTCCCAGAGTCCCCACAGACAGGGGAGGCTCAGGAAAGCAACCCTGCTGACATTTAAACGGCCTGCTAGCCTTGTCACCGAGATGATCTCCTTCCTGCTTGAAAACTCTCAGCCGACCTCAGGAAACTGATCAAATGCTGCGACGCTCGGGGGCTGGGGCTCAAGCAGCCGCTCCAGCGGCCCTGCCTCCAGGCCAGGCCAGGCCACCCCGGGCTCGGCCTCCAGGCAGGCCACAGGTCGGCTCCAGCGTCTTCCGAGGCGCCCGTCTCCCCCTCTCAGCTACCTCCCGATCCAGTTGCCCCACGTCCGCCACCCTGGATCAGTACTCCTTTCTAACCCCCAAATGTGGCCTCCCTGGTGGCTCAGACGGTAAAGAATCTGACTGCAATGCAGAAGACCCGGGTTGATCCCTGGGTCACGAGGATCCCTGGGTCAGGAAGATCCCCTGGAGGAGGAAATGACCCACTCCAGTATTCTTGCCTGGAGAATCCCATGGACGGAGGAGCCTGACGGGCTACAGTCCACCGGGTCGCGAAGAGTCGGACGCGACTGAAGCAACACTCACACCCCCAGATGGCACCCTCTGCCCTTCCTGTCGTTCCACCTGTGTTAGCGCAAACCAGATGGAACGGCGGAAGCGTCACCATTGTTCATCTCAGAGAACGGCAGCTTGAACCTCCGAGACGGTTCAGCCTAATAGTGTTTTATGTCCAACGTCAGGCCATATTCCTGCCGGCTGGATGCAAGCCAGCTGCGCACCTGATCGGATCTGCTCCCTCCCGTCTCTGTCCCAGGGGCTCAGCTGGGGCCTCACCCGCCCTCTTTTGGGGCAGGATCACCTCTGTCCTCCAGGCTCCAGCTCAGCAGTGCTCTTATTATTACTATGCATGTGTGGGCTTCCCTTGTGGCCCAGCTGGTAAAGAACCCACCTGCAATGCGCGAGACCTGGGTTCAATCCCTGGGTAGGGAAAATCCCTTGGAGAAGGGAAAGGCTGCCCACTCCAGTGTTCTGGCCTGGAGAATCCCATGGACAGTGTGGTCCCTGGGGTCACAGAGTCGGACCCGGCGGAGCAGCTCTCGCTTCACTTTCGTCACTCGTTTGTGTGAGAGGACCGGTGCTCCGCAGTGCTGCGAGTTTCTGAGCAAAGTGAGTCAGCTGTGCATGCACCCAAGCTGTGCTGCGCTCAGTCGCTCAGGCGTGTCTGACCCTTTGCCACCCCGTGGACTGTAGCCCACCAGGCTCCTCTGTCCATGGGATTCCCCAGGCAAGGATACTGGAGTGGGTCGCCATCCCCTCCTCCAGGGGATCTTCCCGACCTGGGGATCCAACCCAGGCCTCCCACATTGCAATCGGATTCTTTACCAGCTGAGCCACCAGGGAAGGCCAAGAACACTGGAGTGGGTAGCCCATCCCTTCTCCCGGGGGTCTTCCCGACCCAGGAATGGAACCGGGGTCTCCTGCGTGGCAGGCAAATCCTCCACCAGCTGAGCCACAGGGAAGGCACGCATACACATGTGTCTATGCTTTCTTAGACTCTCCTCCCATTTGGGTCATCATGGAGTGCTGGGCAGAGTCCCCTGTGCCACACTCCTTGAGAAGTCTCCCCTGCGCCACCCCAGCTGCGTCGGGAGTCCCCCCTCTGTGTTCCCGCGGACACCTCCCCTTCCTCCCCTCCCCTCCTAGCTCTGGGTGCTGAATGCCCAGCTCTTAGGTCGCCCCTCGAGCTCAGGACCCATGGCAGGTGCACCATGGGTCCCTGGCACCCACCAGGAGCAAGAGTGAAGGGCACCTGGGTTGATTCCTCTGAACGTGGATTCAAGTACAGGACAGTAAGCTCCGCTTTCCCAGAGCCCCTCTTCTGGGGTTGAATAAGCCAGTGCGTTTGCCCTTGACCCCATGGGAAGAGAGAGCGGATGGTTGGTTCTCCAGCCCCCATCCCTGCACCGGGTGGGAGCAGGTGTGCCAGCCTCCCTGCCCCTCTCCCTCGCAGGATGAGATGGAGATCGGCTACACCCAGGCCCCGCACAGGACGCTGCCCGTGGTCTTTGACTCTCCGAGGAACAGAGGCCTGAAGGACTTCCCCACCAAGTGCGTGCTGGTACGTGCCGCGCGGGGTGGGCGCAGCGTGCATGCCTGGCTCCAGCCTGCTTCCTGGCTTCCACCCCCCGCCCACACTGAGCACCCACAGGCGCGTAGGGCCACAGGACGCCGAGCGGCCGTTGCACGGGTGGAGGGGCAGTTTTTTTGAATTATCTGTCTTATCCGTCGCTATCTTTGTTTATAAGTTTGTATTTCTCTGTGTGTGTGTGCTCAGCCGTGTCCAGCTCTTTGCAACCCCCTGGACTGTAGCCTGCCAGGCTCCCCTGTCCATGGGATTCTCCAGGCCAGAACACTGGAGTGGGCCGCCATTTCCTCCTCCAGGGAATCTTCCAGACCCAGGGATCGAACCCAAGTCTCCTGCATTGGCAGGCGGTTTCTTTACCGCTGAGCCACAGGGAAGCCCTTTTTAAAGTCACTATTTTATTTTCATCTCTCTCTCAGCCGCACGGCTTGACATGGGGGATGTTAGTTCCCTGACCAGGGTTCAGACCTGCCTGCACTCCGTGTGTTGGAAGCGCGGAATCTTAGCCACTGAACCTTCAGAAAGCCTCTGGCTGGGATATTTCTGTGATGTGATGAGGTCTGGGTTTGCCTTTCCCAAAGCCCTTTCTGGCTGTGAGCTCGAGCTGTCCCTCAGGAAGACCCTGCTGCGCTCGCAGGTCAGATGTGGGCACTCTCGTTCCACTGCAGATGCTCTGGGACCTCGCTGGGGTTAGGGTTAGGACTCTGCACTTCCATTGTACGGGGCACAGGTTCAGTCCCCGGCCAGGGAACTAAGAGCCCTCATGCCTGTGGTGCAGCCAAAAGGAAAAAGATGCTCTTCTGCAAGGTGGGCGTAGGGCCCGACCAGAACCTTCCTCAGCATCCAGCTGGAGGCTCTGTCTTTCGGGTGGGAGTGTGACTTTCAGGGGCTCCCCTTGGGACACACAGGGTGTTCAGGACCGGAGTGGTGATTTCCTCGGTGTGACTTTATCAGCCAAGGTCTCCACATGTGTTTAGGGGGTCAGGTGGGAGCATATCATTGAGTCATGCTTGACTAACTGGGTAGCTTCCTGCAAACTCAGCACAGAATCATAAAAACGATACAAACCATAATAATGGTTACATTTTGGGGCTCACATCCTGTGGCACTCACAGTGCTGAATGCCTACATGAGCTCATGTAATTTGTCTGACAGCCTCTAATAGTAGGTGCTACTACTGGGCCCATTTTATAGATGAAGAAACTGAGGCTCAAAAGGTGAAGCGGCTTTCTCGAGGTCACACAAAAAGACAGTTAAGTTGGAACTCAAAGCAGGTCGTGAGCATCCTGCCCCTGCTTTCTAGGAGAGCCCCAGACCTGTGCTCTGAGCCCCGAGAGCCCCCTGACCTCAGGCACCCAGAGAAGACGGAGGAAGGAGTGTGAGGTGCCGGCTGCGCTGCGGTGAACGGCTGTGCAAGCAGCATTCTGTTCCCCAAAGGGCGAGGCGCTGACCTGGCCACGCGGGAGGCTTTGAAAGGAGACCTGAGTTTAACTTGCTGGCTCTCCTGTGCTGCGTGATGCCGACGCAGGGATTTAGTTGGGGTCACGACGTCTCTGCCATTCGGTTCAGTTCAGTTGCTCAGTCATGTCCGACTCTTTACATTCCCATGGACTGCACCACACCTGGCTTCCCTGTTCTTCACCAACTCCCGGAGCTTGGTCAGATTCATGTCCATCAAGTCGGTGATGCCATCCAACCGTCTTATCCTCTGTCACCCCCTTCTCCTCTCATCTTCAATCTTTCCCACCATCAGGGTCTTTTCAAATGAGTCAGTTCTTCGCATGAGGTGGCCAAAGTATTGGAATTTCAGCGTCAGCATCAGTCCTTCCAATGAGTATTCAGGACTGATCTTCTTTAGGATGGACTGGTTGAATCTCCTTGCAGCCAAAGGGACTCTCAAGAGTCTTCTCCAACACCACAGCTCAAAAGCATCAATTCTTCAGTGTTCAGCTTTCTTTATAGTCCAGCTCTCACATCCATACATGACCACTGGAAAAACCATAGCTTTGACTAGATGGACCTTTGTTGGCAAAGTAATGTCTCTGCTTTACAATATGCTGTCTAGGTTGGTCATAGCTTTTCTTCCAAGGAGCAAGTGTCTTTTAATTTCATGGCTGCAATCACCATCTGCGGTGATTTTGAAGCCCAAGAAAATAAAGTCTGACACTGTTTCCACTGTTTTCCCATCTATTTCCCATGAAGTGATGGGACCAGATGCCATGATCTTCATTTTCTGAGTGCTGAACTTTAAGCCAACTTTTTCACTCTCCTCTTTCACTTTTGTCAAGAGGCTCTTTACTTCTTCTTCACTTTCTGCCAAAAGGGTGGTGTCATCTGCATATCTGAGGTTATTGATATTTCTCCCGGTAATCTTGATTCTAGCTTATGCTTCTTCCAGCCCAGCGTTTCTCATGATGTACTCTGCATTGAAGTTAAATAAGCAGGGTGACAGTATACAGCCTTGACGTATTCCTTTCCTGATTTGGAACCAGTCTGTTGTTCCATGTCCAGTTCTAACTGTTGCTTCCTGACCTGCATACAGATTTCTCAGAAAGCAGGTAAGGTGGTCTGGTATTCCCATCTCTTTCAGAATTGTCCACAGTTTATTGTGATCCACACAGTCAAAGACTTTAGCGTAGTCAGTAAAGCAGAAGTAAATGTTTTTCTGGAACTCTCTTGATTTTTCAATGATACAGCAGATGATCTCTGTATCAAGTTGGCAAATTGATCTCTGGTTCCTTTGCGTTTTCTAAATCCAGCTTGAACATCTGGAAGTTCATGGTTCACATTCTGTTGAAGCCTGGCTTGGAGAATTTTGAGCATTACTTTGCTAGTGTGTGAGATGAGTGCAATTGTGTGGTAGTTTGAACGTGCTTTGGCGTTTCCTTTCTTTGGGACTGGAATGAACACTGACCTTCCTATAGACAGCCTCAGATGGGGGAGGCTGTGGTGGTCCCTTAGCCCCGCACATTAGTCAGGGGTGTTAGTCACTGTGCTTAGTCACTCAGTTCAGTTCAGTCGCTCAGTCGTGTCCGACTCTTTGTGACCCCATGAATTGCAGCACGCCAGGCCTCCCTGTCCATCACCAACTCCCAGAGTTCACTCAGACTCACGTCCATCAAGTC
>SJYW01014976.1:231018-266391 GCA_006410735.1 Raphicerus campestris
ATACAGGATGCTTGGGGCTGGTGTACGGGATGATCCGGGGAGGTGGGCTGGGGAGGGAGGTGGGAGGGAGCTTCGGCATGGGGAGATCGTGTACACCTGTGGATGATTCATGTCAATGTATGGCATAACCAATACAGTACTGTAAAATAGAATAAAGTATTAAAAGGAAAAAAAAAAGAAAACTAAAAAAACCAAAAATATAAATAAATAAAAAGTTCAAAATGATTGCCTTTGTGGAGTGTAACTGGATATAGAATGGCAAGGCAAGAGATCATTGTTTTTCTTTAAAACTCTTCTACACTCTTTTATCTTTTAATTACAAGCATATATTAGTTGGATAAAATGTAAATATATCCATTAAATTTTAAAGGAAGTGTTACTTCACATATTTGTCAGGTTTTGGGCATTAGGGTTTTATATAGATGTGAAAAATGTGAACAGGACTAGTAAATAGGTTATGAGATCATTTAAACTGAATTAATAATTCTTCAGACAATCATTTTCTTCAAGGGCTGCAGTAAGAAGAATGGGTCCTTTGATAACTGTATTGAATTTCCTAACAACTCCCAAATAAAACTGGGAGTTCTTTTAATTCCCAAAATGTTAGCAGGTTAAGATAGGAGAGAAAAAAAAAAAAAAAACACCAAATAAAATATGAGACCAGGATTTAGGCCCCATATCTGAATCTGACCATACTACTTTTAGAAAAGCCTGAGCTTGGTAAGCTCCTCTCCAAAGTGAGAAGGTCGCTCTAGACTAGTGGATCTCAAAGGAGGTGATATACCATGGGTAAGTGGATAAAAGAATAAAGGGTTTCCTGAAAAATTCAAAATGCTTTCCAGTATTCATTGCTCTCATTCTTAGCATTTCCTCATAGGCACATCATATCCTTCTACTCATCTGTAGCTTACAATGTCTTCTTTGTATTGGGTGCGTGGCCACATTTACAGTGGGGATTCCTACCACAGTAATCTCCTGCAGGCAGCTGCTTATCTCCTCTGCACTACAGATGTCAGAGAAAGCAACCCCTTGTCAGTATCCCCTAATGTCTTGTCATGATGCCTCTAGAAACTGCTTCCTTTTTCTCGCCATCCTTTGAGTGCCCCTGTGTTTGTCACAGTGGATGGAGCTGAAACGGAATGAGGCATCCTCCACACTAATGTTTATCCCCATCATTTTGCCTTTCTTGTTCCTTTTCATCATTTTCTTGTCTTTCACTCTTCTGTTGCTTCCTACAGCTTGACCGTAGTTCAGCTCTCTCTGTGTCTACCAACAGAAGTTCATCCTGCCCTCGACACCAAGCATGTATAATTCTATACTCCCTCCCTCAAAAACTAGAAGAATGGCTGTTCCCAGTGTTTCCCTATCTCCTATAAAGCCCCTCTTTTGCAGAGTCATCCTGAGTTCCCTTCCTCAGTCCTGGAAACTCCCCGAGACGTTGACCTCTCCCATTCTCTTAAGAGAGGCCACAGAACACACTCTTTACCTCTCAGGAAAAGCCATATTTAACTTTCTGTCAGAGAAACTGCAGGCTTGTTGTTGATGAACACCCTAGACCTCAATCTTAATCCCAACCATTCTTCCAGTGTTGTATTTTCTCTTTTTTCAAGCAAAATGCCTCTATACCATCCTGGGCACAATTTTGAACTTACAATTTTGAGCTAACAATCCATAAAATGCACTAGCTAGTGTTCCTGGGGTGCCTTTAGTCCACTTAACATCTCAAGAGAAAGAATACTACTGAAGCCTAACCTCTGATACACGGGATCAGAATCAAAAGATGTTCTAAATAGCAAGCATGAATAAACTCATCTCTATGAAAGAAAAAGAGTAAAAGGTAAAGGAGAAAATAAGTTCTAAGAAAAATACTGAACACAAAAGGCGGAATAAAAGCAAAAAAGCACACACTTCTAGAGATTTGCACCCAGAATACATTAAACTATTGATAACAGCCTATTTATCCCCTGATAGAAACAAGAGAAAATTAGGTCCCTAGCTTAATGGACAGAGAAGGCAATGGCAACCCACTCCAGTACTCTTGCCTGGAAAATCCCATGGATGGAGAAGCCTGGTAGGCTGCAGTCCATGGGGTCGTGAAGAGTCAGACATAACTGAGTGACTTCACTTTCATGCATTGGAGAAGGAAATGGCAACTCACTCAAGTATTCTTGCCTGGAAATCCCAGGGATGGGGCAGCCTGGTGGGCTGCTGTCTATGGGAATGCACAGAGTCAGACATGACTGAAGCGACTTAGCAGCAGCAGCAGTAGCAGCTTGATGCAAGGCAATCTTTAAACTTTCCCAAGTTTTCTTCACTTTATTCAAGTTTAGACCTCTACTTCCTTTTTTTCTCCTAATTATAAACTTTTGCGATTATACCCTATCCTACACTCTATACTTATTTCCCTTTGTCTCAGGGAAAGAATCTAGATCAGGGCTATCCAATACATTAGCCACATATGACTACTCAAATTAATTAAATTAAATAAAATGCAATTCCTCAGTCACACTAAGCCACATTTCAGGGGCTCAGTAACCACATATGTTGAGTGGCTGCCATACTGGACAGTGTAGATTAGAACTTTTCTACCATTGCAGGGCTTCCCTGGTAGCTCAATTGGTAAGGAATCTTCCTGCAGTACTGGAGACCCAGATTTGATCCCTGGGTGGGGAAGGTCCTCTGGAGAAGGAAATGGCAACTTACTCCAGTATTCTTGCCTGGAAAGTCCCACAGACAGAGGAGACTGGCAAGTTACAGTCCATGTGTTTGCAGGGTTGTATACCACTTAGTGACTAAACCACCACCATAATTGCAGAAAGTTCTACTGGACAGTGCTGGTTTAGAGGAATTTGCATTTAAGTCAAGCCTGCCTAAAGCCCCTTTGTAATAATGGTACAGAAAGGTAACACTGCCACAGAGGATTTGAAAAATTTGGAGCCAAAATCCCTTGCCCTTATAGACAAGGTTAAAATTTTTGGTACTATAAAACAAGATGCAAGCAGTCCACATGTAAAAGGAGCACTAACTTGGATGTACACACTTATGGAGACTGTGAGATAGAACAGGAAAACAGTCATTGAAATATTGATAAATAAGTCGGGCATATACGAGCTGAATGGAAGATATTCGTGTTCCAGACCAGAGTTCTTGGCCTCCTTAATCAAAAGAAATTGATGAGACCAGACAGGGAATTCAGGCAAGGCTTCATTAGAACTCAAACTGCAGCAAAAATAAGTAATAGCTTCCCTTGCTCACTGCCCAAGGTGGGAGTATCCTACTTTTGCTTCCAGCTCCTCAAAAGTGGCAGCTGGGTTTTTGGTCTTTTTGTATCTGATTGTTTAGAATTTGCCCCAGTGACACATGCACAGTTATCTTCAGTCCCTATACAGTTTTGTAGTCAATACTTTGTTGCTCAAACAGACGTTTGTCCAGGTTTGACACTGCAAAAAGGGTCTCAGGTCCCTGGTCTCATCCTGTCTCGCTCCGACACAAGGTTGAAAGGCAGCATGAACTGAATACTGCAGGACTACAGTGCACTGTACACTACAGGGAACTGTACACTAGACACCCATGTGCTCTCCGCTGCACAGGCCTGTCTAGCTGAGGGACCGAGTGTGGGCTGTCATCTCCCCACATTCCACTCACCATGCCATGCACCCAGCACAGTGCTAACCCCCCATTCCACAAAAATACAGGGACTAGCCACAGCCCAGACAAGCCCTGTGAATTATCTTTTTTAATGCCTCTCCTTTAGAGTCTGTTATATCTTCTGTAAAATGAATATGATAGGCTGAATGGCCTACCTGTTCTATGAAACCTGTGAATATATTACTTCTGCAGATAAGATAAGGCTGTTGAGATGATTAGATTATGCTGGTGTCCAGGAGGCTTGATATAATGACAGGGAGGAAGGAGGTTGGAGAGAAGGGAAAATGCTATTTCATTGCCTCTGGAGGTGGAAGAAGGAGCCACAAGCCAAGGAATGTAGGTGCTCTCTAGCTGCTAGAGAAAGCAAAGAAACAGATTCACCCCTAGAACCTCTAAAAAGAACACAGCCCTGTGGGCCTACCCACTTTCAACTTCCGACCTCCAGAACTGTAAGATAATAAATATGTGGACTTCCCTGGTGAAGGTGAAGCTGAAGCTGAAGTTGCTCAGTCGTTTCCGACTCTTTGCCACCCCGTGGACTGTAGCCTACCAGGCTCCTCCATCCATGGGATTCTCCAGGCAAGAATACTGGAGTGGGTTGCCATTTCCTTCTCCAGGGGATCTTCTCAACCCAGGGATCAAACCCGGGTCTCCCACGTTGGAGGCAGACACTTTAACCTCTGCACCACCAGGGAAGCCCTGGTGGCTCAGTGGTAAAAAGAATCCACCTGCCAATACAGGAGACCAGTTTGATCCCTGATCCAGGAAGATCCTGCATGCCGCAGAGCAACTAAGCCCTTGCACCACAACTATTGAGCCTGTGCTTTAGAGCCTGGGAGCTGCAGCTACTGAAGCCCGCATGCTCTAGAGATCATGCTCCAAAACAAGAGAATCAACGTAAGAAGTTCGAGCACTGCAAGAGAATATCCTCTGCTCACTATAGAGAAAAGCCCTTGCAGCAGCAAAGACACAGCACAGCCAAAAATAAGTAAATAATTTTTAAAAAATAATAATAAATTTGTGTTGGTACTGTGTTAAACCACTAGATTTGTAATAATTTGTTACAGCAGTAATAGAAAACCAATACAATAAGGATGCTGGATTATGTCTAAAGTTCTTCCCAGTGTAAAAAATAAATTCCATAATTTTGATTCCTTCTGGGAAAAAACACAACATATAGACTATCTTTCACTAAAGAATAAATGTGCATTTGTGATGTTAATGAAGAGCAGAGAAAAGAAGACCAGTGTTCACAGTGACTCCAGGTATAAAGCAAAAATTCCTCAGTCTGAGACAGGACACTGCTGAGGTGTCAGCTCCAGTAGGTACACTCAGGACTGCTGCTGTCAGACAGGGTCACAGCCCCAAGACTGCAGCTGGGATTGAAGAACATTCCACTATGAACCCGATATATTGGCAGTGCCCAGCCCAAGACATCAAGACTGAAGTTCCATGATGATCGACATTTCTTCTAATGACAACACAAAGTCCCACATTTTCACATCTACAGTGTCTACTACCAAAGACTATTGTTATTGTTCAGTCACTAAGTCATGTCTGACTCTTTATGATCCCATGGACTGCAGTATGCCAGGCTTCCCTGTCCTTCACTATCCCCTGGAGTTTGCTCAAACTCATATCCATTGTGTCGATGATGTCATTCAACCATCTCATCCTCTGTCACCCTCTTCTCCTCCTGCCTTCAATCTTTCCCAGCATCAGGGTCTTTTCCAACGACTCAGCTCTTCACATCAGGTGACAAAAGTACTAGAGCTTCAGCTTCAGCATCAGTCCTCCCAGTGAATATTCAGGCTTGATTTCCTTTAGGACTAGTTCTTATCAAAAATCACCCCTCCCCTCCAAAAAAGCGATCTGCTTCTGCTACAGAATGATGCTCACCTCTATCCCCATAAATTGTCCCTTGCCCACACTCTTCCTCACCATGGGCCCCTCATCCACCCAGAGCTCTGTAATTCTCAAAGGATCCTCAACTTCCAGATGTGCAGCAGAGCAAGAATGGCCTAGAGACTTGGAAGAGGGCTGCCACGCCACTCAGTGAGTGCTATAGGCATCAGTCTTTTCCCTTATGAGGGAGTCTTTTTAGCCTGGGCCCAGGTGTCACAAAGAGGCTGCACTCCCAAGCAGGCAGTGTAGACCTGGACTGAATGATGAAGACCATTGGTTTCTTTTTTTTTTAATTGGAGGCTAATTACTTTACAATATTGTGGTGGTTTTTTCCATACATTCACATGATTCAGCCATGAGTTTACATGTGTTCCCCATCCTGAACCTCCCTACTACCTTCCTTCCCATCCCATCCCTCAGGGTTATCCCAGTGCTCCAGCCCTGAGCACCCTGTCTCATGCATCAAACCTGGACTGGCAGTCTATTTCACATAAGATAATATACATATTTCAATGCTATTCTTTCAAATCTTCCCCCCACCCTCGCCTTCTCCCACAAAGTCCAAAAGTCTGTTCTTTACATCTGTATCTCTTTTGCTGTTTTGCATATAGGATCATCATTACCATTTTTCTAAATTCTATATATATGCATGAATATACTATACAGTAAGTCTTTCTGACTTACTTCATTCTATATAATAGGCTCCAGTTTCATCCACCTCATTAGAACTGATTCTAAAATATTATTTTTAATAGCTTAGTAATAGTCCATTATATATATGTACCAGAACTTTCTTATCCATTCGTCTACTGATGGGCATCTAGGTTGCTTCCATGTCCTGGCTATTATAAACAGTGCTGCGATGAACATTGGGGTACAATTGTCTCTTTCAGTTCCAGTTTCCTCAGTGTGTATGCCCAGCAGTGGGACTGCTGGGTTGTATGGTAGTTCTAGTTCCAGTTTTGTAAGGAATCTCCACACTGTTCTCCATACTGGCTGTACTAGTTTGCATTCCCACCAACAGTGTAAGAGTGCTCCCTTTTCTCCATACCCTCTCCAGCATTTATTGTTTGTAGACTTTTTGATAGCAGCCTTCCTAACCACCATGAGATGGTATCTCACTGTGGTTTTGATTTGCATTTCTCTGATAATGAGTGATGTTAAGCATCTTTTCGTGTGTTTGTTAGCCATCTGTATGTCTTCTTTGAAGAAATGTCTGTTTAGTTGTTTGGGCCATTTTTTGATTGAGTCATTTATTTTTCTGGAATTGAGATGCAGGAGTTGCTTGTATATTTTTGAAATTAATTTTTTGTCAGTTGCTTCATTTGCTATTATTTTCTCCCATTCTGAAGGCTGTCTTTTCACCTTGCTTATAGTTTCCTTTGTTGTGCAAAAGCTTTTAAGTTGAATTAGGTCCCATTTGTTTATTTTTGCTTTTATTTCCATTACTCTGAGACGTGGGTCATAGAGGATCCTGCTGTAATTTATGTCAGAGAGTGTTTTGTCTATGTTTTCCTCTAGGATTTTTATAGTTTCTGATCTTTAATCCATTTTTAGTTTATTTTTGTGTATAATGTTAGAAAGTGTTCTATTTCATTCTTTTACAAGTGATTGACCAGTTTTCCCAGCACCACTTGTTAAAGAGATTGTCTTTTCTCCATTGTATATTCTTGCCTCCTTTGTCAAAGATAAGGTGTCCATAGGTGCATGGATTTATCTCTGAGCTTTCTTTTTTGTTCCATTGATCTATATTCCTGTCTTTGTGCCAGTACCATACTATCTTGATGACTGTAGCTTTGTAGTACAGTCTGAAGTCAGGCAGGCTGATTCCTCCAGTTCCATTCTTCTTTCTCAAGATTGCTTTGGCTACTTAAGGTTTTTTGGATTTCCATACAAATTGTGAAATTATTTGTTCTAGTTGAAACAATAAAAAATACCATTGGTAGCTTGATAGGGATTGCATTGAATCTATCGATTGCTTTGGATAGTATACTCATTTTCACTATATTGATTCTTCTGAGCCATGAACATTTTATATTTCTCCATCTATTTCTGTCATCTTTGATTTCTTTCATTAGTGTTTTATAGTTTTCTATATAGAGAGAAGACCATTTATTTCTTTATTTGTGCTTATCCAGTTACATAGGATTTCTCTCTCTCTCTCTCACTCTCTGTCATTCTCTCTCTCTCTGAAAAAAAGAGACAGAGGGTGAAAGTTTCTCAGTAATGTCCAATTCTTTGTGATCTCACGACCTGTAGCCCATCATGCTCCTCTGTCCATGGGATTCTCTAGGCAAGAAGACTGGAGTGGGTTCTTCCAACCCCATGAATTAAACCTGAATCTCTTGCATTACAGACAGATTCTTTACCATTTGAACCACCGAGAAAGCTCTATCTTTCCCTGGAAAACAGAAAAGCCTTTTGTGCCTATGTCTCTGGAAGTAAAAAAAGGAAGAAATAGGAAATTGAATGATCTGAAATTATCACAACATTGTTAATTGGCTACACTCCAATACAGAATAAAAATTTCAAAAGAGAAAAAAAAAGAAAATGAGTTACAAAATAAATAAACAAATAAAAAGCAGAAATTGAATCATCTATTATATGTATTAAGGAAAATAATGTAAACTAGAAATTTACTCCACCTCTTCAACTCACAATCCTGTGGATGCTCAGCTCCATTCACTCTCTCCTGTGCCCACATAACCTTTATTGAAGTCATAGCCTGGTGTACCAGAGCTCAGACATGGGCTGGGTTGCAAACAGGCTGCTGGTCAGAGGCCCAGAGCATGGATGAGGACTAGGAAACAGTGAGAGCTTGGCCAGTTTCACTCTTCCTGTTGTTGTTCTGGACAATGAGAATGTTCGTGGCTGAGTTCTCAGAACTTAAATGTCTTAGATAACCTCAACTCCAGATATTGGTTAATGTGTGAAACGCTTTCCACACCTACCTCTGAAGGCTTTGTTTTGGTGGCAAAGGGAACAGGATCATTCCTGAGTCTGGAAAATGACAAGTTTTCTATTAGAGATTTCAGGCATTTCTGGAGCTTCAAATCTCTATAGCCATGCTTGAAAATGCAGGAAAAATTCATTCAAAATACAAAAAAAAAGATTTTAACATATGTATTATTTAGAGAAATAAGCACTTAGACCAAATATTTATTCTGCCTACTGATTCAAGCCACAAATCTGTCAATTGCTCTGTATATCTAACCACCAGTTAACATTCCCCCTTAAGGCCTACTCAGATCTACCTGGGTTTCTCCAACATGAATGTCTTAGACATACACCAGCTACTGTCACTTCCCACCTAGATTCCAACAATGCTCTCATTGTTCTCAAAGCTACTCGTCCCCCTTGAAAGCAGCTTTCACAAAGGAGCTGGAATAATCATTCTAAAATAAAAACATCAATTCTCACAACTAAAACATACTAATAGCTCCCTCTATTTTAATTTTCCAGTCATAATAGAAAAATAAGACAAGAAAAAACAAGCTTGGGATGGATGTTATGTGAGCCAGCTCCCTTAACTCTAAGGACCTTAGCATACATTGCAAGCTCCTCACCTATTGGATCTGTGTTTAATCCTCTAACTTCATTTCTCTCCACACCTCACCCTTAACCCTAGCATCCAAGGCTTGTTGATCTTTCAATTCTTAAAACATGCTGGTATCTCTCTTAACCCCAATGTCTGCACATGTTGTTCATTCTTTTCATTTTCCACGTTATTGATTCTGACTCACATCCTCATTTGACCAGCTAACACTCACTATTTTTCCATTTTCAACTTAAATAAAACATCCTCCAAGAATGATTTCTGCACCTCCCAACTCTAAATAAGATGACTCTCTCAAATGTATCAACTATGTTGTCATTGGCTGTTGACTTATATGTATTGTTCACTATGACAATGTCCTTGAAAATGGTAGTAAGTCTCTGCCATGTATGCTATTATGTCCCAGTGCCTAGTCCAGAGTCTGTAGATGACAGCTGAATAGTTATGTGTCATTCACTGCTGAATAAATAATACAAGGATACCCCCTGAGGTAGTAATTTGCTGTTGCTGATGCTGAATGTGTTCTAAGTAGGTAGCATAAAGCTTCCTTGTGTCAGGTGAAGGTTCATAACAGTGAGCAACCAACACTGTTGGAGATGATTTCCTACAGAAATCGCATGTTCACCAAAACCCTGAGCTCTTTCATTGCTTATGCTGGTAGCTGAGGGAGGCAGACACATGGAGGCATCCAAGGAGAGTGACGGGAATCCAGGCTAGACTGGCAGGCTCAGTGTATACCAAGGACCCTGGCTCTGCTATCTACCAGCTCTCTGTGGAGGGAGCAGGGTCTCTGATAGGATGTATGCTAAGTGTACGTTTTGATCCTTGGGACTCCCACCCTAGACCAAGATGCCTGTGATCCATTTGACAGAAGTAGCAGAGTTGCAGACTTCAAGGAGAGCTTGAACAATGGGCATCTCTGCAGTACTCAGGGGACCTTCCTGACATTTGAGTGTTAATATAAGACTCTCAGAACCTTTACTTGACCTTGGGTCATTGGAAAGGGAACACCAATAATGACTAAGTTAGAGTGTTCAATAACTCTATGGGACATAAGCCCAGGGACTTACTTAACTTGATTTAAAGCAAATAGAGATGTGACATTCTTGCTCATCTGAGTTTATTGAGTAAGATTTATATTCACAACATAAATGAATGGCTTGATGATTTATACTACCTACATATGATGAATGAAATAAGTAGTCATTCAAACAGTGTCATACCCAAAGAGAAATAAGCCTCACAATGACAAAGTTCTATCAAAGGTGCTTACTACTTGGTTTTATTCTCTCTGAACACCATTATTTTAACCTAAAAATCTAGATCCATTCTGTCATGCTTTCTCAGTATAAGAATTCCTAAAAGATCTTCAAAAATCTTCAGAAAAATAGTAAATGGATCCACTGAGACTGACTGAACTCACATTCTATGATAAGAACAATATGTTTATTGGTTATGAGTACTTGGCCTTTCAGGTTAGACCACATGTAATTATTTTTCTCTTGTTTCACCTTCTTACTGGAGAATAAGAGAATACTTAATCCATGAAAAATAATCAACTATCATCTGTCCTGGTCACATCTAAATGCTCTTTCTTGAATCCCCTGATATTTCAAAACCCCATACAATTTGATCTACTTTATTTTGATGACTTGATTATCAAGTCTCAGTACGTGCTTATGCACCTGCTCAAAAGAAAGCCTGGGGAGACTTATTCTCTATTGATTTATCTGAAACATCTGGCCTTTCCCAGACCTCATCAATCTGGAAAGAGAATTGAATCTCATTAACTGAAAGCCTTTCGCAACCCTTTTCCTAACCCCAGTACTACACTCACCTATTTCTGAGGGTCCTAGTGGTGCTTGTAGGAGTTTAGTTCCTTCTTGCACTTCTATGATTATTCATTTTTATGAAGCTCAAACGTCTCTCTCTTGAGTTTTGCTTTCACTGAAAACACTGTCCTCTTTGAGAAGACCAATATTTATTCCAAGGATGCCAGGGCTTCCAAAGCTGCCCTCACCAGGTGCCAAAGCTGAGTGCTCTCTCTTCCATCCTCAAGGCAGGATGGAAGTTTTGCTATCTTTCCCCATGAAGTAGGGGAAATTGATATCTCCCCATCTCAACAGAGAACCAAATCTGCTTTGATTGTCCCCCATAAGGTTGAGCCCTTCAAAACTATAGCTTATTTGGTTTCTACCTATCACTGCAAATATCCAAAATGCTCAAGAATGGATCAATGGACCCAACGAGAAAAATAATCTGACATATACATCCATCTCCAGTTGTTCTACCATCTCCAGTTGTTCCCCAAATGTCCCAAGCAAGTGCTGTCTCTTCTCTATAGGAGCAAAAGTCCTGAGGCAAATTAAATCCTCATGGTTCTGTTTCTGTTTTATTAGACATGTCCTAATGCCATTTTACAGTCTCTGCTATACAAGAAAGCTATATCTTGCTCTAATTTTATAGTAGACCATTTGTTTTTATTTCTCTAGTCCCAACCATCTATCCCTGTCTATTTCTAAACTATAGACACAGAAGCAGAGTCTTCTCTGACAACCAGAAGAATCCCCTAAGATTTTCCAAAACTTTACTTGATATTTGCAGAGTATGTGTGGTTTTCTATCGTCTAGCCTTTCTGTGGAAAATTCTAAAGCTGTAGAATGAGTCTTTCTCTTGTAGGTCCTTTATACAAAATTGGACAAAGTGAGGTGATCTAAAAAGTACATATCAGTGGGACTTCCTTAGCTGTCCAGTGGTTAAGCTGCCATGCTTCCATGGCAGGGGGCAAGGGTTTGATCCATGGTTGAGGAACAGTTCCTGCAAGCCACATTGCCAAATAAATAAGTAAATAAATAAATTACATCTCAGAACCTCAAGACTTTCTCTGTAAATTGATCACAAAATATTGAGTCATTTATTTTAAGAAGCCATGTCCTGCTCATTATAACTTTTTCTCAAATATTCCTCACAAGGAAAAAAATGTGTTTGTCCTCAAGTTCTATTCAAAATCTCACCACCCTTGAATACCTTCTTGACCCACATTCCATCCACAACTTTTTCCTCCCTCATTTCAAAAGAAAAATAAATCACTCTATTAGTTCTTATCTCTTATAGTTCATTATTTACTAATATGTTACATTTCTCTTTAGAATATGACTGTTTATGTGTGTTTTCCTCATCTGTAAGCCATAAGGACAGAGCTACATCATCTTCATTCATTCATTTATTCAGTCATTTATGTATCCGTCTTTATCTGGCTTCACTATGTGCCAGTCACTGTATCAGGCCTCTATCTCACTAAGAGATATTAAATGACTAGCTTTTGCCTGAGGAAAGAGAAAGAAATGGTCAATTAAGAAATAAATAAGGACTTTCTTGGCAGTACAGTAAATAAGAATCTGCCTGCCAATGCAGAAGATGCAGGTTGGTTTGATCCCTGGTCAGAGAAGATTCCATTAGCGCAACTAAGCCCATGGGCCACAACTACTGAGCTCACATGCTGCAACTACTGAAGCCCATCTGCCTAGAGCCTGTGCTCTGCAACAAGAGAAGCCACAACAGTGAGAAGCCTGTGTGCCACAGCAAAGAGGGGCCCCTGCTCGCTGCAAGGAGAGAAAGTCCTCGCACAGCAAGGAAGAATAAATAAAGAAATAATAAATTAATTAAATACTTTTTTAAAAAAAGAAATAAATAGCTTCCCCAAACCTCCAAAAAAGTGATTTTCTATTCTTGGGTTGCTTCTTCCTAGTACTTCTGCTGTGACACTCTAAGTTGTTCTACCAATATATGACGTTTCTCATCTCTTCAAATCACTTAAAGACTACAAAAAAAATTTTTTAAGTTATATGCAAGGACACTGGATTTGGTAACTCTAATTCTGGTTCCCTGAAATTCTCATTCCTGAGAGGCTCCCTATCATCACTGTCTAATGTTCTCAAATTTCCCTCTCTCCACCTTTTGAATGAACCCCTCACAATGGACATAAATCCTTCCCTCAAGCTTCCATAACAGAACTAAGCCCCTACTATTATATTTAGAAAAACATTACTAAATCCTCAAAGGTAATGCAAAATTACTCAAAGTTCTTAGATGTAGTACCTGGATATGAACATTCTCAGAGCCTACAGGTTTGGTTTTTGCTCTTCAGATGGCCTTAGTCTACTTTTCTCCTGTGATACTGTAATTTATAATAAGAAGTATATATTTGGTTTTGTCTCATTTCCTCAGAATTTCTTGAAGAGAGGAATAAAAATGCCTTTGTTATGTTAATGAGGTGACTTTTGCACCCCACCTAAGGATAGGGGCAGGTTGCCACTGGAGCCAAGGGGATGATTGGAGGTTGGCACTTCCTGTCCCACACCATGACCTTAGGGGAAGGGAAAGGGGCTTGAGGTTGAGTTCAATCACCAGTGGCCAATGATTTAATCAATCATGGCTATGTAATGAAGCCTCCAAAGGAATAAAAAAGTAGAAGGACTGGGTTCAGAGAGCCTCTGGGTTGGTGAGCATTTAGAGGTTGGGGAGAGTATCACCCCTGGAGCTCCAGTCCCCTTCCACATACCTTTCCCTATGCATCTCTAACAATGACATCTGAGTTATATCTTTTCATAATAAACCAGTGAACTAGTAATGAAAATGTTTCTTTGAGTTCTGTCAACCACTGTAGAATATTAATTGAATTCAAGGTGTAGGTCATGGAAACCTCTGATTTATAGCCAATTGGTCAGAAGCACAGGTAACAGCCTGAGTTTGTGATTGCCTTCTAAATGGAGGGAGAGGAAGTCTTACAGAACTGTCTCCCCTAACCTGGAGGGTCAGATGCTTCCTCCAGGTAGGTGAAATTCAGACCTGAGCTGAACTGTTTTGAATTGTGGGATACCCAGCTGAAGTCCTGAACTTTGCTTGTTGGTATGAGGAACACATACACACACACGCACACTCACACAGAGGAATGTGGTCCAAAAACCCAAAAAGATCTCTCAACTCAAAGGATGCCCCAGGCAAGAGCCCAGGAATACCCTGACACATTTCTACCTTCTTTCACTCAAGTCTAGGCCCAATGGGCGATGGTCTAACATAAGAATGAGTTCCCTCTCCTTCCTGCTAAGCTCCACGTTCATCTTCCTTTGAATTACGATATCCCATAATAATCAACACTGGAAATCTCTAGACATTTTGTGGGAGAATCAAGATCCTACTTTTGTCTGGTCCTTATCTATGAGCCCAAACTCCCAGTATAAGAATAACCTAACCTTGGGACAAGTAATAAGCACACATTAAGCTATGAAATTAGAAGACACTTACTCCTTGAAAGGAAAGTTATGACCAACCTAGACAGCATATTCAAAAGCAGAGACATTACTTTGTCCACAAAGGTCCATCTAGTCAAGGCTATGGTTTTTCCAGTGGTCATGTATGCATGTGATAGCTGGACTATAAAGAAAGCTGAGTGCAGAAGAATTGATGCTTTTGAACTGTGGTGTTGGAGAAGACTTTTGAGAGTCTCTTGGACTGCAAGGAGATCCAACCAGTCCATCCTAAAGGAAATCAGTTCTTAGTATTCATTGGAAGGACTGATGTTGAAGCTGAAACTCCAATACTTTGGCCACCTGATGCAAAGAGTTGACTCATTTGA
The DNA here is from genome assembly GCA_006410735.1 of Raphicerus campestris. Classification (NCBI taxonomy): domain Eukaryota; kingdom Metazoa; phylum Chordata; class Mammalia; order Artiodactyla; family Bovidae; genus Raphicerus; species Raphicerus campestris. The sequence continues at coordinate 245,763 of SJYW01014976.1, forward strand.
AAAGACCCTAATGTTCAATCATATTGAGGGCAGAAGGAGAGGGGATGACAGAGGATGAGATGGTTGGATGGCATCACTGACTCAATGGACATGGGTTTGAGTAGACTCTGGCAGTTGGTGATGTACAGGGAGGCCTGGCATGCGGTGGTTCATGGAGTCACAAAGAGTCGGACACGACTGAGCGACGGAACTGAACTGGGGCTTCCCATGTGGCTCAGTGGAAAAGGTCTACCTGCCAATACAGAAGACAGGAGTTCGATCCCTGGGTTGGGGAGATTTCCTGGAAAAGGGAACGGCAACCCACTCTAATATTCTCACCTGGAGAATCCCATGGAGAGAGGAGATTGATGGGCTACAGTCCATAGGGTCAAAAAAGAGTTGGATATGACTTAGAGTCTAGACAACAAAGGATGATGGAAGATATCTTTCTAACACTGTCACCTCCTGAAGGCTGCTTCTCCTTCCCCAAGTGTAATTCTATTTTTCTTCTCTTGTCCATTAATCTTACTTCTTATGTGCATCTTGCACCTTGACTGTGGACTTGCCTCAGACTAGTTTTCTCAGCTTCAACTTCAGAACACCCAACCCAGAGAACTTGGCTTGTACATACAACACATGCATATGCATCCAAACCTTTAAAGAGGTAAGAGTAAACACATATCCCTCAGGAGCCCCTGGAGTGCATCATAAAACAAGCCTGCTGCAAACATGAAATATACTAGTTTTGGGCTTTATCCTAAAATGAGTGCATATTTTGTACTGTAATTTCTATTATATTGATCTTTTCTCATATTCACTTTAGGTTTAAAATTACTCAAACTCACATTAAACAAGCCAACCATGTTCCACCTGTCTTACTGCCCTGCAGGTAAGAAGTTGATGTACTAAGCATGTCACTTTTAATATCTGGACTGAATTGAATTGAACTGGCAGTTGATAAATCAAATTCAGCAACCAGGCAATTGCTCTTGCCTGTCTGGTTATCATAATATTTCAAGAGTCTAGGATCACTCATGTAGATACAAATAGAATCAGCTTTTGGTGGTGGGGCTTATATGAGGAGAGAGGCTCTTTGTTTGTTTTAATGTTTGATTATTATGTCTGAGTGATCAGGCAGATGGCATATCAGGAAACTGTCAATAACCCACCAACATGTACAGCTTGTAATTGGTAAAATGGTGATCAACATATTTTCTTACTGAGAAATTAAGTAGCTTTTGTCATTTGTTCAGTTAAAGTATCTGCTGGTCCACAAGACAGTTTATTCTACTATTTTGAGAAAACACTTCCCAAAGGAATGATGTTGTTCCTTATTTTACCACCAAAGTTATCATTTTCATCACATACACATGAATAAGGAGTTTCAAATGATTCAGTCTCCACAATCACCTTTCTTTAATCAATCTCAAAAATCATCTTCATTTCAGTATGTTTGTTATATGCCATAAAAACTTTAATAGTTTTGCCTTACACTTATTTATTAAGAGTATTCAGACTCTTACAAATTTTTAGGTAAGTCAAATTTGTAGCCCTTCTATCAATGATTAAGATAAAAATTTAATCAATTCACACTGTCTAGCTACTTATCCATTCTGGAGAACATCTTTTTTCTGTACAGTTGAGTAATAAATCAATCTTCAATTTGTAAACTCTAACCTACATCTTCTCCTAAGAATTTAGTATATAGTATAAATATATATGGCTAGCAGGGGAAAAAAGTACTTTCAAAACTATTTCCTTGTTCATAATAAATTTCCCTTAGAACATAACTTTTATTAAAAACTGAAAATATAGCTACATTTTTTAAATTTAAGTTAATTATTTGGAGGGATAATTTTTCCCTTTCAAAAATTTCTCAAGTACAACAAATGACTGTGTAAAAAATATAATCAAACCTAAATTAAATAAGTTACTTTTAGTGAAATAACTTGAAAGCCAAACTATACAAACTATTTCAAATTTTTACAGGAAAAAAATATATTTGGGGAAATAAATACATGTGAATATTCTTCCTGAGTTTTAGAATGGAATCTCCAAAAGTTAAGAGTGTGCAGATTTTTAAAGCAGCTACATGCCAATAAAAATTTTTTTATTTTATTATTTTATTTTTTACTTTACAATATTGTATTGGTTTTGTCATACATCAACATGAGTCTGCCTCGAGTGTATATGTGTTCCCCATCCTGAACCCTCCTCCCTCCTCTCTCCCCATACCATCTCTCTGGGTCATCCCAGTGCACCAGTCCCAAACATCCTGTATCCTGCATTGAACCTAGACTGGTGATTCATTTCTTATGTGATATTATACATGTTTCCATGCCATTCCCCCAAATCATCCCACCCTCTCCCTCTCCCACAGAGTCCAAAAGACTGTTCAATACATCTGTGTCTCTTTTGCTGTCTTGCATACAGGGTTATCATTACCATCTTTCTAAATTCCATATATATGCATTAGTATACTGTATTGGTGTTTTTCTTTCTGGCTTACTTCACTCTGTATAACCGGCTCCAGTTTCATCCATCTCATAAGAACTGATTCAAATGTATTCTTTTTAATGGCTGAGTAATACTCCATTGTGTATATGTACCACAGCTTTCTTATCCATTCATCTGCTGATGGACATCTAGGTTGCTTCCATGTCCTGGCCAATAAAATTTTTGAAAAAGAATGTGTAGTTTTATCATATAAGAAAAAAACATTTTATTTTCATTCATATTTAAATTTAATAAAATCTGAATTTGAAAAGGTTTACAAGAACATCCTAAAGCTTTTAATTTGGATGCTGCTGTTTAATGCCAGTTCATTCATTCTGACAAGGGGTAGTTTTGCTATCTTTTCTGTTTAGTTCATGTTGAATGTTTATTTCACTTTTTAAAAAGCAAGTTAAAGCTTAAATTCACATTACAAAGTAAAAGATGCCATTATGAAAAGGCTACATACTATATGATTCCAAGTATATGATATTCTGGAAAAAGCAAAACTATGAACACAATGGTTGCCAGAGATTGGAATTTGGCAGGGAGGGATGAATAGACAGAGCACAGAGGATTTTTAAGGCAGTGAAACTGCTTTCTGTGATACTATAATGATGGATACATACATCTATCCAAAGCCAAATAATGCACACCAAGAGTGAACTTTAACGTAAACTACAGATTTTGAGTGATAATGAGTGTCAAAGTAGGTTCATCACTTATAACAAAATTATCACTCCAGTTCAGGATGTTAATAGTGGAGGCAGTTGCTCAGGTGTGCAGGCAGGGGATAAACAGAAACTCTTTGCACTTTCTGCTCAGTTTTGCTATGAATCTCAAATTGCTCTAAAAAATAATTTATTAATCTTTAGGAAGCAAGTTATATTATTCTAGAAAATGCCAATGACTTTTTTCAACTATCTGCAATCTCTTCCCCTCCAAGAAAACCAATCTGAGCATTTTATTGTGAATCCCTTTTGTATTTTTCTAAGCCTATACACACTTGTGTGTGAATGTATGTGCTTTCCTTATTTAAAAAATAGGGAAATATGGGTATTGATACTCATTTAAATTAAATCCATGTGTGTGTATGTCTATATCAAAATATTGAAAAATACACCAAAGTAAGCTTTATGCACAATTCCTTTGGTGGGTCCTATGCATTTCTCCGATTGATTTCTCTTTGGAAAGATGAAGTACATACTACCTTTCTCAGGCCACTTTGCAGCTCTGATTCTAGATGTGAATAAGGTTCTACCAGAAGGAAGCCTTTTTCCTCCCTTCTTTCAGATAGATTTTACTGGCTAGCAAAATCAGGGAGACATGAGATTTCCTTGGGGACAGGATTCCAGTGCCCACTTTTCAGTGATTTGGGCATGGAAAAACAGCTGCCACTACATCTTGATTCTAACACTCTGACTCTTGGATGGTAACTGACAATGTTGGAGAGGTTTGTCTAGTTTTTGTTTGTTGGGAAGCTTTCCAATTTTATTGAGTTATATTTGACATACTGTTGTATTAGTCTATGGTGCTCAATACAATGATTTGATATATGTGTATACTGAGAAATGATTTCACAATGTTTCATTAGTAGACATTACTTCACATAGTTATAATTTTATTTTCTACTCTCTTGTCAACTTTCAAATATCTAGTGCAGTATTCTTAAGTATGTTTACCATGCTGTACATTATGCTGGCTTGAAACTCAACAGTAAAATACTAAGATCATGGCATCTGGTCCCATCACTTCACAGCAAATAGAAGGGGGTAACGTAGAAGCAATGACAGATTTTATTTTCTTGGGCTCCAAAATCACTGCTAACAATGACTGCAGCCATGAAATTAAAAGATGCTTACTCCTTGGAAGGAAAGCTATGACAAAGCTAGACAGCATATTAAAAAACAGAGACATCACTTTGCCAACAAATGTCCATATAGTCAAATCTATGATTTTTCCAGTAGTCATGTACGAAAGTAAGAGTTGGACCATAAAGAAAGTTGAGTGTTGAAGAACTGATGTTTTCAAATTGTGGTGCTGGACAAGATTCTTGAGAGTCCCTTGGACTACAAGATCAAACCAGTCAATACTAAAAGAAATCAACACTGAATATTCATTAGAAGGACTGTTGTTGAACCTGAAGCTCTAATACTTTGGCCACCTGATGCTACAAACTGACTCATTGGAAAAGACCCTGATGCTGGGAAAGACTGAAGGCAAAAGAAGAAGTGGGCAGCAGAGGATGAGATGGTTAGATAGCATCACTGACTCAAAGGACGTGAACTCGAGCAAACACTGGGAGATTGTAGAGAACAGACGAGCCTCGTGTGCTGCAATCCATGGGGTTGCAAAAAGTTGGACACGACTTAGCAACTCAACAACAACAACAGCATAACATCCCCAGGACTCAATTATCTTATAACTAGAAGCTTATGCCCTTTGGCTGCCTTTATCTTTCTCTCAAATTCTCTCAATCACTAGTCTGTTCTGTTTCTATGAGTTTGGGGGTTTTGTTTTTCTTTTTTTAGCCTCCACATATAAGCGAGATTATACCTTTCTCATATCTGATTTATTTCACTTAGTATAAAGCTCCATCCATGTTGTTTCAGAGGCTTCCCAAGTGGCTCAGCAGGTAAGGAATCCCCCTTCAATGCAGGAGACATGGGTTCAGTCCCTAGGTTGGGAGGATCCCCTGGAGGAGGGCATGGCAACCCACTCCAGTATTCTTGCCAGAAGAATCCCGTGGACAAAGGGGGTTGGTGAGGTACGGTCCATGGGGTGGCACAGACTTGGACATGACTGAAGCAACTGAGCACACACGTATGTTGTTGCAAATGGCAGGATTCTCTCTTTTTAGGCTGCATGATATGTCACTATTTATTTTTATTTATGACTTATTTCCTTTGGATATATAAGCAGAAGTGGAATTGCTGGATCATATGGTAATTCTAGTTTTAGTTTTCTAGGGAACTTCCATATTGTTTTCCAAATGTCTTCACCAATTTACATTCTCACCAACAGCATACAGGCAATCTTAAGCATGTCCTTGCCAACATTTGTTTTCTCTTACCTCTTTGGTAATAGACATTCTAACAAATGTCAGGTGGGATTGCGTTCTTGAACTTGGAGTTCCAGAAATAGCCTCAAAGGAGACCCTGGGGTGTCACTTTTTGATTAGTATAGGAGTCATTCCATTCCCAAGAACCATCCAAGAACCTACTTTTTCAGTTATTCCAATGATTTTGCAAATGCTTAATTACCTGTTTTAAATCCATCCTCACTTACAATATTTAGAATGGTTTCTCTTTACAACATGGAACACTGACTGACATAATCCCAACACCCTAAAATGTTTATAATAAAGTAATAACAGAATCCCCACTTTTGTCTATGTATTGCAACATGAACATGTTTCCCAGTATACCTGCCTATCTTTGATCTCTCTGTCTGCTTATATGCCTATCATCTGTATACCCATATACATGAAAATATTTTTGTGTTATGAAATGGAATTATTCTGCACATGCTGGTCTATGACATTTTTCCTCCTAAACCCTTTTCCTGAATGTGAATGTATCTCATTCACATTCACATGTGAATATATCTTGTTATTTTTTCATAGCTACACAGTGTTCGGTAGGATATTTGTAGCATAATTATTCAACCAATCCAATCCAAAAATTCCCCCATTGATGAACACATGTGTTTTCCCAAATGTTTGCTGGGAGAATGCTGTAATGAATATTTTTTTACATATTTCCTTGGGAGCTTTGATTTTATTGAGATAGGATAGATTTCTGTAAGCAGAATTAACTCAAAGAATATGAGTGTTTCAAAATTTTAACAGATAACCTCAAATTAAATTCCAATAAACTTCTACAAATGTATACTCCATGCACAAATACGTGAAACTGCGTATATCTACATAACCTAGTTATAACTGGATATTAATGACTTTTTTGCCAATCTAATAATGTTTAAAAAGTAATATACTTTTAATGTTTATAAAATAACATTTTAAAAGTATCATCTCTAAATTTCCTTTCTTGGATTGCAAGTAAGATTGAGTGTTATTTCACATTTTTACTGGCCATTTGCAATCTATGTGTTGTGATTGTCCTTTCNATGTTGTTGCAAATGGCAGGATTCTCTCTTTTTAGGCTGCATGATATGTCACTATTTATTTTTATTTATGACTTATTTCCTTTGGATATATAAGCAGAAGTGGAATTGCTGGATCATATGGTAATTCTAGTTTTAGTTTTCTAGGGAACTTCCATATTGTTTTCCAAATGTCTTCACCAATTTACATTCTCACCAACAGCATACAGGCAATCTTAAGCATGTCCTTGCCAACATTTGTTTTCTCTTACCTCTTTGGTAATAGACATTCTAACAAATGTCAGGTGGGATTGCGTTCTTGAACTTGGAGTTCCAGAAATAGCCTCAAAGGAGACCCTGGGGTGTCACTTTTTGATTAGTATAGGAGTCATTCCATTCCCAAGAACCATCCAAGAACCTACTTTTTCAGTTATTCCAATGATTTTGCAAATGCTTAATTACCTGTTTTAAATCCATCCTCACTTACAATATTTAGAATGGTTTCTCTTTACAACATGGAACACTGACTGACATAATCCCAACACCCTAAAATGTTTATAATAAAGTAATAACAGAATCCCCACTTTTGTCTATGTATTGCAACATGAACATGTTTCCCAGTATACCTGCCTATCTTTGATCTCTCTGTCTGCTTATATGCCTATCATCTGTATACCCATATACATGAAAATATTTTTGTGTTATGAAATGGAATTATTCTGCACATGCTGGTCTATGACATTTTTCCTCCTAAACCCTTTTCCTGAATGTGAATGTATCTCATTCACATTCACATGTGAATATATCTTGTTATTTTTTCATAGCTACACAGTGTTCGGTAGGATATTTGTAGCATAATTATTCAACCAATCCAATCCAAAAATTCCCCCATTGATGAACACATGTGTTTTCCCAAATGTTTGCTGGGAGAATGCTGTAATGAATATTTTTTTACATATTTCCTTGGGAGCTTTGATTTTATTGAGATAGGATAGATTTCTGTAAGCAGAATTAACTCAAAGAATATGAGTGTTTCAAAATTTTAACAGATAACCTCAAATTAAATTCCAATAAACTTCTACAAATGTATACTCCATGCACAAATACGTGAAACTGCGTATATCTACATAACCTAGTTATAACTGGATATTAATGACTTTTTTGCCAATCTAATAATGTTTAAAAAGTAATATACTTTTAATGTTTATAAAATAACATTTTAAAAGTATCATCTCTAAATTTCCTTTCTTGGATTGCAAGTAAGATTGAGTGTTATTTCACATTTTTACTGGCCATTTGCAATCTATGTGTTGTGATTGTCCTTTCACATGTACTCTTTGCCCAGTGAATTAATGTTCTCATCTATTTGTAAGTACTTTTAGTATATTAAAGATATTTTTTTTAAAAAAGATATTGTCCCTTTATGTTTTCTCTCTCTCTCTCTCTCTCTCACACACACACACACACACACACACAGAGGGAGAGAGAGACAGAAAGAGAGGAAAGAGACTATTCTCCCAATTTTTTTGTTGTTGTTGTTGTTTGTTTGCTATTTGTTGTTGACTTTTGCTAAAGCAAGTTTTTTTATGTAGCCATGGGTTTATTGTGTTGCTCAGAAAAGTCTCCATGACTTTGATATTTTGCAAATATTTTTACTTTTTGTCTTTTGCTGTTTATAATTAAAAGTTTAACCTACCAAATTTTTAATTGTCTGTATTATATAAAATCAAGTTTTAACTCTATTTTAGTTCAAATGGATAGACAACAGTCCCAGCAACAATCACTGTCTAAGCCATCCTTTCCTCAATTGAAATTAATTGTTTAACTCTGCATATACCTGGATCCATCTCCAAGTTTTTATTTGTGTTTTACTGTACTATTGTCCAGTTCCTATTCAAATGCCACATTGATTTGATCTTACTTTTTATAGATAGTAAGCTCTGGCATCTATTAAAAAAGAAGTTTCCTTTTACTGAGTATTTTTTTCTTTTTGAAATTTCTTGCTATTCATAGCATGTTTATTCTTCAAGATCAATTTCAGGTTTATTTTCTTTTATTAAAATAAGCTGGAACATTTACTCAAGTTAAATTTATATATTAATTTAGAAATGATTGACATTCTTGGAATGATTGCGATTCTATGATATAAAGTCTCACCATCCAGGAACATGACACGTCTTTTCCTTCAATTTATTCATGTCTTGTCCTTCAGTAATAACACTCCTCTTCCTTCATATAGATCTTGTGACTTTTATTAAGGTTCTTTCTAAAGAGATTGACAGATCTACAGAATATAACAAACTAGCATGGACTCATGGCTCTTTCCCTTGAACCAAACCCTGGAGAAACCACCAAAGAGAGAGGGAAGTTACTGGATCCCAGTACAAAAATATAATGCGAGAAATAGTTGGGAAGATGACATGACTGAGCTCAAGCATGAAACTGAAGGTTTGAGCCAAAGAAAGCCATGCCCCACGACTTGGGGAGTGATGGGAAGCAGTTGTCTAAAGGGGCCTTTTATTCTCTTGCCCACATTGCTCTGGGAGTGAAAGCAAGTAACTCGGATTGGAACTTGAACTCAACCAAAACCCATGGTCTTCCAACTGAGATCACACATGTCATTTCAGGACTTAATGAAGCTCAGGTTCTTGATGTCTCATTGCAGAAAAAAATCAGTGAGAGCCAAAGTGATAGCTAAGAAGTGGCTTTCTTTAGAGAGAAGCACACTCCACGTGCCGAGCATGGGCCATCTCAAAAGGCAAGAATGACCTTGAAATATGGCATGGTTAGTTTTCATGGGCTGGATAATTTCATAGGCAATGAGAGGGAGGATTATTCCAACTATTTGGGGGGAGGGGCATAGATTTCCAGGAATTGGGTACCACCCACTTTTTGGCCTTTGATGACTGACCTCAGAACTTGTTGCTTGTGAGTGCGTCATTTAGCTTGCTGTTGTGTTACAATGAGCATATACTGAGGCTCAAGGTCTAGTGGAAGTTTATTCGTCTGCCATCCTGGGCCCACTTAGTTCTAATCAGTTTATGTCACGCCCTTAGACTATGTCATTCTTTCAAAGGTTGTGCCCTGGTCCCTTCCCTCCTGTTTCATGAGGATTGTTGCCCATTTCTTCACAATGACTTGCTAAAAAGCAGCATCACTAACCCAATACTAATTCCAATGCTAAGTGGCAGACTCACAGTAGGGTGACTCTAACTGAGTGAAGAGTTGATAACAAGAAGTGCACAGAGTCTGGTCAATCACTGAGCATTCCTTTCCACACCCTTCTCACTATCTCACCCTATGGAAGCATCAGTCATGATAGAGGAAGAGAGCTTCTGGACAACAAAAGTACTTAAGGCAGAGATATTAAACAGATAGGGGATGCTGAAGGACAGGGTCCCCTTGTGGGTGGAATGAAGTGAACACAAAATGATTGAGATCACATTACAATACTAGAAGCTTTCTACTCTGGAACATACCCCATTTCCACTCTCAACTTCACCAATAGGAGAACAAGGCATGGCAGAGGACGTTATCCCTTCATTAAAGTACATGTTACCTATCAAGGTAGTTGATAGCTCCCAAAGAATATGAGCTTGCACAGAAAAAAATGTTAGCAAAGTAGGCCTGAGACTGTTATACTTAGAAAGGCCTGTTTGCAAGGCTGGACTTTCTCTTTACCATAAGAAGATGTAAAGGTATTTTAAAAAAAAATACACAGAGAGCAAACATAATACTTAATCATAAATTATTTAAAACATTCCCCTTGAGATTAGGAACAAGAAAATGGATGGTGACAATTATCATTTCTATTCAAGTGTAAGTGTACACTGCAGAATGAAACCAAAAATAATATATTAGTCTATACTGATATAAATAAAGGAATGAATTAATGAAGAGAATGGAGAGTTTTTCCTTTAGAGTAGAATATTATTAATAAGCTAGAAGAAATGATGGAATTAGAAAATCACCATTTGATAAACTATCACAGTAATAATTAATTCAGCTAAGAAACACTGATAGCTGCTAAAACTAATGAGTGAAAGTTTGATGAGGAAAGGTGTATTTACATACTCGATGCATTTCCTCACAACAGATCTATTAATTGCAAAGAGAAAAAGAGTAACTTTAGGGACTTCCCTGGTGGCCCAGTGGGAAGGTTGCATGCTCCCAATGCAGGGTACCTGGATTCAATCCCTGGTCAGGGAACTAAATCCCATATGTGCAGTCAAATAAATAATTTTTTTTCAAAAGAGTAATTTTAAATGGAGAAAGCCAAATAAAGCCACTTTAATTAAATGATGAGGTAATGAGACAAATTAAAATGTGTTCAACCAAAATTTAAAAACACACATGTACCCAGTGTTCACTCAGTTCTGTTTAGTTCAGTTCAGTCTCTCAGTCGTGTCCGACTCTTTGCAACTCCATGAACCACAGCACGCCAGGCCTCCCTGTCCATCACCAATTCCCAGAAGTTACCCAAACTCGTGTCCATTGAGTCGGTGATGCCATCCAATCATCTCATCCTCTGTCATCCCCTTCTCCTCCTGCCTTCAATATGATTGAACATCAGGGTCTTTTCAAATGAGTCAGCACTTCATATCAGGTGGCCAAAGTATTGGAGTTTCAGCTTCAACATCAGTCCTACCAGTGAACACCCAGGACTGATCTCCTTTAGAATGGACTGGTTGGATCTCCTTGCAGTCCAAGAGACTCTCAAGAGTCTTCTCCAATACCACAGTTCAAAAGCATCAATTCTTCGATGCTCAGCTTTCTTTATAGTCCAACTCTCACATCCATACATGACTACTGGAAAAAACATAGCCTTGACTAGATGGACCTTTGCTGACAAAGTAATGTCTCTACCTTTGAATATGCTATCTAGGGTGGTCATTAACTTTCCTCCTAAGGAGTAAGCATCTTTTAATTTCATGGCTGTAGTCACCATCTGCAGTGATTTTGGAGCCCCAAAAAATAAAGTTAGCCACTGCTTCCACTGTTTCCCCATCTACTTGCCATGAAGTGATGGGACTGGATGCCATGATCTTAGTTTTCTGAATGTTGAGCTTTAAGCCAACTTTTTCACTCCCCTTTTTCACTTTCATCCAGAGACTCTTCTTTAGTTCTTCTTCACTTTCTGTCATAAGGTGGTGTCATCTGCATATCTGAGGTTACTGATACTTCTCCCAGCAATCTTGATCCCAGCTGGTACTTCTTCCAGTCCAGTGTTTCTCTACTCTGCATATAAGTTAAATAAGCAGGGTGACAATATACAGCCTTGACGTAGTCCTTTTCCTATTTGGAACCAGTCTGTTGTTCCATGTCCAGTTCTAACTGTTGCTTCCTGACATGCATACAGGTTTCTCAAGAGGCAGGTCAGGTGTAGCTAGGACAAGGAAACAACCTAGACATCCATCATCAGATGAATGGATAAGGACATATATCCATACATACAATGGACTATTACTCAGCCATAAAAAAGAGTGTATTTGAGTAACTTCTAATGAGGTGGATGAACCTAGAGCCTATTATATAGAATAAAGTAAATCAGAAAGAGAAAGACAAATATAGTATATTAATACATATATATGGAATCTAAAAAGATGGTACTAATGAACCTATTTACAGGGCAACAACAGTGATGCAGACATAGANGCTAAGAAGTGGCTTTCTTTAGAGAGAAGCACACTCCACGTGCCGAGCATGGGCCATCTCAAAAGGCAAGAATGACCTTGAAATATGGCATGGTTAGTTTTCATGGGCTGGATAATTTCATAGGCAATGAGAGGGAGGATTATTCCAACTATTTGGGGGGAGGGGCATAGATTTCCAGGAATTGGGTACCACCCACTTTTTGGCCTTTGATGACTGACCTCAGAACTTGTTGCTTGTGAGTGCGTCATTTAGCTTGCTGTTGTGTTACAATGAGCATATACTGAGGCTCAAGGTCTAGTGGAAGTTGATTCGTCTGCCATCCTGGGCCCACTTAGTTCTAATCAGTTTATGTCACGCCCTTAGACTATGTCATTCTTTCAAAGGTTGTGCCCTGGTCCCTTCCCTCCTGTTTCATGAGGATTGTTGCCCATTTCTTCACAATGACTTGCTAAAAAGCAGCATCACTAACCCAATACTAATTCCAATGCTAAGTGGCAGACTCACAGTAGGGTGACTCTAACTGAGTGAAGAGTTGATAACAAGAAGTGCACAGAGTCTGGTCAATCACTGAGCATTCCTTTCCACACCCTTCTCACTATCTCACCCTATGGAAGCATCAGTCATGATAGAGGAAGAGAGCTTCTGGACAACAAAAGTACTTAAGGCAGAGATATTAAACAGATAGGGGATGCTGAAGGACAGGGTCCCCTTGTGGGTGGAATGAAGTGAACACAAAATGATTGAGATCACATTACAATACTAGAAGCTTTCTACTCTGGAACATACCCCATTTCCACTCTCAACTTCACCAATAGGAGAACAAGGCATGGCAGAGGACGTTATCCCTTCATTAAAGTACATGTTACCTATCAAGGTAGTTGATAGCTCCCAAAGAATATGAGCTTGCACAGAAAAAAATGTTAGCAAAGTAGGCCTGAGACTGTTATACTTAGAAAGGCCTGTTTGCAGGGCTGGACTTTCTCTTTACCATAAGAAGATGTAAAGGTATTTTAAAAAAAAATACACAGAGAGCAAACATAATACTTAATCATAAATTATTTAAAACATTCCCCTTGAGATTAGGAACAAGAAAATGGATGGTGACAATTATCATTTCTATTCAAGTGTAAGTGTACACTGCAGAATGAAACCAAAAATAATATATTAGTCTATACTGATATAAATAAAGGAATGAATTAATGAAGAGAATGGAGAGTTTTTCCTTTAGAGTAGAATATTATTAATAAGCTAGAAGAAATGATGGAATTAGAAAATCACCATTTGATAAACTATCACAGTAATAATTAATTCAGCTAAGAAACACTGATAGCTGCTAAAACTAATGAGTGAAAGTTTGATGAGGAAAGGTGTATTTACATACTCGATGCATTTCCTCACAACAGATCTATTAATTGCAAAGAGAAAAAGAGTAACTTTAGGGACTTCCCTGGTGGCCCAGTGGGAAGGTTGCATGCTCCCAATGCAGGGTACCTGGATTCAATCCCTGGTCAGGGAACTAAATCCCATATGTGCAGTCAAATAAATAATTTTTTTTCAAAAGAGTAATTTTAAATGGAGAAAGCCAAATAAAGCCACTTTAATTAAATGATGAGGTAATGAGACAAATTAAAATGTGTTCAACCAAAATTTAAAAACACACATGTACCCAGTGTTCACTCAGTTCTGTTTAGTTCAGTTCAGTCTCTCAGTCGTGTCCGACTCTTTGCAACTCCATGAACCACAGCACGCCAGGCCTCCCTGTCCATCACCAATTCCCAGAAGTTACCCAAACTCGTGTCCATTGAGTCGGTGATGCCATCCAATCATCTCATCCTCTGTCATCCCCTTCTCCTCCTGCCTTCAATATGATTGAACATCAGGGTCTTTTCAAATGAGTCAGCACTTCATATCAGGTGGCCAAAGTATTGGAGTTTCAGCTTCAACATCAGTCCTACCAGTGAACACCCAGGACTGATCTCCTTTAGAATGGACTGGTTGGATCTCCTTGCAGTCCAAGAGACTCTCAAGAGTCTTCTCCAATACCACAGTTCAAAAGCATCAATTCTTCGATGCTCAGCTTTCTTTATAGTCCAACTCTCACATCCATACATGACTACTGGAAAAAACATAGCCTTGACTAGATGGACCTTTGCTGACAAAGTAATGTCTCTACCTTTGAATATGCTATCTAGGGTGGTCATTAACTTTCCTCCTAAGGAGTAAGCATCTTTTAATTTCATGGCTGTAGTCACCATCTGCAGTGATTTTGGAGCCCCAAAAAATAAAGTTAGCCACTGCTTCCACTGTTTCCCCATCTACTTGCCATGAAGTGATGGGACTGGATGCCATGATCTTAGTTTTCTGAATGTTGAGCTTTAAGCCAACTTTTTCACTCCCCTTTTTCACTTTCATCCAGAGACTCTTCTTTAGTTCTTCTTCACTTTCTGTCATAAGGTGGTGTCATCTGCATATCTGAGGTTACTGATACTTCTCCCAGCAATCTTGATCCCAGCTGGTACTTCTTCCAGTCCAGTGTTTCTCTACTCTGCATATAAGTTAAATAAGCAGGGTGACAATATACAGCCTTGACGTAGTCCTTTTCCTATTTGGAACCAGTCTGTTGTTCCATGTCCAGTTCTAACTGTTGCTTCCTGACATGCATACAGGTTTCTCAAGAGGCAGGTCAGGTGTAGCTAGGACAAGGAAACAACCTAGACATCCATCATCAGATGAATGGATAAGGACATATATCCATACATACAATGGACTATTACTCAGCCATAAAAAAGAGTGTATTTGAGTAACTTCTAATGAGGTGGATGAACCTAGAGCCTATTATATAGAATAAAGTAAATCAGAAAGAGAAAGACAAATATAGTATATTAATACATATATATGGAATCTAAAAAGATGGTACTAATGAACCTATTTACAGGGCAACAACAGTGATGCAGACATAGAGAACAGACTTATGGACATGGGAAGTGGGGCAAGGGGAGAAGGAGAGGGTGAGATGAATGGAGAGAGTAACATGGAAGCCTACACACTACAATGTGTAAAACAGATAACCAATGGGAATTTGTTGTATGACTCAGGAAACTCAAACTGGGGCTCAGTACCAACCTAGATGGATAAAAAGGGATGGGAGGTGGGAGGGAGTTTAAAGAGGGAGGGGACACGTATACCTGTGGCTGACTCATGTTGATGTATAGCAGAGATCAATAGAACATTGTGAGACAATTTCCCTTCAATTATAAATAAGCTTGGAGGAAAAAATGTGTTCCTCTTGTTGGAATGCAGTGAGAAGTATAACAGCCTCGGTTCTGAGATATTTCTGCCAAAAATTTATAACCTGAATGCAACACTGTTCCTGGCTTGTACCCAATTATCTATTGTTAACAGCAGAAAACGACTGTTACTCATTATCCAATTTTACAAAAGGTTAAGCTGCAACTTGGTGCAGATGCCCACTGACAGTGCACCCTGAGGGGAATTTAGGATGGAAGGAAACAAGATGAAGAACTCTGTGCTTTGGATAAACAGGCCCTTATATATTTAGATGAACATCTCAGAAAAAATTTCAATGACATTAGATGCTTGCCTCTTTCCAAAAATAGAAAAGTACTAAAAATATGAACTTGAGATATCTGTTCTTTGTGATTAGCAGTAATCTTTTAGCAAGATGTAGCCTTGACTACCTGTATTTCCTAGCTAAAAACAAAAAAAGCACACAGGCTGGCTCCTTCTCTACCTCTTCAGTGCAGTCTCTCAGAGCTACTGAGAGGCTGTCTCCCAGACTGTAGTCCCCAGTAAGGTCCCTGAATAAAACTTAACTCATAACTTTTATGTTGTGTGTTTTTCCTTCAGTAAAAACTATACAGGACATGACTGGGAGAATTGGTGAAACTTGAATGGGATCTGTAATTAGATAATAGTAATGCATTGGTATTTCCTAATTTTCATGGTTGTATTGTGGTTATGAGAGAGGTCTTTGTTTGCCTGAATTATACTTTAAGGGCTCCCTGGTGGCTCAGATCATAAAGAATCTTCCTGCAATGCAGGAGACCTGGATTTAACACCTGGGTCTGAAAGGTCCCCTGGAGAAGGGAATGGCTAACCACTCTGGTATTCTTACCTGGAAAATCCCATGGACAGAGGAGCCTGGCTACAGTTCATGGGGGTCTCAAAGAGTCAGACACAACTAAGTGACTAATAGTTTCACTTTTCACTTTCACACTCTAAAGAAAGTGTCCCCAACTTCCAGGCCACAGATCAGGTCAGTGGCCAGTGGCCTATTAGCAACCAGGTCACACAGCAAGAGATGAGAAGCGGGTAAGTGATCAAAATTTGTATTTACAGCCACTTCCCATCACTAGCATTGTCACCTAATCTCCCACCTCTTCGGAGCAGTTTCTCAGAGCTTTCTGAGATGCTGTCTGTCAGGCTGCAGTCCTGATTTGGTCCCAAATAAAATATAACTTGCAAGTCTCAAGTATATTTTTTTAAGTCAGTTGAAAATTTTGGAGATTTTAGATGGTCTGCAATTGACATATTTCTCCTAAAGTTACCTCATCACTTTATTGTCTATTCCATTCATTCTTAGTAATTTTTAAATTTCCATCTTCTTCCTGCTTTATTCTCAGAAGCGTACTGCTGAATCAAATGCAGACTCCATGCCCATTCCCTCCCTTCTCTAAGAAGCAAGCTATCACACATTTATAACAGACCATTCTGTGAGCAAAAATACAGTTCCACAATCTCTCACTCTTTTAAGTATTTCTTCATTCTCAGAAATATCCAAATCATTTCTTCACTGCTGCTGCCTCCTCCAGAATTAGTTAATTCATCAAGTATTTATTGAGAAAATACTATGAGCCATACCATTCTAGAACCTGGGAATGCAATCAGAAATAATGTCTCTGTTCTCATGAAATTTACAATCTACTAGTGGAGCAAAAAATAAAGGAACATCTCCTCCTACCTCCCATTTTTTGTTTCTCAGACAATGATACCTGCTTAGAAAACAATAACAGGACTTCCCTGGTGGTCCAGTGGTTGACAGTCTGCCTGCCAATGCAGGGAATCTGAGTTCAATCCCTGCTTCGGGAATATTCCACGTGCTGTGGGGCAACTAAGCCCAAGTGCCACAACTACTGAAGCCTGCATGCCTAGAGCTTGTGTTCCAGGACAAGAGAAGCCACCGCAAGGAGAAGCCTGGGCACCATGGGGAGAATAGCCCCCACTCACCAGAACTAGAGGAAAGCCTGTGTGCAGCAATGAAGACCCAACTCAGCCAAAAGTTAATTAATTAATTTAATTAAAATTAAAACATTTTAAGAAAGAAAACAGCAACAGATGATAAAAAATGTCTGGGGAAGGTCCTTTCTAAGGTGAGGACTTCTCATCAGAGCCAAAATGATGTGGAACTAGCCATGTGAGGATCTGGAAAAAAGGCAAATGCAGAAGTCTTGTAAAAGAAATCAAGCATATTTAAACTCACTGAAATGTAAGTCCTACTAAGTTTGTCACATCACAGGGGTTCAAGGTATAGTTGTTATAGGAAAATGGACCCCTCCCAGTGCCTTAGAGTGTGCTCGTATCTAACACTTGGAAATGAATTGTCCAGGGAGACATATGTATGAGAAAGCAAGAGACTTTATTTGGAAGGAGCACCTGGGCAGAGTGCAGCAGGGTAAGGGAACCCAGGAGGACTGCTCTGCCACATGGCTCACAGTCTCGGGTTTATGGTGATGGGATTAGTTTCCAGGTTGTCTCTGGTCAATCATTCTGACTCAGGGTCCTTCCTGGTGGTACGCACATGGCCCAGCCAACCAGAAGGAATCCAAGAGGACAAATGGACTGGTGGTCTCCTGTCTCCTTTTGACCTTTCCTGGATTCTTCCCATTGATGGTGGCTTGTTCCATGTTCCTTACCAGGACCTCCTGTTGTAAAGTGACTCGTGCACATGGCTAATGTGGTGCCTGACCAGGGTGGATGGTTTCAGTCAGAGGTTTCCCCCTAAGATGTTTGTGGGAGAAATGAAAAGGAAACATGGAAGAAGGGCTGGGAACCTGGAGCAAGTAAGAGACGTGCAAGGCTGCAACCGAAGGAAACAGAAGTCTGAAATCACAGAGCTTTGAGCATCAGGAAAAGGGTTGACAATTATTCTAAGTGCAGTGGGAAGCCTTTGNGCCCTCCTCCAGGGGATCTTCCTGACCCAGGGATTGAACTCACATCTCCTATGGCTCCTGCATTGACAGGTGAGTTCTTTACTACTAGCACCAACTGGGAAGCCCTACTGTATAGCACAGGGAACTACATTCAGTACTCTGTGATAAACCATAATGGAAAAGAATATATATTAAAAAAGAATGTCTATATGTATGTAACTGAGTCACTTTGCTGTGCAGCAGAGATTGATTGACATGACACTGTAAATCAACCATACTGAAGTTAAAAAGAACAAAAAGTTTTTAAAAATACTGATGCCTGGATCTCATCACCAGAGAATCTACTGTAATAATATGGGATGTGACCTGGGAAACTGGATTTTTAAAAGCTCCCTCAAGTGATTATAATATTAGCAACTAAATTTGAAAATTGCTGGCCTAGAGAACTTCTCATATGATTACATGCCTTTAATGAACACTTCCTAGACCATGAAATGATGTCTAAGGGCACAACTAACAGTGGAAAAGATGGGGGCTTCCAAGTCAAACAAGAGTTTTGACAATGTGTCAGGGGCTTCTGTTGTTATTCAGTCACTCAGTTGTGGCCAACTCTTTGCAACGTTAAGGCTGTAGCACATCAAGCCCTTCTGTCTTCCACTGCCTCCCAGAGTTTGCTCAAACTCATGTCCATTGAGTCAGTGATGCTATCTAGCCATCTCATCCTACGCTGCCTTTTTCCTTTGGCTTTCAGTCTTTCCCAGCATCAGGATCTTTTCAAATCAGTCAAGTCTTCACATCATGTAGACAAAATACTGGAGTTTCAGCTTCAGCATCAGTCCTTCCAATGAATATTCGGGGTTGAATTCCTTTAGGATTGGTTGGTTTGATCCCCTTGCTGTCCAAGGGACTCTCAAGAACCTTCTCCAACACCACAATTCAAAAGCATAAATTCTCCAGCAGTCAGTCTCCTTTATGGTCCAACTCTCACATCCATACATGACTAGAGGAGAAATCATGGTTTTGACTATATGGACCTTTGTTGGCAAAATGATGTCTGTGCTTTAATCTATCTAATGTTATGTTGATGCTAAAATTGAATAGGAATTTCATGTACAAGGCATTCCTGCAAACATATAATAATAAAATGAAAAGTTGGGAGGTTCCCAGTGCCCCGAGAATGGTAGTTTACATGCTGTATGTATGGCATCCTGGAATGGCTTCTCCATGAGAAAACGTGTATGCATCTCCATACCCCCTCTCCTCCTCTAGGGGTGTGAGCACAGCATGTAAACTTGTACTGCATGTGGCAGTAGAAAGCAGTGGTTTGAAGCATGGGTCTCTGGAGCCAGACTGCCTAAGTTCAATTCCAACTCTGGGCAAGTTAATTAACCTTGCTGGACTTCAGTTTCCTCATCTGTAAAATGTGGACTATAAAATGATGCTTGCCTCATAGGGTTGTCATTAAGCAAATACATATACCTAAAGGCCTTAGAACAGCTGGAATATGGTATGAGCTCGGTATGTGTAAGGTACTTTTAAGACCGTCTGTGATCTGTCCTGTGTGACTAAGCAATTACCATCCTAGGAGTGGTGATGGAAACTTAGTAGTTGTCGCTCAGTCATGTCCAACTCTTTGCGACCCATGGACTATAGCCTACCAGGCTCCTCCCTCCATGGGATTCTCCAGGCAAGAGTACTGGAGTGGGTTGCCATTTCTTTCTCCAGGGGATCTTTCTGACCCAGTAATCGAACCCAGGTCTCCCTAATTGCATACAGATGCTTTAACCTCTGGGCCACCAGGGAAGCCCGATGGAAACTTAGATTCCTTATCTATATGTATAAAAAGACATGGGTTGGATGTATGAAACTGAATGAGTCCTTAGACCCTGCACCAGAGGCAGACAAAGTGGGTAGATAACCTGAGTCAATGTGTGCTAGATTCTTCTTTAAAGACCATCAACCTGCCTCCAAGGTTATTGGGAGCCACACATATCTCAGATAAGACTTCTGAGCTGCTGGGAAGACACTAAAGTGTTGGTTCTAAAAACATTTGGCAAAAGAGCTTGTGAATGGCAGATTCCTGGGCTCTAACTCCAGAGTCTAATCCAGTAGGTCTGGTGTCAGTGAGTCTACAGTAAACACTTTAGGTGACAATGACGCTTGTAATCAGCAGGCCAGTTTAAGAATCACTGGACCAAGCAATCTAGGAAATTTGAGATAGGAATCCA
>SJYW01014976.1:267825-294142 GCA_006410735.1 Raphicerus campestris
CCCATGGACTATAGCCTACCAGGCTCCTCCCTCCATGGGATTCTCCAGGCAAGAGTACTGGATTGGGTTGCCATTTCCTTCTCCAGGGGATCTTCCTGACCCAGGAATCGAACCCAGGTCTCCCTAATTGCATACAGATGCTTTAACCTCTGGGCCACCAGGGAAGCCCGATGGAAACTTAGATTCCTTATTTATATGTATAAAAAGACATGGGTTGGATGTATGAAACTGAATGAGTCCTTAGACCCTGCACCAGAGGCAGACAAAGTGGGTAGATAACCTGAGTCAATGTGTGCTAGATCCTTCTTTAAAGACCATCAACCTGCCTTCAAGGTTATTGGGAGCCACACATATCTCAGATAAGACTTCTGAGCTGCTGGGAAGACACTAAAGTGTTGGTTCTAAAAACATTTGGCAAAAGAGCTTGTGAATGGCAGATTCCTGGGCTCTAACTCCAGAGTCTAATCCGGTAGGTCTGGTGTCAGTGAGTCTACAGTAAACACTTTAGGTGACAATGACGCTTGTAATCAGCAGGCCAGTTTAAGAATCACTGGACCAAGCAATCTAGGAAATTTGAGATAGGAATCCATATTTTCTGAAGAAGAAAGGTAGCAAGCCCACTCAACCCACTTTCTGTTACAGGAGAAATGAAAAGATAAATAGATAATATGGAGGCAGAGAATAACAAGGAAGGCATCCAGGCAAGTTCTGCCAACCCACCTGAGACTAGAGGTTGGCTGTCTTCAGATAGTTATTTAGAAATCAACACAGCACTTCCCTTCTTTCCCTGGGAGTCTAAGGATCAGAAATATATACTTTCAAAACCTGATTTGGGTAACTTTTTTTCTTTTTTGGCTGTGGGGCTCACAGGATCTTAGTTCCTTGACTAGGGATTGAACCCAGGCCAACTGCCAGGGGAATCCTGGGTATTTCTGTTGGTGATTTCTGTTTTAATGATCTGGAGTCACTTGCTTCTTTTTTCCCCCTGTCAATCTTTACTTCCCTAGAGATCAAACTAAGTGATAGTGAGAAACATAAGGGAAAAAAGTCACTGACTTACCCTCCTACCTACTTTCTCAACTGAGACTCCAAATCTATTTCCATCAGGCCCAGTCCCATTTCTGAAGCAGTCTGCAGTCTCTCCTCCAAGCTCTGGAAGGACCACAAGAAAGGGTCCTCATCCATTCATCTGGCTGGAGGCCACTCAAGGTCACTGTAACCAGTGATCCAGTATTTCTCCCTGACAGAGGAAGACTTTATATACCTGATCTGTGCATCACCATGTTACATCTTATGCTAAGATGTTCACACTTGAGTCACTTCAAGCCAAGACTTGAAGACCTGGTTCATATTCTTACCAGCATGGCTATTTTTGGTCAGCAAAGGAAAGTGTCCTGTTGAGTAGCAGCCTCCATCATCTGCCTTTGGCTTTACATTTGCAATGTCTGACATAGGCAACTGGTCTACCCCCAATGTTTGGCCTATAATTGTACTACTATATCTCTTCATGCCACTAAGCTTCATTTCATTGATAGAAGTGTATAAATCTATCCTCCTACCCCCTTTGAAGGAAATAAATATTTATCATTTACTACTCATGTAGTAATCACTCCCCTGGTGCCTCAGAGAGTAAAGAATCTGCCTGCAATGCAGGATACCCAGATTTCATCCCTAGGTCTGGAACATCCTCAGGAGAAGGGGATGGCTACCCACTCCAGTATTCTTGTCTGGAGAATTCCATGGACAGGGGAGCCTGGCAGGCTACAGTCCATGGGGTTGCAAAGAGTCAGACATGACTGATCAACTAACACTTTCACTTCTCTTTTTTAAGCATGTGCCCTCCATATAGTTTTCATCATTTTTTCTCAAGGAAACCCTATGTAGTAATTTTATTGTAGGTTTTATATCTCATTTGGCCCCCTGTCTTCTTAACTTGAGCCTTAACACCTGATTTTACTTCTGAACAAACTGGATGCATGATCCCTGCTATTAAGGAAAACCAGTGTAAATGACATGGCTACATTAACATCAGCCTTACNTTATATCTCATTTGGCCCTCTGTCTTCTTAACTTGAGCCTTAACACCTGATTTTACTTCTGAACAAACTGGATGCATGATCCCTGCTATTAAGGAAAACCAGTGTAAATGACATGGCTACATTAACATCAGCCTTACTGAATAATTGATCTTACTCTCCATTTGCTGTGACAAAGGATTACTTAGAACTAACTTACCCAAACCAAAATCGTCCTCTCTGGTAGATGTCATATAACATTTAATTGGATTATGTCGAACAACTCTATATAGTCCAATAATACCCTAGTTACCTTGGGATATCTTCTCTAACAAGATTACAGTGAAGAATCTTTAGGTAAACTAAGTTGTTTAAACATTCCAGAGGTGCTATATTGAGATGTTTAAATGTTCACTGAATGCAAATACCAGCTTTAAAAATTTCCCGGGCTAAAATGATCAGGACCAGAAGGTGTCCACTAAACTATGTGTGGCAAGGCACCAGTAATTGAATTCTGAGAAAAATATTAGCTCAGCCCACATCCCTGGGGAGTTGGGATAGCCTTCTATAATTAAGACATAACTCCTGACTGGATTCTTTAACTAGGGGAAAAAAAATCAACCCTTCCTCTTCCTAGCTGAATGTCAGGGTATATGGATCTGCCCTAATTAGACAACAAAAAATATTTGCACTCACCTATTTACCCAGGAAAATGTATCCTTAACTTCTTTTTTTTCCATATTTTTAAAATTTATTTATTTGTCTATGTTTTACAACATGTGGAATCTTAGATCCCCAACCAGGGTTAAAGCTGAGACCCCTACATTGGAAGTGCAGAGTCTTAACCACTGGACTGCCAGGCAAGTCCTTCTCCTTAACTTCTGTGCTTTCAAATGATTACCAAAAGTCAATTAGGGGAATCAGTGTTCATAAATCAACACTCATAAATTTATCGTTCTAATATTCTGAGCTTAATTTTTGGTTAAGATTCAGACCTTTCAACTGCAATCAACCCAGACCAATTCCACCAAATTGTATTTCAATGGTATACAATCAACCTTTGTTTGCGGACATCATACAAAGTTCAGTTCAGTCGCTCAGTCGTGTCCGACTCTTTGTGCCCCATGGACTCAGCAGGCCAGGCTTTTCTGTCCATCACCAACTCCCAGAGCTTGCTCAAACTCATGTCGATTGAGTTGGTGATGCCATCCAGCCATCTCATCCTCTGCCATCCCGTTCTCCTCAATAATAATAATAGCAGATAACTATTTTGAGAGTTTACTATGTGCCAGGCACTACCCTAAAGTACTCTGTATGCATGATCTCACTTGATCCTTTCAACAACTCTTTGAGCTAATTACTATTATTTCTCCTCACTTTATAGACAAGAAAACCAAGACAAAAAGTCACATAGTAAGTCGTAAAGCCAGGATTTAAACCTAGGCAGGCTGATTCCAGAAACTCTATGTTTAACTAGTCTACTGTATGCCTTCCCCAAAGTAACTATTTGATATATAGTCACAGGCCTAGTTCATACTTTAGTGAGACTTCTGTGGGGTAATTTCAACAGCTCACTCAGTACTAAAAGGCCAAGGTGAAGGACACCTTTGGAAGAAACCAGCAGCCATCACCCTTGAGGGGTCTTTCCCTACAAGGGACTTAAGCAGCTTAGAAAGTGCATTCCAGCCATTGAAACTGACAGCAGAATCTTGGATCTCAATGAGGTTTAGTTTTTTTTGTTACTCATATTGGAGTAATAACACAGTGAGTTTTTTTAACTGAAGTATATACTGGCAGTACTATATTATATGCTACAGGTG
The DNA here is from genome assembly GCA_006410735.1 of Raphicerus campestris. Lineage (NCBI taxonomy): Eukaryota > Metazoa > Chordata > Mammalia > Artiodactyla > Bovidae > Raphicerus > Raphicerus campestris. The sequence goes on from SJYW01014976.1 coordinate 271,661, forward strand.
TACAATATAATGATTTAAAATGTTTAAAGGTTATACTCCATTTATAGCTACTATAAAATATCAGCTATATTCCTCATGTTGTACAATATATTCTTGTAGCTTATTTTATACAAAATATTTTATACCTCTTGCTCTCTAGAGTGAGAGTTTTACACCCCCACAACTGGCCTCACACAAATTACCAGCTATCACAAAAGAGGGGTTGTGCTCAACAGAAAAAAATCCCTATGGGAGGTTAGAGAGCCATTAGCTATGTCCCTGCAAGACAGGTAATTGTTCATCTGAACTCACACGGACTTGGTTTCAGATGATTGTTAGAAAAGTTAGTCACCACTTGAAATGCATCCATCAGATAACAGCTCAGGTTCACTAATATAAACAGGGGCTTTATTGGTTCATTAATGTGGGAAGTTCAGGTGTAGATCTGGTTCCAGGCAAAGCAGATCCAGAAATTCAAACAGTCCAGTCAAGGCTTCACTGCTCTGTCAATCCCTCAGCTCTGCTGGCCCCAGCTTGGCCTCTTTCCTCACAGTCTTTCTCCAAGTGGTAAACAAGATGGCTGCTGACAGTCTCAGGCTAATACCCTCTCAGATGGAAATTCCAGCAGAAAGATGTCTCACTCCCAGAGCTCATAAATCAGTCCTGGGAAAGACTATAATGTGTCCAGCTAGGAGCATGTAACCATCCCCTCATCCTAAATCTCCAAACAAGTTTTGGCTATTCTGATAGCTCAGTCTGAGCCACACCCACTCTGTGGCCTGGCTATGCTGGGGAAACAGGTGGGGATGCACAGTCCCATGTGGCTCAGATGGTGTTTGAGAAGAGTTTCCCAAAAGAACCACAAAATGAAGAAATCACTGTGAGCCAACAAAAACATGGCTATGTAAATGCTTGGCAGTAACAAAGGAACTAACTAGATGCCTCCACTTTGCCCATGAAAAAATACAGGTATTGGGCCTTTCTGATTGCCCTTCCAGGGTACTTTGAGAAAGTGGGGGAACTGTATCACTAGGTTTCCCATTTCAGAAGACCTGGGCCAGTGTCATAACTCTGACACTAAAGAGCCCTGTGAATATGAGGAAGACTCTCCTACTTTCTGGGGGCTTCTTAGTAGGAAATTAGACACGAGACCAGCACTCCTTACTCAGCTCAAAGATTCACCTTTTGACTTAAAAAAAAAGTCACTTCTCCTTGCTGGGTCCTAATCTTCTTATCTAAGTGAGGATAAGGGATTATCTCTAAAATAATCTAAGATAATCAACTTTAAAAAAAAAAAAAAAAACAGGAAATCCCAAAGCATCTGCAATCCTGACCTTGGGGGCAAAGCTTTCCAATCTCCCAAGCCAGATACTTAAAAATTCCATCTGGTGTTGAGGAAGGTAGAGCAGGGAAGTGAAAGCCTGTGTTCACAGAGCAGGCCTGCAGAGGTGTGTGTACAGGGGTGGGGAGTTCCAGAGCCATAGGGTGGAATTGCCAGGAAGCACTTTCAGGACCACAGCCCAACCTCACTACCACAGCTGAGGCTTAACGAACACCTCACCCTTTGCTTCATAGTTCAGCGCCTGCCAGTTAAGGACATTAGGACTGAGGGTCCCACCAGTATAGACAGTGTGAATCTCTTCTGGCGACAGCACAAAGTCCCACATGTTCACATCTCCAATGTCTCCCACGAAACACTGGTTTCTATCAAAGCCCCCAGCAAAAACATCCTGCTCCTGCCCCAGGATGATGCTGGCATCTGTCCCCAGAGAGGCTCCCTTCTCCAGACTCTTCCTCACCCGGGGTTTCCCATTCATCCAGAGCTCTGCAATTCCGGAGGTGGACTCCCAGCTGGCACAGATGTGTGTTGGAGCTTGAGTGTTTTCAAAACTCTGGAATGATACCTCTTTCCCATGTACTCCAAAAATATAGCCTCTTCTACTCTTAGACCAAAATATGAGGATCTCGTTGGGTTGCTGCTTGGTGGCATAAGAGAAAATGCTGTAGCTGCGGGTTTGGGCCAGCTCTGTGTAGAAATAGAGACACACGGTGAAGGCTTTGAGTGGTGTCTTTAACTGTGTTCTCAGAGATACATAGGAATTCTCCGTCTCTTTGGGAAACACGAAGGCCTTCTTATGCAAGTCTGTGAGACAGAAAGCAGAGGAGAGATGAGAAGTTTCTCAGAGCACAAAGATCTATTCCTGCATAAACAGAGTTTGGGATTGAGAAATAGACTGATTTTTCCTCAGTGTCATGCACACACACAGACATACACACACACACCCATGCTAGATGTTCCTCTGACTTCACCTTGTATAATCTTAGGCCCCACTCCCATCATTCAGATCAAATCCTTGGCACAGCCTGGAGTAGCCCCTACCTGTCTGGCCCAAAACACTAGAGAAGCTGATCAAGACCAGGAAGCACCACAACAGCCTCTCCATGGTTAGTCTCTGCCGCCAGTCCTTCTAGCATCTGGATTCACCCTTCTGGAGAAGACGTCTTTGGCTGAAAGCTCAGCAACCAGAAGTTCTAGATTTTTTTGCCACTAGACCTGCTCCATCCTGCATGGATTTTTATCCAAGGCAGTGGGGGAGTCTGTACCACCACGTAAATGATTTGCCAATACTAGCTTTCTCAGCAAGTGTCAGGGCCCTGGAAATAAGGGAAGCAAAATAATTCTGGAACAGAGAAATCAATGTTGGTTATTTATTACAAGCTCCTGTGACTATGGGATCACCAATTCCTTGTGACAGGAAAAATGAAGAAGCTCTCCAAGAGTTCCACTTGGATATTCATCTTGAGAAAATAATTTGAAAAAATCTTAATAGAAGCATGGCCATTTGAGAACATATCATAGTGCACCTCTAGCACCCACTTCAGCCCAAGTCTTGGTGTTTCATGGAGGATAGCTTCTGGAGATGAACATCATTGCCAACCCTTTTCAGATGCCTCTCATTCACAAATTGGGAAATGCCAAAAACAAACATGTCATCCACAGAGCCAAGGACAATTTTTTTCTTAGTCAACTGAGTTTCATTGCAAGGAAATCTCTGGTCCAGTGAAACATGTGCCTGATCACAAATGTACCATCTGTCAGAGTTTCTTCATGTCAAGGTTCAGGGAGGAATCAAGATGATGTGCCCAGTCCCTCAGTTGTGTCCGACTCTTTGCTACTCTATAGACTGCATCCCACAGTCCTATGGATGCACGAAGGTGAAGGTGAAGTCACTCAGTCGTGTCCAACTCTTTGCGACCCCATGGACTATAGCCTATCAGGCTCTTCCATCTGTGGGATTTTCCAGGCAAGAGTACTGGAGTGGATTGCCATTTCCTTCTCCAGAGGATCTTCCTGACCCAGGGATCCAACCCAGGTCTCCTGCACTGTAGGCAGACACTTTACCATCTGAGCCACCAGGGAAGTCTATAGAAAATCTCTATGGAGTCCTCTGTCCATAGGATTTTCCAGGCAAGAATACTGGAGTGGTTTGCTATTTTCTTCTCCAGGGGATCTTCCTGACCCAGGGATCAAACCCACATTCCTTGTATCTCCTGCATTGGTTGGGAAGCCAATCTTACTATGGATCCTTATTTAATCCAGTCTTCACATGGCTATTTAGCTCCTTCTCTCTCCTCAAACCCCCAGAATCTCATCCATTCTTATACGTAGCAATCACAACTCTTTACTGAGAAATTAGAAGAAAGTGACTGTATCTCTTGTAGCAGAGGCTTCTGGCACTGCACGATACCCATTCTCCACTTCTCATCCAGTAAGAACAGCACTGTTGGTTGAGCACACGGTCACCTAGTCAAATACTAAACTTCCCACCCTCCTCTGCAGTTAGGAGTGAGAATGTGATTACATTCTGGCCAATGAGATATGAACAGAAGGAATAAGGACATTTTCCAGGTTGCACCCTTTGAAGACTTCCCTTGTGCTCTTCCTTTCCACTTCCCCTCTGCGTTCTGTCTAGTATTCAGACATGATAATAGGAGCTAGAGTGTCACTTCTAGACCACCATGGGTGAGATGCACATTTGAGGGTGCAGATTGATGGAGCCTAGATAATTGACTATGGAACCACTGCATCAGCTCTAGACTAACTACCCCAACATTTCCTTGAAGGAGACATACTGTCTTTTGTTAAATCAAAACTATTAATGTGGTCTTCCTGCTATAAAATTCAAACTGATATCTTTACACATCCTCCCATCTCCAAATCTACCAGCCTTTCTGAATCTTTACTTACGTATACTGCCCCCCTCTTATGACAAAGGATGAACTGTCTGTCTATATCTAAGGGCAACCTTTATACTTCTGCAAAGGATCCCAGAACCTCTTAATCACTCAGAGTTTTGCTTCCATCAGTATTATATTTTTGCATCATTAATTTCTTCATCTTTACTCAATCATTCCCAAAACCAGACAAACATGCTGTAATATATTTAATCTTTAACAGAAAAGAAAAAAGAAGAGAGGAAGGATCCCACATGTCAGGCATCTCAAGATTCCACATCCCTTCAGCTATTGTTTATTGTTTCTGCTCTCATTTACTGGAAAACTCCTGGAAAGGGTTTTGTATACTGACAGTCTCTGTTTTCCCATCTCCTGTTTTCTCCCCAATCCATGCAAACAAGACTTTGGCCTCCTCCACTCCAGTAAAACGAACGTAAACAAAAATCTCTTCCTTATCAGATTTAATCATTGATTTCTGGTTTGACTTTTCACCAACAACTGATAACAGCTATGTGCCAGAATGCTTGAATACTGGCACATAGTTTTGTTTTGTTTTTTTTTACGTGAAATGGTTTTAAAGTTCTCTGCCTAATAGAAGCGGTCCTCCTTTTCCCCTCTCTCTGTCCTTGATTCCCAAGAAGAACTAAGAGATGGCAGAGCCTTCAAGGACATTGCTTGAGTCTCTCAATCTAGTCTTTCTAATTTCACCTCAGGTCCTCTGAAGTGGTCTATTAGCCAATATACCCTCTTTTTACTTATTTTAGTTGGTTGTGTAATATTTACATTTCAATGAGTTTTCACAAATAGAAATCCCCCTGACAATTGTGTGTCCAAACTGATTACTACTTGCCCTAAAATGAAATATCCAATTAGCATCCTTGCCACAGGAATCCCCCTCCCACTCCATGGAAATATAGGTTTTTTATGGAAGGGGCAGCATATAAGCTGAGACATAGGTAGGGAAGCAAGGGTTTTAAGACTAAGAAAATAATATGAGCAATGGTCACCACAAACTTCATTTTCTATTGCTTCATTAACAAACTCAAAAAAAAATTTCTTGAACCTCTCTGTGCATGATAGTCCATTTTAGTGAATTAATATCTTTTCAGTCCTCAAATTTTATTGGTTTGCAAGACAAAATTCTGAGATATCCTTACTCTGTACCAATTATACCAATTCACTCTCTTATTTACTCTCTATAGTGGTTCATTAGTGTAGCTTCTCTACCTGATATTTCCCACTTACTAATCACTATTAGTATTGCCGTTGTGTTTGCCAGCAAAACAATTACAGTTGTATTGGTAAAGTATTATTGTCCCTGTCTGTTCCCGCCATTCATAAAAACTTGCTAAGGAAACAATGTATAGAAAATTTCGGCCTGAGGTCTTTCAAAATAAGAGAGAGGCTTTCAAGTTTCCTTGAACAAGAAAATAATAGACATGTGTTTGAAATTTTCATTGGTGGCAGGATGGAGGCTGTATTGGAGTGAGAGAGAGGGTAAACAGGGAGAACCCCTTAATGGGTCTTAGTTCATTAGTACAACAAGACACATGTTAGGAGTTTTACCAGGAACAAGCCACTAAGCTAGCTAACTAGAAAGCTTTTAAAATCATTCTGGACCCNTGCATAAACAGAGTTTGGGATTGAGAAATAGACTGATTTTTCCTCAGTGTCATGCACACACACACAGACATACACACACACACCCATGCTAGATGTTCCTCTGACTTCACCTTGTATAATCTTAGGCCCTACTCCCATCATTCAGATCAAATCCTTGGCACAGCCTGGAGTAGCCCCTACCTGTCTGGCCCAAAACACTAGAGAAGCTGATNAGCATAAACAGAGTTTGGGATTGAGAAATAGACTGATTTTTCCTCAGTGTCATGCACACACACAGACATACACACACACACCCATGCTAGATGTTCCTCTGACTTCACCTTGTATAATCTTAGGCCCCACTCCCATCATTCAGATCAAATCCTTGGCACAGCCTGGAGTAGCCCCTACCTGTCTGGCCCAAAACACTAGAGAAGCTGATCAAGACCAGGAAGAACCACAACAGCCTCTCCATGGTTAGTCTCTGCCGCCAGTCCTTCTAGCATCTGGATTCACCCTTCTGGAGAAGACCTCTTTGGCTGAAAGCTCAGCAACCAGAAGTTCTAGATTTTTTTGCCACTAGACCTGCTCCATCCTGCATGGATTTTTATCCAAGGCAGTGGGGGAGTCTGTACCACCACGTAAATGATTTGCCAATACTAGCTTTCTCAGCAAGTGTCAGGGCCCTGGAAATAAGGGAAGCAAAATAATTCTGGAACAGAGAAATCAATGTTGGTTATTTATTACAAGCTCCTGTGACTATGGGATCACCAGTTCCTTGTGACAGGAAAAATGAAGAAGCTCTCCAAGAGTTCCACTTGGATATTCATCTTGAGAAAATAATTTGAAAAAATCTTAATAGAAGCATGGCCATTTGAGAACATATCATAGTGCACCTCTAGCACCCACTTCAGCCCAAGTCTTGGTGTTTCATGGAGGATAGCTTCTGGAGATGAACATCATTGCCAACCCTTTTCAGATGCCTCTCATTCACAAATTGGGAAATGCCAAAAACAAACATGTCATCCACAGAGCCAAGGACAATTTTTTTCTTAGTCAACTGAGTTTCATTGCAAGGAAATCTCTGGTCCAGTGAAACATGTGCCTGATCACAAATATACCATCTGTCAGAGTTTCTTCATGTCAAGGTTCAGGGAGGAATCAAGATGATGTGCCCAGTCCCTCAGTTGTGTCCGACTCTTTGCTACTCTATAGACTGCATCCCACAGTCCTATGGATGCACGAAGGTGAAGGTGAAGTCACTCAGTCGTGTCCAACTCTTTGCGACCCCATGGACTATAGCCTATCAGGCTCTTCCATCTGTGGGATTTTCCAGGCAAGAGTACTGGAGTGGATTGCCATTTCCTTCTCCAGAGGATCTTCCTGACCCAGGGATCCAACCCAGGTCTCCTGCACTGTAGGCAGACACTTTACCATCTGAGCCACCAGGGAAGTCTATAGAAAATCTCTATGGAGTCCTCTGTCCATAGGATTTTCCAGGCAAGAATACTGGAGTGGTTTGCTATTTTCTTCTCCAGGGGATCTTCCTGACCCAGGGATCAAACCCACATTCCTTGTATCTCCTGCATTGGTTGGGAAGCCAATCTTACTATGGATCCTTATTTAATCCAGTCTTCACATGGCTATTTAGCTCCTTCTCTCTCCTCAAACCCCCAGAATCTCATCCATTCTTACACGTAGCAATCACAACTCTTTACTGAGAAATTAGAAGAAAGTGACTGTATCTCTTGTAGCAGAGGCTTCTGGCACTGCACGATACCCATTCTCCACTTCTCATCCAGTAAGAACAGCACTGTTGGTTGAGCACACGGTCACCTAGTCAAATACTAAACTTCCCACCCTCCTCTGCAGTTAGGAGTGAGAATGTGATTACATTCTGGCCAATGAGATATGAACAGAAGGAATAAGGACATTTTCCAGGTTGCACCCTTTGAAGACTTCCCTTGTGCTCTTCCTTTCCACTTCCCCTCTGCGTTCTGTCTAGTATTCAGACATGATAATAGGAGCTAGAGTGTCACTTCTAGACCACCATGGGTGAGATGCACATTTGAGGGTGCAGATTGATGGAGCCTAGATAATTGACTATGGAACCACTGCATCAGCTCTAGACTAACTACCCCAACATTTCCTTGAAGGAGACATACTGTCTTTTGTTAAATCAAAACTATTAATGTGGTCTTCCTGCTATAAAATTCAAACTGATATCTTTACACNACTATGGAACCACTGCATCAGCTCTAGACTAACTACCCCAACATTTCCTTGAAGGAGACATACTGTCTTTTGTTAAATCAAAACTATTAATGTGGTCTTCCTGCTATAAAATTCAAACTGATATCTTTACACATCCTCCCATCTCCAAATCTACCAGCCTTTCTGAATCTTTACTTACGTATACTGCCCCCCTCTTATGACAAAGGATGAACTGTCTGTCTATATCTAAGGGCAACCTTTATACTTCTGCAAAGGATCCCAGAACCTCTTAATCACTCAGAGTTTTGCTTCCATCAGTATTATATTTTTGCATCATTAATTTCTTCATCTTTACTCAATCATTCCCAAAACCAGACAAACATGCTGTAATATATTTAATCTTTAACAGAAAAGAAAAAAGAAGAGAGGAAGGATCCCACATGTCAGGCATCTCAAGATTCCACATCCCTTCAGCTATTGTTTATTGTTTCTGCTCTCATTTACTGGAAAACTCCTGGAAAGGGTTTTGTATACTGACAGTCTCTGTTTTCCCATCTCCTGTTTTCTCCCCAATCCATGCAAACAAGACTTTGGCCTCCTCCACTCCAGTAAAACGAACGTAAACAAAAATCTCTTCCTTATCAGATTTAATCATTGATTTCTGGTTTGACTTTTCACCAACAACTGATAACAGCTATGTGCCAGAATGCTTGAATACTGGCACATAGTTTTGTTTTGTTTTTTTTTACGTGAAATGGTTTTAAAGTTCTCTGCCTAATAGAAGCGGTCCTCCTTTTCCCCTCTCTCTGTCCTTGATTCCCAAGAAGAACTAAGAGATGGCAGAGCCTTCAAGGACATTGCTTGAGTCTCTCAATCTAGTCTTTCTAATTTCACCTCAGGTCCTCTGAAGTGGTCTATTAGCCAATATACCCTCTTTTTACTTATTTTAGTTGGTTGTGTAATATTTACATTTCAATGAGTTTTCACAAATAGAAATCCCCCTGACAATTGTGTGTCCAAACTGATTACTACTTGCCCTAAAATGAAATATCCAATTAGCATCCTTGCCACAGGAATCCCCCTCCCACTCCATGGAAATATAGGTTTTTTATGGAAGGGGCAGCATATAAGCTGAGACATAGGTAGGGAAGCAAGGGTTTTAAGACTAAGAAAATAATATGAGCAATGGTCACCACAAACTTCATTTTCTATTGCTTCATTAACAAACTCAAAAAAAAATTTCTTGAACCTCTCTGTGCATGATAGTCCATTTTAGTGAATTAATATCTTTTCAGTCCTCAAATTTTATTGGTTTGCAAGACAAAATTCTGAGATATCCTTACTCTGTACCAATTATACCAATTCACTCTCTTATTTACTCTCTATAGTGGTTCATTAGTGTAGCTTCTCTACCTGATATTTCCCACTTACTAATCACTATTAGTATTGCCGTTGTGTTTGCCAGCAAAACAATTACAGTTGTATTGGTAAAGTATTATTGTCCCTGTCTGTTCCCGCCATTCATAAAAACTTGCTAAGGAAACAATGTATAGAAAATTTCGGCCTGAGGTCTTTCAAAATAAGAGAGAGGCTTTCAAGTTTCCTTNCAGGGATTGAACTCACATCTCTTGCATCTCCTGCATTGGCAGGGAGATTCTTTACCACTACTGTCATCTGGAAAGACCAAAAAGAGAGAAAGTTCATCCTCTATTATTTTGGCGCAATGGCATCACCTTCTTGAAAGGCAGTCTATTACAGAGCCTTTCACAGATTTGGAGCTCAACAGTGTTGTGGGGTGAATAGATGAAGAAATAATGAGGGAATGTAAGAAGGAACTGCAGGGGGGAAGCCAAGTTCCTAAATTTAATCAATGGTGGACTGAGTTCAAGCACAAGTATTTTCTTCCCATCTCAATTCCTACAAATGATAGAGAACATTTTCTTAAAGAATAAATCCAGAAAAAAAGAGTTCCATGAGTAGAAAGAAACATTGGAGAACTCTGAAAGACAGAAAGATATAAATCACATAGATAGAGAAAATTATAACCCAAAATATATGCTCAGGAGAGCTGCTCTGAAAATTTGAAGTGTTTCTGAGTGCCCAAAGTAAAGGACAATGGCAGCAAGTGGTAGAACAAGGTAGTGGAGAGATTGATTAAGGAGTCACTGTCGCCATCCATTGCCTTCTTAGTCAAGCATTAAGCATCAGATGTCATTACCCTTAACCCGGGAAGTGAGAATTCTTAGACCTGGGAGGCTAGAGATACCTACAAGGAAACTCGAAAATCTCACATCCAGAAGAGCGATTACTGGTATACTTTGCCAGCACTTTTTGCTCCTTCCTCATAATCCCTGAAGACAAGCTACAGAAGAGAGTAACAGCATCTACAGACAAGCTGAAAGAATGAATGCCATGAAAAGGGGGCATCCCACTCAACAAGTTCAGGAACACTCACCTTAGGAAACAGGATTTAAGAGTGATTGAGAAGTTATCTGTTGAGAAACATAATTAAGATACTCAGGATATAAAGGCTAGACCAAAAAAAGAAAAATCTTGGAATCAAAACTTTGATACTCCAAACAAGAGTTTCAGATAAAGAAAAATTGGAGATTAGAGGTAGAAAAAAATAAGCAAAGAAATAATAGAAAATTTCCCAGGATGAATGACAAACATGGTCAGATTGAAACAATCACAAACCAAGCAGGACATGTAAAAAAGATCCATGCCTAACAATTTCAAGGAGCTTAATAATCAGGAAAAGAAGAAACATTAGAAAAATCTATAAATAGTGTGTGTGTGTGTGTGTGCACGCGCAGATATGTGTGTGCATGTATCCTAGAAAGGATTAAGAAGCAATGGATGTTGAACAAAAGAAAGAAAGGGAGAGAGAGAAAGGGAAGGAGGGAGGAAGGAGGAAAGGAAGAAAGGAAAGAAGAAAGAGAGAATGAAAACTGGGAAGAAAAAGAATTTTAGAAAAGAGAAAGCTACCTGATTTATTTTAACAAGTTAACATGACAACCCAAATAAAAACAGTACAAGAGAAGAAAATAAGAAGTTAATCTTATCTATGAACATAGATGCAAAAATCTTACATAAAAATTATGCAAGTCAAATTAAACTACATAAAAATGTTTTAAACATCATGATTAGGTAGAGTTGCTAAGCAAACAACAGCAAATGCAAATATTCCCACCTGCTGAAGCACCATTTATGGGAACACACAGTCATAACTGTGCCCCCATGAACCATCATGTTCTAGAACAACAGTCAGAGAGCTGGCAGGGCAAATCATCAGACTCTAAGGAGGGATCCCTATCCTTGGGTTATGAGGCTGCTTGATTGGAGAAGTGTCAGCTTCTCTTCTGGTATGATGAGTCAGTGACACAATGGCAATATAGCATGTCAGCTTAGCATTCACGGCTGGAGTGGACATTGCTTTTCCCCTAATGTGGCTGGGGGATGAGCCTTGTAGTCATAGCTAAAAACCTCTAACTCAAGCTTGGAAAGGGTGAGCCATATATATACATTCATGGTGAGACCATGCTGGCATGACGGAGGAGTACATGTTCAAGCCTTACAGTTCATAAGGATTGCTTGCCTGAGTGGTTTCCATGGAGATTTACAGTGGGCCAGCACATTTTCTGGGTAGCCAGCTGCAAAGGGTTATCTTGAACACAGTAAAATAATTAACACTTACCTGTCCAGTGTTTCCCTCAGAAATTTGGGGTAGTTTGAAATTAGGACAACTTATCAATATAATTTATACGACTTTGACAGACTTAAAAGCAACCTAATCCAGAAGATCTTCCTGACCCAGGGATTGAATGCAAGTCTCCTGTGTCTCCTGCACTGCAGGCAGATTCTTTAGCACTAGCACCACCTGGAAAACCCAAGATGTTGGTACTGCTGCTGCAGCTGCTGCTAAGTCACTTCAGTCATGTCCGACTCTGTGCAGCCTCATAGACGGGAGCCCACCAGGCTCCCCCATCCCTGGGATTCTCCAGGCAAGAACACTGGAGTGGGTTGCCATGTGCTCCCCAAATTACTGTATACGTTCCATTAAATGTGTTCAAACCCTATGAACAAAATAATTCTTCTAGGAATATAACCTATAAAAAGTTCCTTTTTATAACTTTTTGAATGAATTAGGAAACACTTTTTATTTCACTTTAATTTTGGAAGATATTTATATCATAAAAAGAAACATTTTTAACACACGGTTTAAATTTTTTCAGGTCTCCACTTTACATTGTTAGCTAACTGGCAACCAGGAAGCAGATTAAAGTAGGAAAAGACATGTGCAAAGAAATTTTTGCAGTGTAGTTTGTAATTGGGGAAAAAAAATAGAAGGAATCCAAACATCCACCAGTTGGGAAATGCATACCTATATGAAGAAATGGTATGCCTTAGTTAAAAAGAATGAATTAGATATGTATAACTCTGCTCTGCAACAAATACAAGTGTCTGGATGCAAATTAGACCATATTTAATTGGTAACTAAAAGAACAATGTTAGAATAATATAAAGCTAAATCCACTCATACACCACCTTCCTTAACAGGCTAATGTAGTGAAACAATAAAGACCACATTTTCTCATAAATAAAGAAAACCCTTAATAAGATATGGAAATCTTAATGAAAAGGCTGAAAGTTCCACCTAAATGTCATTAGTGCGTGTAGTATTTTTAGTGGCTTCAAAAACTGCTATACATTTCATAGCATCCAACTATATTGTGGCGCTTATGAAGAAGCTGTCAAGACATAGCTCTTGTTTCCTTTGAAAAACATTTTCTGATAGTTAAAGCTAGACTAGGGATCAAATTATTAGTTTTTATGAAACCAACATCTATTGGATGTTGATCTATTGGAGGTTATCATCCTCAAAAACATATATCTCAAAGGCAGTCATATGAATCTTGGGCTGTAGGCTCCTAAAGTGTGACTGATTTGTGAGACTGGTGAGGGTATCTGAAAAGTCTTCACCATGCTAATAATTTGATTGGGATTGTTGCTGTTCATATTAGTGCTTTGATAGTATTAGTGCATAGATTCTGAGTGGTCTGCCCCTAATTATCTATGGGTCTAATTATCCCACAAGCCCTGCTATTTTTAGGGCACAATTAAGCAGAACATGAAGATTTTCAGAAATGCACGTTATCACATTATATTTAAAAAAAGCTTGCATTTCAAAAGGGCTAAATCTTAAATCTGAATTAAAAAGGCAGCTTATAAGAGCTATTTCAATGTTATCTCTTACTCAACTTTTAGAATTCAAAATAATATTATGTGTACATAAGTATGTACATATCTATTGAGTTTATATTTTTAAATAAATAACTTTCCCTAAAACCCCACAACTCCAGTCTAATAAGAAAAGAAACATCAGATAACCTCAAACTGAGGGACTTTCTACAAAATTCCTGACCAGTACTCCTCAAATCTGTCAAGGTAGTGAAGCATAAGGAAAGACCCAGAAATTGTTACGGACCAGTGAGATTCAGGAGACGTGATGACTAAAGGTAATGTGGTTTGCTTGATGGAATCCTTGAGCAGAAAAAGGAAATTAGTATAGAAACCAGGGAAATCTGAATGAAAACTGAAGTTCAGAGGAGCCTGGTGAGCTACTGTCCATGGGGCCACAAAGAGTTAGACATGACTGAGCAACTGAGCGCGCACACACCTGAGTCTCAGCACACACCCAAGTCTCAGCACACACCCACAGAGAGACATGGAGGAGAGAAAAAGGACTGACTTAGATATGTATAGTTACTTATCCCAAAGTCATTAATAGGACAAGTCATTCCTTCCAGGGTAAATGACCTATATACCGCTGGCAAACCAGTGATCTGGAACAAAAAACCCTGGTTTGCAGTGTTTGCTGGTTTCTATGCTTTAAATACTCCCACTGGGGCTGATTTCAAACTGCCAGTGTGATGTCATTGAATGCAGACTTGAGAAGAAGAGTGCAGAGCCTGTATTAGCTAGCTGCAGGACATGACTGACTTTTCCCCTGGAGATGGAATGAGAATAAGGAAAGTAAGGCCAGGGACATATCTCTAATGCTGCTTCCAGCTCTTTTGTTGTTGTTGTTCTTTTAATCTCTATGGCTCAACTAAAACACTTGTGACCAACTAGAGCTGTAACTATCCCCAATGCTCCTTTATAAATTCTCCTATGACTGCTGGCAATCACTGTAGATTTTGCTCCAGAATAATAGATTAATTAAATTACTATGAGGCCATGCTACAATCAAGTCTAAAATTAACTGCATACTGTTTCCAATTCAAATTCTTTCTCAAAGTTCTGCAATGACTTCCTTCACTGTATGAAAATCTCTAGGTCCCTTCTAGGAAGGAAATTCAAAAAGGAGAGGATATATGTATACACCTGATGTGAAGAACTGACTCATTAAAAAATACCCTGATGCTGGGAAAGATTGAAGGCAGGAGGAGAAGGGGATGACAGAGGACAAGATGGTTGGATTGCATCACTGACTCAATGGAGATGAGTTTGAGCAAGCTCTGGGAGACGGTGTAGGACAGGGAAGTCTGGCATGCTGCAGTCCATGGGGTTGCAAAGAGTCAGACACAACTGAGCAGCAGCAATAGCTGATTCACTTTGCTATAAGCAGAAACTAAACTAACACAACATTGTCAAGGAACTATATTTCAATTTTTAAAAGTTCTGCAATGAAATTCAATGACAATATTAAGGTATTTAAGTAATAAATGCCCACAACATATAATGTGTTCATGCCAAGTCACTTCAGTAGTGTGATCAGTCTTTGAAACCCTATGGACCATAGGCTGCCAGGTTTGTCTGTCCATGGGATTCTCCAGGCAAGAATACTGCCCCAAATCTAAATACAAAATCTCTTCATTATTAAATTTCCAGGGAGAGGTTAAAAATCCCAAAATTAAATTTCCTCGTAAGAAAAGTCTAACGTCAAATTATCTCACCCTTGTGAGTTAAAAATCCAAAGAAATTAGACTCTAAATTTATTCTGCCCAACTTATTCTGTTTTGTCTCAGCCAGAGCCACACTGCACAGTCAGGGCAGAGTCACATCCCCTCAGTATCTGCAGCCTTGGCTTCTTTTCACCAAGAGGAGTGTGGCTCCTACAAGCCTTGCAAAGTGAAATGAGCTCTTCCTCTAAGGAGTTCGAAGAGTTTATCAGGGCACACAAGATTACCACAGCTTTAATGATAAAAACTCTGTAATGGTTGAAAGAATAAAAGTAGTTGAAAAAAATTTTTGATTTGGGCTTCACAAAACACCAGTGATGTCAACTGTCCTGAGTCCGTAACCTGTAAACTCATCTAGGAGCAATTCCGTGAGNACATATCCTGCTCTCTCCCCTGTCCCTCCCCCATGCTAAGAGTTCCCTGGACCTGCTTTGAGCAACCTCAGGTCCCTCAGTCCAGACCACGGGCACAGTCTCGGCCAAATTCTAGCTCTTTTGGCAAAGAAAACTGAAGGTTAATGAGCAACACGGTAATAGCTTCACCACGTCTGCTTACCGTGCAACATGTAATCAGGTCTTGAGGGCAAGTCCATGAAGAGGATCTGGGAGACTGATGTCCAGGGCCTCAGTAATTCAGATGCCGCTCTCTCAAGACATACTCTTTTCTGAGTTTATACCCACAGCAGAAGGGCTTCCCAGGTGGTGATGGTGGTAAAGAACCCTCTACCAATGCAGGAGATATAAAAGACACAGGTTCGATCCCTGGGTCAGGAAGATCTCCTGGAGGAAAGCATGGTGACCCACTTCAGTATTCTTGCCTGGAGAATCCCATGAATAGAGAAGCCTGGATGGCTACAGTCCAGAGGATTGAAGAGTCAGACACAACTGAAACAACTTAGCACACTCACAGGCACATGTACAACATAGAGGCATCCATGCTGGTGTATGGATGATTTCCCAGACTCACCCCTTTGGGGCAGGAGGCAAGGTTCCAGGGCTAAACGTAGCAGAATCATTCTAGAAAATGGACATTGATTGGGGCTGCATTGCTGGAATCCCAGCTCTGGGAGAAAATGATAGGAAACCTGGGTAAGTAGGCAAAGCCAGTTGTGTCTTCCCCAGAGAAGGCAATGGCAACCCACTCCAGTGTTGTTGCCTGGAGAATCCCAGGGATGGGGAAGCCTGGTGGGCTGCTGTCTATAGGGTAGGACAGAGTCTGACATGACTGAAGAGACTCAGCACCAGCTGCAGCAAAAGTTGTGTCTTCCCAGGCTCTGCTACACGCTGCCCATATGGCCCCTCTTGGAGGTCTAGGGAGGTAAAAGCTGAGCCAAAAGCAATAAAGTCTTCACCTCCATTTTATGGAATAGACATGCCTCCCTTCACCAGGGGCTGTGGCTGGGGTCCCTGGATACACACCCTGCACAGGCGTGGAAGGGAACGATCACTGTGCAAAGAAAGTTTTAAAACTGCACCATGGGGGCCAGATTCAAAGCTTTATCAGAAAAAGGAAGGAAATCAACAGGAAGTCTGTGTGGGTTACATACTAGAGATTCCTGTGATTGCAGAGTTCCTGTTCCAGGAGGTACAGATTCAAAGTCAAGGGAGACAAAATGTATTGGGACAGGACCAAAGGATGTCTCTGTCTCATACTGTGGCCTGAGTTCCCATCCTGCTCCCCATTTCTCCACTCCTGAGTCTCCAGGGAACAACCATGCTTCAGGGAAAAACACAACTGAGCATCAAGACAGAAAAGACCTAAGAGGTTATCTAGCCTCGACACCTCGGAGATGTCAGATGACTTGTCTGAAACCACACAGCCTGGTGTTCCTCACTGTCCCAGTGCTACTGCTCTTCCCCGTCCTACTGGGAGGACCTGGAAGGGCAGGGCACGTACCCTATCCACATTCAGGTGATGATGGGGCCTCCTTCAAAACGTTCACTGATGAATAGCAGCCTTAAAAGTACCCTTATTGTGCAACCACCTTGCCCAATGCTCTTTTATAATTGAGGACCCTAAGGCCCCAATAGTTCCAACCTTATCATAGGTCCTATGGATTCAACCGGTTTCATCTGTTGAATAAAAGAAATAAAACTCAGAAAAGAGTCAGGGTTGTCTTAAAGCAAAAGACAAGGTTTATTGTTTGTAAGGTTGTGCAAGGTTTGCACACTGGAGATACATGCTGAAAATACATCCCTGGAGGGTGAAGGGGATGAGGAATTTTTTAGAAGCAAAAGCTGCGGAAGTCACAGTTGGGGGAACTGCAAAGGGGACTGTGTGGCTCTTGCAGCCTGACCATAAGTCTCCACAGTATAATCGCAAGTCTTCCATGATTGGCTCTCACTGGAGCTTCTGATTGGAGGCTTTTTCAGCTATGACCCCTAGGAGAAGCAGAAGTCCTTATCGTTGTTTGCCTGTGGTTTTTCTAAGAACACAGAATACAAGGCTGAACCCCAGATCTGTCATGACTGTCTGATTCCATTTTATTTTGGGTCCCTGATAGCCACACAAGGTCCGTTTTCTTTGTTTTCCACAGGAGATTCTTCTTCTTTCTACTTTTCCTTAGGGGATTATTTTATTTTATTTTTACATCTTCAAAGACCTACTTGGTCTCTTGGGCTTCTCACTTGATTTGTTACAGAGTCAGCGTCCCTTAACAGTTCCATTCCATTTATTTGCCTTTCCCCCTCCAGGTATTACAGACTTTGGCTCTAGGTTTTGCTTTTGTTTGCTACAATAAACAGTAATAAAACAGATGAAAGGAAAGAAAAATANTGGGGCTGCATTGCTGGAATCCCAGCTCTGGGAGAAAATGATAGGAAACCTGGGTAAGTAGGCAAAGCCAGTTGTGTCTTCCCCAGAGAAGGCAATGGCAACCCACTCCAGTGTTGTTGCCTGGAGAATCCCAGGGATGGGGAAGCCTGGTGGGCTGCTGTCTATAGGGTAGGACAGAGTCTGACATGACTGAAGAGACTCAGCACCAGCTGCAGCAAAAGTTGTGTCTTCCCAGGCTCTGCTACACGCTGCCCATATGGCCCCTCTTGGAGGTCTAGGGAGGTAAAAGCTGAGCCAAAAGCAATAAAGTCTTCACCTCCATTTTATGGAATAGACATGCCTCCCTTCACCAGGGGCTGTGGCTGGGGTCCCTGGATACACACCCTGCACAGGCGTGGAAGGGAACGATCACTGTGCAAAGAAAGTTTTAAAACTGCACCATGGGGGCCAGATTCAAAGCTTTATCAGAAAAAGGAAGGAAATCAACAGGAAGTCTGTGTGGGTTACATACTAGAGATTCCTGTGATTGCAGAGTTCCTGTTCCAGGAGGTACAGATTCAAAGTCAAGGGAGACAAAATGTATTGGGACAGGACCAAAGGATGTCTCTGTCTCATACTGTGGCCTGAGTTCCCATCCTGCTCCCCATTTCTCCACTCCTGAGTCTCCAGGGAACAACCATGCTTCAGGGAAAAACACAACTGAGCATCAAGACAGAAAAGACCTAAGAGGTTATCTAGCCTCGACACCTCGGAGATGTCAGATGACTTGTCTGAAACCACACAGCCTGGTGTTCCTCACTGTCCCAGTGCTACTGCTCTTCCCCGTCCTACTGGGAGGACCTGGAAGGGCAGGGCACGTACCCTATCCACATTCAGGTGATGATGGGGCCTCCTTCAAAACGTTCACTGATGAATAGCAGCCTTAAAAGTACCCTTATTGTGCAACCACCTTGCCCAATGCTCTTTTATAATTGAGGACCCTAAGGCCCCAATAGTTCCAACCTTATCATAGGTCCTATGGATTCAACCGGTTTCATCTGTTGAATAAAAGAAATAAAACTCAGAAAAGAGTCAGGGTTGTCTTAAAGCAAAAGACAAGGTTTATTGTTTGTAAGGTTGTGCAAGGTTTGCACACTGGAGATACATGCTGAAAATACATCCCTGGAGGGTGAAGGGGATGAGGAATTTTTTAGAAGCAAAAGCTGCGGAAGTCACAGTTGGGGGAACTGCAAAGGGGACTGTGTGGCTCTTGCAGCCTGACCATAAGTCTCCACAGTATAATCGCAAGTCTTCCATGATTGGCTCTCACTGGAGCTTCTGATTGGAGGCTTTTTCAGCTATGACCCCTAGGAGAAGCAGAAGTCCTTATCGTTGTTTGCCTGTGGTTTTTCTAAGAACACAGAATACAAGGCTGAACCCCAGATCTGTCATGACTGTCTGATTCCATTTTATTTTGGGTCCCTGATAGCCACACAAGGTCCGTTTTCTTTGTTTTCCACAGGAGATTCTTCTTCTTTCTACTTTTCCTTAGGGGATTATTTTATTTTATTTTTACATCTTCAAAGACCTACTTGGTCTCTTGGGCTTCTCACTTGATTTGTTACAGAGTCAGCGTCCCTTAACAGTTCCATTCCATTTATTTGCCTTTCCCCCTCCAGGTATTACAGACTTTGGCTCTAGGTTTTGCTTTTGTTTGCTACAATAAACAGTAATAAAACAGATGAAAGGAAAGAAAAATAACTAACATGAGATGTTGCATGAAATCTGATAAAGTGCTCATTGAAAAAGTTGTCTAGATTCTTTCCACCTTCTTCTTTTGCAAACATCATTCTTTAGAGTTTTATGAGTTAATCTGGCCCTCACTAAGAGAGTCACTTCATCTCTGGCTACAGGATTCAAGGATCATCTTACCTCCCTTCATAGGGATAGGACAACATCTCTATGGGTCAGCTACTCCAATTTCCAGGAGATTTCTAGACCACAATGTTAACTATCAGATACACACATAGACACACACACACGGGCTTCCCTAGTGAATCAAGCAGTAAAGTGCAATAGACTCAGTTTCAATTCTTGGGTTGGGAAGATCCCCTGGAGGAGGAAATGGCAACTCACTCCAATATACTTGCTTGGAAAATCCCACAGACAGAGGAGCCTGGCGGGCTACAGTCCATGGGGTCACAAAGAGTTGGACACGACTTAGCAACTGAGCACAACATTTCTCTCTCTCTCACACATACACTTAATGTTAAGTCTGTTCAACATGAAGTGCAAGGCAACAGTGGTGGTAATTTCTACTGAAGGCCACAGTGGTAAATTTTGTAAACTAATCTGGTTCATTGAAGACCCACATTTTAACTTGCCTTCCTAACCTATCCTACTTGGAAAGCTGAAAGCTACATCTCCGAGATTTCATGTTGCTAAGGTTCCACATGTGGCATAAGCTTTGTCAAGCAATAACACTCACAGATATTTGGATGTGCAGACTTTCCAGCGAATCGATTTGCAAACCCTCAACTTCCACTTGAGTCTTTCTTGGTACTGAGCCCTCTGAGCACACATTTGTTCCTGAGGCATCTCCTAGGCTGTGCTTCCCTACCTCCTGCTTCATGTTTATGAATAAAAGGCACAGCCTCACCGCAGCTTTCAGACTGATTAGCTTCTAAAGAACACCCCTTTCTCTTTCTTCACATGTATGAACTAAGTTTAGCTACAATACCTGATCAAATTAATGGAATGATTTCTGGTATTTATACATGATTGACTTACTTCTGAAAGTCAAATCCCAGAATTTGATATGTGTTCACACATATTTGCAGAAGAAATAACATGCCATTTATGGCATTGTTTCATAACATTTTAGCTTCACATTACATTGGATTATTACAAAGTAAGTAATGAGAATTAGCACAAGTGATATGTTACCTGACTTTTTATCGTTTATTATAATTTATTACAAAAATGAATAATCATTTTCACTCTACATCATTTTAATCTAGACCTTAATGATTTGAGTAATCCCTATCACA
Source organism: Raphicerus campestris (assembly GCA_006410735.1). NCBI lineage: Eukaryota > Metazoa > Chordata > Mammalia > Artiodactyla > Bovidae > Raphicerus > Raphicerus campestris. Next base: position 292,461 of record SJYW01014976.1, read on the forward strand.
AGACATTTTCCATAATTTATTTCTTTATAATAGATTTTGGAAATATAAATCTATGTAGTTAGATGTATTCCTTGAAAATATAAACTTAATTATTCATAAATAAAATGTACATTGTTATTGACATATACAATTGTAATCTGATTGTATTGTTGTAATGGAAAATCTTGAGATGAAATTTTTCCAATACCTCAGTAATATTAAAACTCGGTAGTAAAATTTCACCTTTTAATATAAAAAAATTTACTAAATGTTATGATGGGTTGAATTTTGTCCCACTAAAAGATAAATATTGAAATCCTAACACCCTAGTGCTCCCTTGGTGGTGAAGAATCCACCTGCAATGCAGGAGATGCAAGCAGTGCAGGAGAAGCGGGTTAGATCCCTCGCTAGAGAAGACCCCCTGGAAAGGAAATGGCAACCCACTCTAGTATTCTCCTGGAAATCCCATGGACAGAGGAGTCTGATGGGCTACACTCCATGGCGTCCCAAGGGTAGGGCATGACTTAGCAATTAAACCACCACCACTTTAGCACCTTGGAATGTAATTTTATTTGGATATAGGGTTTTAGCTACATTCAGTTCAATTCAGTTCAGTCACTCAGTCATGTCCGACTCTTTGAGACCCCATGAATCGCAGCACGCCAGGCCTCCCTGTCCATCACCAACTCCCGGAGTTCACTCAAACTCATGTCCATCGAGTTGGTGATGCCATCCAGCCATCTCATCTTCTGTCGTCCCCTTCTCCTCATGCCCCCAATCCCTCCTAGCATCAGAGTCTTTTCCAATGAGTCAACTCTTCACATGAGGTGGCCAAAATACTGGAGTTTCAGCTTTAGCATCGGTCCTTCCAAAGAACACCCAGGACTGATCTCCTTTAGAATGGACTGGTTGGATCTCCTTGCAGTCCAAGGGACTCTCAAGAGTCTTCTCCAACACCACAGTTCAAAAGCATCAATTCTTCAGTGCTCAGCTTTCTTCACAATCCAACTCTCACATCCATACATGACCACTGGAAAAACTAGATGGACCTTTGTTGGCAAAGTAAAGTCTCAACTTTTCAACATGCTATCTAGGTTGGTCATAACTTTCCTTCCAAGGAGTAATCGCCTTTTAATTTCATGGCTGCAATCATCATCTACAGTGATTTTGGAGCCCCAAAAAATAAAGTCTGGCACTGTTTCCACTGTTTTCCCATCTATTTCCCATGAAGTGATGGGACCTGATGCCATGATCTTCGTTTTCTGAATGTTGAGCTTTGAGCCAACTTTTTCACTCTCCTCTTTCACTTTCACCAAGAGACTCTTTAGTTCCTCTTCACTTTCTGTCATAAGGGTGGTGTCATCTGCATATCTGAGGTTATTGATATTTCTCCCAGCAATCTTGACTCCAGCTTGTGCTTCTTCCAGCCCAATGTTTCTCATGATGTACTCTGCATATAAGTTAAATAAGCAGGATGACAATATACAGCCTTGACATACTCCTTTTCCTATTTGGAACCAGTCTGTTGTTCCATGTCCAGTTCTAACCGTTGCTTCCTGCCCTGCATATAGGTTTCTCAAGGGGCAGGCCAGGTGGTCTGATATGCCCATCTCTTTCAGAATTTTCCACAGTTTATTGTCATCCACACAGTCAAATGCTTTGGCATAGTCAATAAAGCAGAAATAGATGTTTTTCTGGAACTC
>SJYW01014986.1:0-12361 GCA_006410735.1 Raphicerus campestris
ACTCTGCATAGAAGTTAAATAAGCAGGGTGACAAAATACAGCCTTGACGTACTCCTTTTCCTGTTTGGAACCAGTCTGTGTTCCATGTCCAGTTCTAACTCTGCTTCTTGACTACTTCAAGAGGCAGTTCAGGTAGTCTGGTATTCCTATCTTTTTCAGAATTGTCCACAATTTATTGTGATTCACACAGTCAACGGCTTTGGCATAGTCAATAAAGCAGAAGTAGGTGTTTTTCTGGAACTCTCTTGCTTTTTCCATGATCCAGTGAATGTTGGCAATTTGATCTCTGGTTCCTCTCTCTTTTCTAAAACCATTTTGGAGATCTGTATTTCAATTTAATTCTCAGTTATCATCATTTTACTTGACAAATCATTGACTAAGTCTGCCAAAAGATGTAAATATAAATTACAAATGTGTATGTTTTAAGTAACATTTTACATACCTGTCTGTCCTTCTAAACTTTACTGTATTTGTGGGAAACATGTAAATATTGAATTTCATCCTGAAATCAGAAGATGTTATATTTTATAATGATGTGATCAGGTTTATAGGTTTATGTGGATGAAATATAGTCAAGAAGAAGGAATGTAAAGATTTTGGGGAGGAAGAAAATAATTACAGAAAGATACATGATTTCTACAAAGAAGAAAGTAATCTTCTTAGATGCTTGACTGGCCAGAATTTATATATAGTACATCACCTAAGACTTCATATATCAAATGAAATATTATATCTATATAATATATCACCTAAAATGTCACTGTCAGTAGGCCACATTTAGGGGTATCAGGGACTATAACTAAAATGTTTGTATCAGGTACTTATGATACAGTCCCACATCTGAGAGGAAATGCTCTCCGGATATGACAATGGGAGTAAGAATAATTTAGAGGAAATGGCAACCCACTCCAGTATTCTTGCCTGGAAAATCCAATGGACAGAAAAGCCTGGCAGACTACAGTTCATAGGGGTTGCATATAATTGGATGTGACTGAGCACACAACAAGCAGAGATTAGCAATCCTACAGAGAAAATGTAGGATTTTTTGCTTTCAAAAATTTTCAGACTTGACGTTTATATTAAAATGTGGAATTACTTGTTATTAAAACTTGATGATGTGGTATTATTGGGAACTGCTTTAAAAGATAACAACATACACAATATCATACTGTTTACTAAACTATTTCCAAATTTTTATATTTGCTAAGAAAACTTTGAAATTTCATGCACTGCATTTTTAACAGCCTTTAATAATATAACTATATTATAAAATTAGCAAAATATGAAAGAAATTTTAACTAGAAATGATCAATTTTTAAAAGAGAGGTTTTAGTTTTGGGGAAGAAAATAGTAAGGAAATTCTTTCATGTTTCTAAAACTTTTAGGGAAGGATATTATTATGAAAACATTTTAAAAATTTTTTCTTTCACTTATACCAAGAAAATAAAGGTATCAGTGACTTTGAAAGTAAATTTCAAAATAATCCCTTTGTTCTGATTAATATATATTTGCTATAAAATTCAATTTTTTCTGAAATTCTTAAATATTTATGTATTTTAATTTCCTATTTTTAGTTTCTGACATTTTACTGGTCAGAAACTAAGAGAGTCAGAATTTTGTGATACGTTTTACCCAATAGAGGGTAGATATATTAAGTATGAGAACTTGTTCTATAGAGATTAAAAGACAGATTTTCTTATCTTATTGTTTAAATTTTATGCAAGAATCATAATTGTACATATTTGTCAACCCTTCTTAAACCCTTTCCAAATTTAAATAGAAAAGTTGATCTTTTAATGATGCTTTATTCTATTGGTTATATACAGTGAAAGTGAAGTTGCTCAGTAGTGTCCAACTTTTTGCAACCCCATGCTCCTCTGTGCATGGAATTTTCCAGGCAGGAATACTGGAGTGGGTTGCCATTTCCTTCTGCAGGAGATCTTCCCAACCCAGGGATTGAACCCCGGTCTCCCTCATTGTACACAGACACTTTACCGTCTGAGCCACCAGGGAAGTCATTGGTTACATATATATTTTTTTTTTCTGACCTATTTCATTTTTAGTTTTAAATATGAAACATGAAATAATATATTATATCTATAAATACATGAATATCTATAAATACATGAATATCTATAAATGCATGAATATATAAATAAATATATATAATATATTATTGTTAACATATGTTATTTCATGTTTCATATTTAAAACTAAAAAAGAAATAGGTCAGAAAAACTATATTTGAGTTTTAGCATATTTTTCAAATTTTATTATTCTAATGACTGTTTATTCTTACATTCCTTCCCCGTTTGTGAATAACACTTTTAAAAATTCCTAACCATGGCTAAATTCCTTCAAGAAGCCAAGCCATATTATAATTATTCCTGTAAACATTCCCACAGTTGAGTAACAGTATCTTAATTTTACCATTGTAGTGTAATTAAAGTGTTAAAATGTTAAGAAAAAGGGATCTTGTAACAGAGGGCCTGTGTTCAGGTCCTCGTTCTCATTCTCAGTCAGGTCCTCTGACTTTGGAAAGATAGTAGTAAAGATATAAGACCTGTTTCCAATATCATTTATAATGAATGACTGTCCTTTTGGGTTGTGTTGAAGTTTAAATAATCTATGTTAAGACAATTTGTTAATTATAACAAAATATAGAAATGTTAAAGCATATTACTGTGTTGCTTTGGCATTTGTGTGTCTGTTTATTTCATAATTAAATTTATTCCTCTTTTAAATTTATGGGTCCCTTTATTGATGTCAGAGACAAAACTAAGTCTGCTACAACATATACAAAGGCTGTTTATTCATAAGCTTGCCACAAGGGAGTCCATCTGCATTGGATGGATTTCCACAGGAATTTAAAGGAAGTAGAAAGGAGCATACATCTTTGATTGGCAAGCTTTCAATTAAGGTGGGATTTTTGAAAGCAGGAAGACACTCTGATCAGTCTTCTGGAATGTTTGGCAGCCCTTGGTTGGCTACAAGGGGGCAAGTTAACAGTTTGGGTTCATTTCAAAGGAGAAGAAAAGTACTCAATGTTAGAGACATAGAGTTTTCCCTGGCCATATATTTCCTGGAACGAGTGGAAAGTCAAGAGAGAGCTTTTCTACTGTCAAAATATCTTAGTCATGAAGGTCCTTATGTAGAGCAGCCAGCCTTTTCTCACAAAAAAAAACCCATCAAAATGTGTAAAATACTCTCTACAGCTTTATAATTTTATTTGACAACTTCTAAGCATATGCTCAGCATTCATCACTCCCTCCTCCTTCACATTTTCACTTTTGGTTTACAGAGTATCATAGTGTTCGTGCTACCCCACTACAACATCTTCTCTGCCTCAAAGGTTTATTTTTTTATCTTTCTCTTGGTTGAAAAAATATTTCAAAAGCTCAGGCTGTCGTTGTCTATTCTTAATAGTTCATCTTTCTTTATCAATTCTTTTCTCAGTATACTGAGAGAATTTTTAAAATCTGACTACTTATATGATTGCATTAAGATAGATTCTAGTTGTGCTCACTCAAAAAATCTACAGTTATGTGTATGATAAAGTGTTTTTAACCTCACAGTTTAACACCTAGGAGTGGCTCTTCTGGCCAAAGATCTTCTCTCTAACTCTTACTTTAGACTCTATGTCACACTGAATCTGTGTGCCTTGTTAGACAACACTGCTGACTATATGGGATAATGGATGTCCTCTAAATTTATAGTGGTAAGTTTATATGAGGTAACACAAATTATTCTGCCATAAACCTTAAATTTAGACAATACTGTATGTCAGTAATCTCTCAATACAACTGGAAGGAAAAAATCCTATCACTTCTGATAAACTATGTTTACCCAATAGGATTCAGTTTCTTTAAAGTTAAGAAGTATTTATAAGTCAAATTATAGTGTGGAGAATTTCCTATATAAACATATCTCATGGTTAGCAATTATAATATTAAAAAGGTAAAATAATGTACTGCAGTATGCAAAAATACCATAATGTCTTCTCTTACCCTTTCTTTCCTTAGCTTTGCAATTCATATGTATGGACTTTACAATATAAGATGTACCTCTCCTCAATCCCCACCCCTTCTACTGTTCTCTGAAAGTTATGATCTTTTATGTCATAAAAACAGTTATGACAGGAAATTTACTTGAGATGATAGAATAAGCCCTGAGTGTTATAATATAAGGCATAAAGGTCACACAACCAATCATATGAGCAAACAAGGAATTTCCACATACCTGACTTGGGTTTGAGCGTAGATAGTCAGCCAACAGATGTTGCTTTCATGGTCAGAGCTAAATTGCAGTTAGTAAAAGATTCTTGCATGATTTTTACAATTTATTAGTTTGCAGATTACTGTCATCGTTACTGTTTTATATTTTCCTGTAAGTTTTAGATATTTTAGTGTGGTAAAGACTAAATTGTATTTGTATAATGAGGATCAAATGAGAAAATATGAATTGTAGTTGTGTATGTAGCATATTGTAAAGGTGAAATAGATGCTGCTTCATTCAGTTATGCCTTCATTTATGAAGGCAGCCAATCACTGACACTCCCTTCATGAATTCAGCCAATCACCAACTCTCCCAGAGGCAACCCTGCACTCTGTCACACCCACAAATCAGAATTGTGGTCTAAAATGATCTAAAATGCCTCAATCTGCAGGGAAAACCATATGACTCCCGTAGCTTATGATTGAATGTGGCATCTTCCCAGCACTTACCTTTTTGAAGAGAGAAATATACTGTCACATGCTTGCCAAATGAATCATTGCTATTTTTGCTTCATTCTAGATGTTGGTGAAATTTCTAAATAGTTTATAATGATATACCTTGATATATTTTAATAGTAATTTATTTTTAGTAATATATTTTAATAGTAATCTTCTAGAATATGCATTTAGTTTCTTCAGTTATCACCTAAAAGGGAAACAATCCATCTCCTTTTAATATGTTACCTTTAAAAAAACAAATGTGGGTTAGAGATTGGAAAGGAAATAAATGCTATAATTGAAATCCTTAGAGAAATCAGGTAATTTAATTGTGAAAAACTAAGTCTTTGAAAAGTAACATTTATAAATCAATAACAATCTTCTGCAAACAGAGCATATCAACATCAGAAAAAACAATATGCAGATTGGAAGATAATATTGAGGAGGTGTTCTTAAATTTAAAACTGATGAAAAAAAGATAATGAACAAAATAGGTGAAGAAAAATAGGATATTTAAAGAATGGTCTAGACGTTCCAATATTCCACTAATATGAATTGCATCCCCCAAATTAATAAAAACAGAGAAGAGATGACTACCAAAAGAATGTTTAAAAAAATACCAGAACTCATCCTGTCATCCAGATAAAAGAGACCTATCTAATGCCCAGAGAAATAAGTGAATAATGACCCATAGAAAAAGCATTAAAAAAGAAGTTTAGAGTTTTGTTGATGTTGAAGAGGAATAACAATAATTAAAACAGCTACAATAATAACTATACTACATATATGTGCACATATATATACACATTATATATATCATATGATAAATATGCATAAGTAATTAGAAACTAAATCTATTACTTAGTTTACCAATGAGTGATATTAATATAGTCAAATAATATTAAGTTTATATGATTATAGTTTCTGTTATGACAACCTTTTGAAGATGAACATAGTACTTCAGTACTTAAATTCTTGACTAATATAGTGACTGCAGCCATGAAACTGAAAGACGCTTACTCCTTGGAAGAAAAGTTATGACTAACCTAGATAGCATATTGAAAAGCATAGACATTACTTTGCTGACTAAGGTCCATCTAGTCAAGGCTGTGGTTTTTCCAGTGGTCATGTATGGATGTGAGAGTTGGACTGTGAAGAAAGCTGAGCACTGAAGAATTGATGCTTTTGAACTGTGTTGTTGGAGGAGACTCTTGAGAGTCCCTTGGACTGCAAGGAGATCCAAGCAGTCCATTCTGAAGGAGATCAGCTCTGGGATTTCTTTGGAGGGAAATGATGCTAAAGCTGAAACTCCAGTACTTTGGCCACCTCATGCGAAGATTTGACTCTTTGGAACAGACTCTGATGCTGAGAGGGATTGGGGGCAGGAGGAGAAGGGGACGACTGAGGATGAGATGGTTGGATGGCATCACGGACTAGATGGACGTGAGTCTGAGTGAAATCCGGGAATTGGTGATGGATAGGGAGGCCTGGAGTGCTGCGATTCATGGGGTCACAAAGAGTCAGACACGATTGAGCAACTGAACAGAATTGAACATAGTAGATAATTGTTAAGAAAGTTGCTAAATCAACTTTAAATATAAACATATAAGGATATAAATAATTGGAATAACAGTCTAAGGATAAAAAATTGTTACATACTTAGGTACTTAAATTCCCATGCTTCCCCAACCACAATCAAAAGAAAAGTTATTGACTGATTTCATGGAAATTATATAGCTTTATTTGTCTCCTTTTTCATTTAAGGGAAACTTTGGAATAACTTTATTTTTCTTGTAATAAAGATCATGGAGAGAAATCTTCCTGAGAAATACCAAATAAATGTTAATGTATAATATGATTCTTAGAGACCAGCTCTATTTTATCACAAAATATCTTTTCCATTTGACTGTATATTCACAATAATTCCCATTGTTTCATAAAGTGAAGATTTGCCTTTGACTGTTAAGTTGTCATCATATTACTGAAGTGATTTTAACTGGAATGTTCCTTGGATACTGTCCACTAATAGTATTAACTGTTTATATCAAATGAGTAAATTGAATTTTTCATTAAAAATTCAATGTGATCTCATTAAAAATTTCATGTGATTCCATGGCCACCTCACTAAGAGAATAAATGAGAAATTATAGCCAAATGTCAAAGCAAGGGGGGCCTGGAGGTGGGAGGGGGAGAGTAGACAGGAGAGGGGAAATTTAGGCTTAGTAGATGCACACTATTATATAGATGGATAAACAACAAAGTCCTACTGTGTAGCATAGGGAAATATATTCAATATCTTGAGATTAAACCCTAGTGGAAAAGAATGTGAAAGAGACTGTATATATGTATTAGTATAACCGAGTCACTTTGCTGAACAGTAGGAATTAACACACTGTAAATCAACTATATTTCAGTTAAAAAAAGAAATTGCACTTGATAATTTTTCAAACTTTGATGCCAGAAACATTTTATGGTTAGGGTATGGTTCTAATTCAGCATAAAAGTTAATACTGCCTTTAGGTTTTTTGTTTATCTCCAGGTTTATCATGTCTTGAACAAGAAAGAAAATCTGAACAGGTGTGCTACAGCATGCTGTATAACCTAGTATTTTCTATATTTTGAGAAAATGTGAGAATAGAAATAGGAAAAGATGACAGTATGAATAACTGCATGAGATGGGCAGTGTATGAACAGTGGAATATAATTAGTTTGAATTTTGAAGTGAGTCAGATATTCATGTGGGAATGATAAAGTCTTATAAAAATTTAAAAAATCATAACTGACAAGTGAAATATTTATAATGCAGTATTGTAATGTGTAAAATTAAATACATGAATAGAATATGATTCCTGGGTAGAGATGTTGTTGATCTTTACTAAAATAAACACAATAGAAGTGTTTAGATTATGTAATTTCCCTGTTTATTTTATACTAAAGTAAATATTGTTCTAACAAATCAGTGAATTAAAAAAATAAGTAAGACAGAAACAGGTCAATAATCACACATTTAGAAATGAAACTTAAGTGTATTATGTTTCCCTGAGTTCTTAGAAAATTTCTAAACTATTTCAGAAGGAACTAAAAGTGAATTATGTGAATTTTCTAACATGAGGTGAAGCAATGATCAGCCAACACTTTCTCTAGGCTTCTAGGAGTCACCATTGCAATTAGTTTGTCCCAGCCCCCTGGAATCTTTCTCAAGATGCTAATGCTGTGTCCAAATATGTGCACTCAAGGGGAAAAAAATCTTGCTTATCCAGACTTACTTTTAACTTTGTTGGTAAATCATTTTCAGAACCCATACCCAGTATACTTCTTTGACTACCAGCAGTGTATGCCAGTACAGAGGAGGTTCTAGCTCTTAATAGGAAGTAGGGACATCTCTGCAATGCCTGAGAATTCACAGGGCTCTGAAGAGCCAATACTTTTAGGAACATTCTTCTCTATGACCTAAGTAAGTGCATATTTTAATCAAAAATTTTCTCAACCAGCTCTCCCATCATAGCATAAAAGACATGCCTTGACAAAATGTGAACATCTCTGGTGCTCTATAAGTATCAGCTCTTTGGTCTGCTGTTCAGCTGTTTCTGCTTTTCCACTATAGGCAATATGAGATTTTTTGTTAGCTATGAAACAGATCCTCTGGGTCTTATACTTAACCCTTGTTTGGTTTAAATTTTTAATTATCTCTCCCTGGATTATCAGTGTGATTTAGCAGTGAACAGTTAACACTGACACTTTGATAAAAAACCTTTGGTGCTCCCATATCTTTCAAAGGTCTAGATGATTTCAGCTGCAAAGATAAATCTCTATGATTTTTCCTAGGTAAGCACTGGTGAAATCAACAAGAATTGGATTACCCAGGGGCTGTCTATATTCCACATACCGAGAATGAGCCATTCCCAAACTACATCTTACATCCTGTTTTCCTGTACCATTTTTGTTAGTTTAGAGAAGCAGACAGTGACTTAGGAGATAGGAATAGACAGGGAAATGCCTACAAAGAAAGGGGTTACTAATGAGAGAAGGTAGGGAGAATCTTCAGATCCAAAGAAGATAGGATCCATGTGAAGTTATTGAGTGGGGGATAGAGAGTCTCAACCTGAAGCATGATTCCAAGAACATTACATTCAAGCTGATGGAGGAATTGAGCCAAAGTCATAGTAGTTGAGGATACCTGTATCTCACAGAAATGGACCTATAATTGAACACTTGCACTCTGAATCATTACCCCAGAAAACTCTGTGAAAAGCATGACTTTAGCACAAAAGTAATGGTAGGTTCATAAAGGCAATACCTTAGACCATCAGTTATACTCGCCACAGCACAAGATCTCAGCCACCCTACTAAGTGATTCCATGGCCACCTCACTAAGAGAATAAATTAGAAGTTACAGCCAAATGTCAAAGCAAGGGGGGGCTGGAGGTGGGAGGGGGAGAGTAGACAGGAGAGGGGGAGTTTAGGCTTAGTAGATGCACACTATTATATAGATGGATAAACAATAAAGTCCTACTGTGTAGCATAGGGAAATATATTCAATATCTTGAGATTAAACCCTAGTGGAAAAGAATGTGAAAAAGACTGTATATATGTATTAGTATAACTGAGTCACTTTGCTGAACAGCAGGAATTAACACACTGTAAATCAACTGTACTTCAGTTAAAAAAAAGAAATTGCACTTGATAATTGTTCATCCATGTAGCATGTATATTGATACACATAATCATCAATATATTTGGATATTAGAGAAGGCAATGGCACCCCACTCCTGTACTCTTGCCTGGAAAATCCCATGGATGGAGGAGCCTGGTAGGCTGCAGTCCATGAGGTCGCAAAGAGTCCGACACGACTGAGTGACTTCACTTTGACTTTTCACTGTCATGCATTGGAGAAGGAAATGGCAACCCACTCCAGTGTTCTTACCTGGAGAATCCCAGGGATGGGGGAGCCTGGTGGGCTGCCGTCTACAAGGTCGCAGAGTCGGACACGACTGAAGTGACTTAGCAGCGGCAGCAGCAGAATAAGATATAATTTTCTTCACTTACTCTTTATTATTTTTGTTATTATTTCTGATGACTGAGCTGTTAAATTAAAAATATCAAATTTCTTCCAAAAAATGTTGACCACACTAGAGAAGCATAAGCAAACACTCTAACTTCCTAAGAATCTCAATATGAAGTAAAGTTTGGAATTTTAAATCTGGGTGAACTGGGACAACATTTTTGTGCTCTTAAAGATCTAAATTGCTATTTTCAAACTGAAAAGAAAAATCATTTTGTTGAACATTTTAAATGGGTTTTAAAACATTTTTGAAATGTATCACAGTAAAATTTCTGACAATTTCTATTTTTGCTACTCCTGTGAATGATGAAGTGATTGAAAAGTTAACTACAATTGGAATTGTGTATTTCTGTGTGTACATGTATGTGTGTATATTATTTATTTTATATTTATTTACATATTTTTATAGAACACGCCAATATATAAGATGTAATTATAAGCATTTAATAGTGCCAGGGGGAAAAAGTTTTTAAATCTGACAGTTATGCTATGCTAGAGTAAAGGTTCTTACAAAGGAAGGACTCAGAATCCTTAGCTGGGGGACTCCACTGAGCTGGATCTTTCACAAGATGATGCTTCTACTCCTCAAGATTTACTCATGCCTCTGCTTTAGAACAATAACTGTGATAAAGTTTCAGGTGGGCCTGACAGGGGAATATAGTTTCTGCTTTGAGAGGAAAAACTTACTCACTTAAAGAATTTCAGAACCAAGTTAAAATACGGCTGAAACAGGAGGCAGTTGTGAATATGAGTCTTGTGCATGTTGAAGCAGAAGAGGTGAAATTTAAGGCAGGATAAGTTGAGCTTATTGTCATGGGAGCACACCCCCATTACTCAGGATTCATCAGTCTTAATATACTGCAGTGGCATCTCCATCCTTGAAATATGGACACTATAATAGTCTACAATAAATAAGACTGAGATCCCAGAAATATTTTTACAGAGTACCAGTGGAGGTGTCAACAGACTTAAAGAGATAAAAATGTTCCAATTGATTTATTATTTTCAGTAAGGAAACATGTTACCTGAGTATATTCTCCAAGAGGACTGGGTGGACATATTTTTCAGGAAGATAATAAGAAAAGAAGTAGTGAATGAGCACCAGCAGAATGTGAAAAGTCAATAGAGGCCAAGACTGATGGTCTGAGAAGCTTCGTAGAACCAGATGAGGCACCTAGCATCAATGGTAATGACAGGATTCTAGATTAGGAGAGATCAGATGGCCGAGTTAAAGCAACAGAGACAAGCAGATGTATTGTCCTGGGCAATGAGCGTGTTCTGATCCTCCATCATCTGTAGCAATGACTGAGAAATCTTGGACATGAAAACAAAGGGCTCTAACTGGATACTATTTGACTATTCACAGATCTTGTGACAGAGAGAACTTTACAAATGACATGAATGAATCTCAGAAGAGGCAAAAGACATTTTTAGGCAGAATATTTCATATCTTGCTTAAATTTCTAGTTTCAGCATGGCTAAGATGGTCAGTATTTTATTGATTTTGTAAGCTCAGACTCATGCTAACAGTACTTCCCTCAAGTGGTCTGTGCCATGTATCTTTTTGTGCTTTTACCCAAGACCTGCTCTGGAAATGTAGAACTCACTTGGCCTGCAAAAATATCTCCCAAAAGTGTGAGAGACAGCTCCCTTTGCAGGCAGCCTTTAGCTAGTGGAGGATGAAATATCTGTGCATGCCCCAGCCACCCATACTTTGAGGATTATTTGAGTGTCATTCTGTGTGCTTCATATAGGTGCACATGAGCATCTATTGTACAGAAATATAACTTTGTTAAATTACTCTGCCTCTGCACTTTTAAAATCCCATTTTCCTGTCTCCTTCACTTTTGCTTATTGACATTACCTTACCAAACAATGTACTAGCATACATGTCTCTGCTTTTAGGGTAACCCAAATGGAATCAGGATATAAATAGCATGATACAATTTGCATCAGTGGTTCCAAAATGAACATTTGTATGTACTTAAGAGTATGTTTTTTTAAAAAATTCTAGATGATTCCATTGCAAACCCAGAGATTCTATTTTAGTGTGTATTGGGAAAGACCTAAAAATCTTTAGGTAAATTTGTGCAAAAGACCTGAAGCATAGTTTTGAGAAACAGATTTAGCTCTTTAAGACTATTCTTTAAATTTACCTGACATTTCACAGTATAATTTCAACACAGACATAGGCATCAAAATTACACTCCAGTATGCAATGTTCACATTAGAGTTTAACACCATATTTTTGGAAAACATACAGCAACATTCACAGCATGGCTTTTTCCAGTGAAGTGAATAATTCAATATCAACTTTTGAAAGCTTTTAAAAAATTCTAACGGGACTTAAATCTTCACAGATCCAAGTTTGCAAAGGCCTCAGAAGGCAATGATATTTTTGTTTCTTCTGTGATCTCCAACACAAACAGATGAAGTCCTAATATCTGACTGAAAAACTAATATCTTGAGCCACATACTGTCTTAATAGCACTAGCAGTCAATGTATCATGGAATGCTAACTGCCAGCTTCCAAAATATCTTAAATAAATTCACTAAGAAGTATGAAAAATTCATGTATGAATACAGA
>SJYW01014986.1:29509-39899 GCA_006410735.1 Raphicerus campestris
TCTTATTTCTCATGTTCTGATCAGATTCTCTTCCTGCACTGACTTCCTGTTGAATATATGCATGACTAGGAAAAAAGTCATTTAACCTTTTCAACCTCAATTTTCCCTTTGTAAAATGAGGAGTTTGGTCCAAATTGGTAGTCTCCAACCTATCTTTACAAGAAGCAACCTCTAATTTATCCAGTTGAAGAGACAACTGATAGTGAAGCACACTCAGGAGGTCAGATGCTAGAAATGGAAGTTACTCAGTGTTGCACGTGGATATATCACACTTCCAATGGCCTCCTTCATTCATCAGGAGACAGAATAAAATAAGGAATGTGGCATACATCAGTAGATAAATCTACTCATTTGGAAAACTTGCATCTCTTTCTCAACAGTGCTTTAAAAATATTTGTTTTTCTGTAACAGTTTGTCCCTTTCCTTGCAACATTTTATGTTCCATCCTCCTATTGCTTAGAATTTATCAGAAAGTTTCTTTCTTTTTTTTTTTTTTACATTTCACTGTTTGCTTCTTTTCAGTAGATAGGCAACAGATAGTATATACACAATCCACACAAACCTAGTTTAAAAAATATGTCTGTACTATCTTCCATGTGTATATGGCATTGTGCCAGGATTTGTATGTAATCTAAAGAAGCATAATAAATAGAATTGTTGTTTGGAGGCACAGGTTATTTTTAGCTTATTGACCCTGGGAAAATATTTCTTTCATGATTTTCATGTCAAACAAGAGTTAAGAGATTGTTGGAAAGTATAAATGAAAGACATTCTCCCCTCCAAACATTTTTTTCCTTAAGGTTTAAAGAAACAGATATGAAGTACAGTATTTTTGTATTTATTAACTCTTTTTTGTTTGTTTCAATGCCACCCTCTCCCCCTCCATCAGAGGCCAAAAGTCCATTCTATACATCTGTGTCTCTTTTGTTGTCTCATATACAGGGTCATCATTACTATCTTTCTAAATTCCATATATATGTGTCAGTATACTGTATTGGTGTTTTTCTTTCTGGCTTACTTCACTCTGTATAATCGGCTCCAGTTTCATCCATCTCATTAGAACTGATTCAAATGTATTTTTTTAAGGGCTGAGTAGTACTCCATTGTGTATATGTACCACAGCTTTCTTATCCATTCATCTGCTGATGGACATCTAGGTTGTTTCCATGTCCTGGCTATTATAAACAGTGCTGCAATGAACACTGGGGTATATGTGTCTCTTTCAATTCTGGTTCCCTCAGTGTGTATGCCCAGCAGTGGGATTGCTGGGTCATAAGGCAGTTCTATTTGCAATTTTTTAAGGAATCTTCACACTGTTCTCCATAGTGGCTGTATTAGTTTGCATTCCCACCAACAGTGTAAGAGGGTTCCCTTTTCTCCACATCCTCTCCAGCATTTATTGCTTGTAGACTTTTGGATCGCAGCCATTCTGACTGGTGTGAAATATTTATTAATTCTTATACTAGTAATAAGTTGATTTAATGTTATGGTATTAAATAATTCTTGTTTTATATCTTAGATAAGCTTTAGAAGAGTTAATGTGATAAAAATTTGGGAATTTCATTACTGTGATCAGTTACTGTGGCTTTATTTGATTTAAATAAATATAACATTTAAGCATATTCTATAGAAATTCATGTATATATAGTAGACCCTTGAGCAAGGTAGAGTTCAGGAACACTGCCCACACTCCATTCCCACCCTGTGCAGTCAAAAATCTGTGTAAAACTTTATAGTTTGCCTTCTGTATCTGTGGTTCTTCATTCATGGGTTCAATCAACATAGGCTCTGTAACGATGTAGTATTTATTGAAAAAAGAAATGCATATAAGTGGGCCTGCATAGTTCATACTAATGTCTTTCAAGAGTCAACTGTATAGCTAAACAATATACATTTGATAATAGTAATGCTTCTGAGCTTTATTAAGCTTGTGTATATATAGGAAAATGTGTGTGTGTGTACATACATTTAAATAGCTGGGGAGAAAAATGTTATTAAAAAGGTTTGCTATATATATTAATGTTAAAAGTCAGCATGAAAAACATTGTATTTCTTACAATACAATTATTTTACAGTGAGTTGAGATGTGGGTGAATGCTTACCTTAAAAACTTAAGTATATTTATTAAAATGTATTTATGAATACTTGGAATTTGGGTGGATAGTGACATAAAATTAAAAATATTAATTATAGTATGCAGTTGTTCATTGCTTCTAAAGATACTGTTGTATGATTTCTAAAATAACTTTAATTTTAACACTCATAGGACATTTATTTTGATAGTTTGTAAGACATTCTCCAGGTTGCTAAAATTCTCAAGCAAAATTGCATCACATCTTAAATAGATTGTTTGCCTCTGGGTATGTTTTCTCAAGTTTTCTTTCCTATTTGTCAGTAGCAAATGCTCATTTGTCAGAAACACACACACACACACACACACACACACACACACACACGGATACAATAATTGTATTTATTGGTTATTTTACAAAGACCTTGGTAGTAGCTTGGCTTCTTTGGTAGCTCAGATGGTAAAGTGTCTGTGCACAATGCAGGAGACTAGGTTTGATCCCTGGGTTGGGAAATCCCCTGCAGAAGGAAATGCCACCCACTCCAGTACTCTTGCCTGGAAAATGCCATGAATGGAGGAGCCTGGTAGGCTACAGTCTATGAGGTCATAAAGAGTTGGACAGGACTGAGTGATTTCTCTTTCTTCCTTTCTTTCCTATGCAAAATTAAAAAAAAGTTATGTGAATTACAGATACTAATATATATATATATTCCAAATATATTCTTATCTAAGCTATGTTTCAACATACTAGATATAGTAAACTTATGATAAAATGTAAATTCTTTCTGTGATAAATTTCCCATCCCAAGTATGGTTGGCCCTTGAACAACATGAGTTTTAACTGCAAATCCATTGATACCCATATTTGTATTTTTTTCAATACAAAATGCAAAACCATGTTTTGAGGTATTTAAACAGCTTTCTCAGTAGCTGATAAAACATTGTCAAAAATTAAAAAAAAACATTGAAGGGTAAGTTTTTAATAATATCAATATATGAACCACTTTATTAATAAATTTTACCTGAGCTCTACAACTTCAAATACATTCTTTGTAAGTATGCATGATAGAAGATTAACTAAACTTCCCACACACTGAGTCCCATAGAAAGTCACAAAAAATATCAAAGGCTTACTATAAACAGTATATTATCCAATTATTATGGGATTAACTTAAAAGTTAATAGTAAAAAACATAATTGTCAAACTTTAATTAAATTAGGAAACCAGAAGGCAGAATACTAAACACTCAACTACTGGGATGAAAAAATTGCAATACAGTTAGAAAATTTTTCAGATCAAGTGCTAGAAATTCTATTTGTGGTAAGAATAAAGTTAAACACCTAGTGCCTATTCAAGAAAAGAGAGGTAAGGAAATGAATGTTCCAACATTTCTTTCATTATAAAATTTAAAAAATAACATTAAAATGATCATGATAAAAACTTTAATCATATAAGAAATATATTTTATAACATAAATGTAATAAACCTGTGATGAAACACATCAAGATATTAAAATCACAATAATTGATAAAGTATAGATTAATAGAGATTTTACCAATATGAAAGCGGTTATAAAATCATATTATAAACTCCTTTAGAAAAGTATATCTGGTAATACAAATGAAATAGGAAAATGATCAAGCGAATACAACATATACAAGTTGATATAAGACAATTTAAAATCTGAATTATTCTGTATCTATTACAATTGAGAATTTATTAAAATACCTCCCACAAATTGTATCCACAGGTCAATATGTCCTCATTGATAAAATGACCAAATCTCTAAAGGAAAAATAACTTTAGATATTAATCAAAACAATTTCAAGTGAAGGAGAAAATCATATGTAAACTTGCTTCAGAGACTGAATTCACACTGCAACAAAACATGACAAAAATATTTCCATAACACCTAGTTACTGGCAAATTTTTCCATAAATGTGGACATAAAAATCTTCAGTTCAGTTGCTCAGTTGTGTCTGACTCTTTGAGACCCCACAGACTGCAGCAGGCTAGGCCTCCTTGTCCATCACCAACTCCCACATTGACTCAAATTCATGTCCATTGAGTTAGTGATGCCACCCAACCATCTCATCCTCTATTGTCCCCTTCTTCTCCTGTCTTCAATCTTTCCCAGCATCAGGGTCTTTTCAAATGAGTCAGTTCTTCACATCAGGTGGCCAAAGTATTAGAGTTTCAGCTTCAACATCAGTCCTTCCAGTGAACATTCAGGACTGATTTCCTTTAGGATGGAGTGGTTGGATCTCCATGCAGTCCAAGGGAGTCTCAAGAGTTTACTCTGACACCACAGTTCAAAAGCATCAATTCGTCAGTGCTCAGCTTTCTTTATAGGCCAGCTCACATCCATACATGACTATTGGAAAAACCATAGCCTTGACTAGATGGACCTTTGTTGGCAAAGTAATGGCTCTGCTTTTCAATATGCTATCTAGGCTGGTCATAACTTTTTTTCCAAGGAGTAAGCTTCTTTTTATTTCATGGCTGCAGTCACCATCTGCAGTGGTTTTGGAGCCCAGAAAAAGAAAGTCAGCTGCAATTTCCACTGTTTCCCCATCTATTTGCCATGAAGTGATGGGATTGGATGCCATGATCTTAGTTTTCTGAATGTTGAGCTTTAAGCCAACTTTTTCACTCCTCTTTCACTTTCATCTAGAGGCTCTTTAGTTCTTCACTTTCTGCCATAAGGGTGGTGTCATCTATATATCTGAGGTTATTGATATTTCTCCCAGTGATCTTGATTCCAGCTTGTGCTTCATGCAGTCCAGTGTTTCTCATGATGTACTCTGCATAGAAATTAAATAAGCAGGGTGACAATATACACCTTGATGTACTCCTTTTCCTATTTGGAACCAGTCTGTTCCATGTCCAATTCTAACTGTTGCTTTCTTGACGTGCATAAGATTTCTCAAGAGGCAGGTCAGATGGTCTGGTTTTCTTGTATCTTTCAGAATTTTCCACAGTATATGGTGATCCACACAGTCAAAGGCTTTGGCATAGTCAATAAAGTAGAAGTAGATGTTTTTTCTGGAACTCTCTTGCTTTTTCCATGGTCCAGCTGATGTTGGCAATTTTCTCTGGTTCCTCTGCCCATTCTAAATCCAGCTTCAACATCTAGAAGTTCATGGTTCACATGTTGCTGAAGCATGGCTTTGGAGAACCTTGAGCATTACTATGCTAGCGTGTGAGATGAGTGCAATTGTGTGGTAGTTTGAGTATTTGGCATTGCCTCTCTTGGGACTGGAATGAAAACTGACCATTTCCAGTCCTGTGGCCACTGCTGAGTTTTCCGTATTTGCTGGGATATTTAGTGCTGCACTTTCACAGCATCATCTTTCAGGATTTGAAATAGCTCATCTGGAATTCCATTACCTCCACTAGCTTTGTTTGTAGTGATGGTTCCTAAGGTCCACTTGACTTTACATTCCAGAATGTCTGGCTCTAGGTGATCACACCGTTGTGATTATCTGGCTCATGAAGATCTTTTTTGTATAGGTCTTCTGTGTATTCTTGCCACCACTTCTTAACATCTTCTGCTTCTGTTAGGTCCATACCATTTCTGTCCATTGTTGAGCCCATTTTTGCATGAAATGTTCCCTTGGTATCTCTGATTTTCTTGAAGAGATCTCTAGTCTTTCCCATTCTATTGTTTTCCTCTATTTCTTTGCACTGATCACTAAGGAAGGCTTTCTTATCTCTTCTTGCTATTCTTTGGAACTTGGTGTTCAAATGGGTATATCTTTCCTATTCTCCTTTGCTTTTGACTTCTCTTCTTTTCACAGCTATTTGTAAGGCTTCCTCAGACAGCCAATTTGCTTATTTGCATTTCTTTTTGTTAGGAATGGTCTTGGTCCCTGTCTCTTGCACAGTGTCACGAATCTCAGTCCATAGTTCATCAGGTATTCTGTCTATCAGATCTAGTCCCTTAAATCTATCTCTCACTTCTACTATACAATTGTTAGGGATTTTATTTAAGTCATACCTGAATGGTCTAGTGGTTTTCCCTAATTGCTTCAATTTAAGTCTCAATTTGACAATAAGGAGTTCATGATCTGAATGACAGTCAGCTCTGGTTTTTTTTTTTGCTGACTGTATAGAGCTTCTCCATCTTTGGCTGCAACGAATATAATCAATCTGATTTTGGTGTTGACCATCTGGTGATGCCCATGTGTAGAGTCTTCTCTTGTGTTGTTGGAAGAGGGTGTTTGCTATGACCAGTGTGTTCTCTTGGCAGAACTCTATTAGCTTTTGCCCTGCTTAATTCTGTACTCCAAGGCCAAATTTCCATTACTCCAGGTGTTTCTTGAGATTCTACTTTTGCATTCCAGTCCGCTATAATGAAAAGGACATCTTTTTTGGGTGTTAATTCTAGAAAGTCTTGTAGGTCTTCGTAGAACCGTTCAACTTCAGCTTCTTCAGCATTAGTAGTTGGGGCATAGACTTGGATTACCGTGATATTGAATGGTTTGCCTTGGAAATGAACAGAGATCATTCTGTTGTTTTTGAGACTGCAGCCAAGTACTGAATTCAGACTCTTTTGTTGACTACGATGGCTACTCCATTTCTTCTAAGGGACTCCTGCCCACAGTAGTAGATATAATTGTCATCTGAGTTAAATTCACACATTCCAGTCCATTTTAATTAGTTGTTTCCTTAAATGTCAGTTTTTCACTCTTGCCATCTCTTGTTTGATCACTTCCCATTTGCCTTGATTCATGGACCTAACATTCCAGGTCCTATGCAATATTGCTCTTCACAGCATCAGACTTTGCTTTCATCACCAGTCACATCCACAATTGTGTGTTATTTTTGCTTTGTCTCTGTCTCTTCATTCTTTCTGGGGTTATTTCTCCACGGATCTCCAGTACCATATTGGGCACCTACCAGCCTGGGGAGTTTGCCTTTCAGTGTTCTATCTTTTTGGCTTTCATACCATTTATGGAGTTCTCAAGGCAGGAATATTGAAGTAGTTTGCCATTCCCTTCTCCAGTGGACCACATTTTGTCAGAACTCTCCACCATGACCTCTCTGTCTTGGGTGGCCCTATATGGCATGGTTCATAGTTTCACTGAGTTAGACAAGACTGTGGTCCATGTGATTAGATGTTTAGTTTTCTGTGATTATAGTTTTCAGTCTGTCTTCCCTCTNCAGAACTCTCCACCATGACCTCTCTGTCTTGGGTGGCCCTATATGGCATGGTTCATAGTTTCACTGAGTTAGACAAGACTGTGGTCCATGTGATTAGATGTTTAGTTTTCTGTGATTATAGTTTTCAGTCTATCTTCCCTCTCATGGAGAAGGATGAGGCTTATGAAAGCTTCCAGATGAGATAAACTGACTGAGAGGGATACTGGGTCTTGTTTTGATGAGCAGGGCCATGATCTGTAAATCTTTAACCCAATTTTCTGTTGATGAGTGGAGCTGTGTTCCCTCCCTGCTATTTACCTGCAGCCAAACTATGGTGCAGATAATGAAGATAATGGTGACTTCCCTCAAATGATCCCATGCATATACTGCTATGGTCCCTGCCCCTAACCATGCAGCAGGTCACCACAGNCTCATGGAGAAGGATGAGGCTTATGAAAGCTTCCAGATGAGATAAACTGACTGAGAGGGATACTGGGTCTTGTTTTGATGGGCGGGGCCATGATCTGTAAATCTTTAACCCAATTTTCTGTTGATGAGTGGAGCTGTGTTCCCTCCCTGCTATTTACCTGCGGCCAAACTATGGTGCACATAATGAAGATAATGATGACTTCCCTCAAATTATCCTATGCATATACTGCTACGGTCCCTGCCCCTAACCATGCAGCAGGTCACCACAGACCCATACTTTCACCAGAGACTCCTGGACACCCACAGGCAAATCTCCTGTGGGGTCACTGTTCCTTTCTCCTGGGTCCTGGTGCACAAGGTGCTTTTGTGCCCTCCAAGAGTTTATCTCCCAGTCCTATGTAAGTTCTGGCAGCTCTATGATGGGGTTAATGGCGACCTCCTCCAAGAGGACTTAAGCCATACCCACACCCAGAGTACCTGTCCCTGCGGCAGACCACTGTCAACCTGTACCTCCACAGGAGATGATCAAACACAGTTCTGCAGTCTCTGTGGGGTCCCTGGGTCCTGGTGCACAAGCTTTGTTTGAGCCCTCTGAGCATCTCTGGTGGGAATGGGGTTTGATTCTAAATGCAAATTGGCTCCTCCTACAATCTTGCTAGGGCTTCTCCTTTGCCCTTAAATGTGGGATATCTCTTCACAGCCAGTCTAGTGAAGCACAGCAGCTGCTCCAGACCTTGGTCATGTGCTATCTATTCATGGCTGCTCCAGTGAAGTGCAGGCACCTCTCCTGATCTTGGATGTGGGGTATCTCCTCATGGCTGCTGCTCCTGACCTTGGACATGATATAAATTGACAAAAATCTTAAATATTAGTAAATAAAATTCAAATATTTAATCATAAAGAAACTATGTATCATGGCCAAATACACTCAATACTGTTCATTTAACATTTAAGAATAATTCAATATAATTAACCAGATTAGCAGAGTAAAATAAGTCATGCAGGGTTATCAGTACATTAAAAAAGTTATTCAATGAAATTCTTTGTAATTATAAAGCCTTAATTAGCTAATAAGACTTCAAAAAAAATCTGAATAAGTATATTAGTCACAACAGAAATCCACAAAAATTTTAGATTTTTTTTTCTGTAATCAATGATTACAGAGAAATTATTGCCTACTAATATGGCAATAAAAATGAACAAAACACAAAACTGGAAAAAATTATTTGTTAATTATATCAATATACTTGAGTAGGTAGAAATCTAGCAATGGATTGTTTGATTAAGTAAATTTGGCAAAGCCATTGAATATAAGGTGACATAAAATCATTTGAATGATTATGCACCACAAAAATTTTAGAAAATAAGAAAGAGCCAATATTTAAGCATAAGATGTGCAAGACCTCTATACAGAAAACTCTACAATGTTGTTCTCCCACATTAGAGTGAAACTTAACATATTATGTCACATACATTTATTAGAAAACTTGATATTTAAAGACCTAGATTTTTCACAAATTTATTAGCCAACCAGTATCCCAATGTGTTTATATGAATACATGCACATGGACAGGTTTAAGTTCAGTTCAATTCAGTTCAGTGGCTCAGTTGTGTCCGACTCTTCTCAACCCCATGAATTGCAGCACGCCAGACCTCCCTGTCCATCACCATCTCCCGGAGTTCACTCAGACTCATGTCTCTATGATGGTAAAGATCAAAATAAACACAACCAAATGTTGACTAAGTTCTAGAGAATTAGTACTTTCATTTGGTACCATCTATTTGCTGGACAGTGTGTAAATTGATACAAGTTTGGGGAAAAACAATTTGATAATATTTGCATAAGAATACTATATGACCTCTTGAATGGGAATGTGTGCACGTGTGTGTATATTCATTTGTGTGTGTCTTGAATAGATTAACATCTGTAAGTTCAAAAAAGGATATTTGTAATAATAATATTCATTTCAGTTAATAATGTGAGACAGACACATAAATGTTCATAAATAAATGGGGAAAAAACCCTTCAATGTATTCATAAAACAGAATACTATGCAATGATGAAAATATACTCCATCTCTATTAAACAGAATGGGGAGGGTCTCAGAATTATAATGCTGCCCAAAAGCAGCCAGATCAAAATGAACACATTCATTCAGCCATAATTCCATTGTTCTGAAACATGTATACCATCACATAAGAAACGAAGTGCCAGTCTATGTTCAATACAGGATACAGGNAAATTTTTGCAGAAGCAGAAATTGAATTTTCTGGTTTATATTTCTAGTGTCTAAAAAAGTGTACAGTGTAAAGCAAGATACATAATCATTTATTAAATGGATTGGAAAAAAGGTTTGAGAAATGAGATTTCAAAAGTATTGGTAGATTCTGTGATTATTTGTAATTGCTGCTCTAATTTATCTAAATTCCTGTTCATAGAGATTATGAGTACCCTTCCTAGGTTATGTATATAAATGTGTACGCTTGCCGTTAACTGACAACTCAAATCTTTTTATTATCTAATCAGATAAACAGTATTTTTAGTATATGATCCACTAAACTATACTCCTTTCACAAAAAATTAATCATTATAAATATAACAAAAATTAAGTTACCTTATAATTAAGAAGGTAATGTTTATCAAAATATAATGGCAACCCACTCCAATATTCTTGCCCAGGAAATCCCACAGATAGAGGAACCTGGTGGGCTACAGTCCATATGGTCACAGAGAATCAGACATG
>SJYW01014986.1:43764-67592 GCA_006410735.1 Raphicerus campestris
AAGCTCAACATTCAGAAAAAGAAGATCATGGCATCTGGTCCCATCACTTCATGGGAAATAGATGGGGAAACAGTGAAAACAGTGTCAGACTTTATTTTGGGGGGCTCCAAAATCACTGCAGATGGTGCTTTCAGCCATGAAATTAAAAGACGCTTACTCCTTGGAAGGAAAGTTATGACCAACCTAGATAGCATATTCAAAAGCAGAGATATTACTTTGCCAACAGAATTCCATCTAGTTAAGGCTATGGTTTTTCCAGTGGTCATGTATGGATGTGAGAGTTGGACTGTGAAGAAAGCCGAGCGCCGAAGAATTGATGCTTTTGAACTATCTCTTAAGAGTCCCTTGGACTGCAAGGAGATCCAACCAGTCCATTCTAAAGGAGATCAGTCCTGGGTGTTCTTTGGAAGGAATGATGCTAAAGCTGAAACTCCAGTACTTTGGCTACCTCATGCGAAGAGCTTACTCATTGGAAAAGACTCTGATGCTGTGAGGGATTGGGGGCAGGAGGAGAAGAGAACGACAGAGAATGAGATAGCTGGATGGCATCACCAACTCGATGGATGTGATTTTGAGTGAACTCCAGGAGTTGGTAATGGACAGGGAGGCCTGGTGTGCTGCAATTCATGGGTCACAAAGAGTCGGACACGACTGAGCAACTGAACTGAACTGAAGGTCCCCTGGAGTAGGATGTGTCAACCCATTCTGGTATCCTTGCCTGGAAAATTCCATTGTCCAAGGAACCTAAGTGCTGGATACGGCTGAGCACGTATGTATGTACCTGAAAAAAGCAGCTTTCAGTGCTGAAAGATAAAAATATAAAAGACAATTATACTGTACTAGTTACACTGGGTTTGAATCAGTGGTTAAATTAACATGTGTTGTGAGTGTGCAATAAAATAACCTCATCAGAATTTTAAATAATAACAGTATCAGAGTTTGAAAGTTAGCTCAGAATCCACTGTGAACTAAAAGCTTTCCTGTTAGTATTTTAAAACTTGATTCCTTTTTTTCTTAAACCTGAAATTTGAAGCTGTTGTATATAGGACAAAGTAAATCATGTAGTGAAAACAGAAATGTTTAAAATATCTCATTTTCACAAATAATGTTTTTGTATTAAAGAGAGATTTTTTAAATAGTCACATAATGTTTCTTTTTGAAAAATGCACTCTGATTTCACAAATTGTGTTATCTATTCAATCTGTTTTTGGTAGTTCTTTCATATTTTAAAACTTTTTTCCATTTGCTCTGCTATAAATATTAGTTAGAATGTTTAAATAGGGCTTTATTGAATAGGGAGTTGGAATGAGTAGAGACTGAAAGAAATAATTTTGACTATATATGCACTTTGTTTCCTTTGTGAGGCTGGAGATGGACCTTGTGTAAACAGTCTCTAAAGTTACTCCAAATGGTCCCTACCTCTTCGTATCCCCTTAATATGGGCTAGATTTAATGACTGGCTTTTAATGAACAGAATACAGCAAAAGTGGTTGGACATCACATCCAAGATTAAGTTACAAAAAGAATATGAACTTTGTCATCTCTGACTTTCTCTTGGATGGTATCCTTCTGGTAGAAGCAAAGCATCTAGTGAATCTATCTGTGTAAAGTGCCCCTCGTAGCAAGGGACTGAGATATCTGAGCAGCAGTCATCAAGAACCTGAGGCTTGCCGACAGTCATGTGAATAAGTGGATTTTTTTCAGGCAAATCAATGGCCATGGAGGACCTCCAGCCTCCCAAGAGCCACATAAACTGGGGGATCAGTTCCCTATAGCCAGACCTCAGGACACTTGCAGCCCAGGCAATAGCTCCATTATAGCCTTTGTGACAGACCCTGAGCTAGAGGACCCAGCTAAGACAGACCCAATTCCTGAACTACAGAAACTATGTGTTATATGATTTTATTGTTTTTAGACATTTAGTTTTGAAGGAATTTGTGTGCAACAATAGATAATTAATACAGACATATCAATAGATTATTGATTTTCTGTATTGACAGTTTCTTCTATAAACTCTATATCTGGGCTTCCCTGGTGGCTCAGACAGTAAAGAATCCACCAGAATTGAGGAACAATTCACTTAGTTTTACTGTATCTTAGTGATATATTCTGAAGGTGTATGGCACATTTACAATTTTCTTAATACATTTAATGTTTAAATATTGTGTTTAAACATTCAATCACAGATATTAATAAAAAAATAGTTAACAGTAACTCTGGAATTCTCCCATAATTGAATCAGATTCACAACAGTGTTAAAGAAACAGTCAAGTAGAGGGAGACGTTGTGGCTGAGATGAAGAAAGACACTTACTATAGGCTCGCTCTGTGATTTTACATTCATTTCACTTGTTAGGGCCTCATTCAGCTTCTTTATACAAAAGATAAATATATTAAAAAATATTCTCTGCTGCAAATATCACCTATCAGTAGATGAGGAAAGGAACATTGTAATCTTAACAAATAGAAAATGGGAGTCAAGAAACAGTTTTAATTTTTTTCCCATCATTATTCTGTGTTATGATTTGTTGCAGGTTATATAATGATCCTTTACATTTTTTTCACCTTTAAAATATGTCTCCTAAAATTCTTCAGTATTCAAAGGATATGATGTTATGATTACATTTTTGTTGTTGTTGTTTGTTTGTTTGGGGTCATGTCACTGTTTGTACTGATGGGTCAAATTGCTAGTTGTTCAGTGGCTCAGTCATGTCTGGCTCTTTGCACCCCATGGACTGCAGCACACAAGACTTCCCTGTCCTTCACCTTCTTGCAAAGTTTGCTCAGATTCACATCCATTGAGTCAATGATGCCATCCAACCATCTTATCCTTGTCGTCTCCTTCTCCTCCTGCCTAAAATCTTTCCAGGCATCAGGGTCTCTTACAGTGAGTCAGCTCTTTGCACCAGATGGACAAAGTATTCAGATTCAGCATCAGTCCTTCCAGTGAATATTCTGGGTTGATTTCCTTTAGGATTGACTGGTCTGATCTCTGGATTACTATAAATCTAGGTTGATGCCAGTAAAGGAATAAATTTCTTGCTGTACCTTTTTAAAGTTACATGTGTTTACACTTAGGTCTAAAACTGGGTGACTTTTTACTCTGACCTAAGATCCAGTGTTAGACAAGTTATTATGTTATTTCCTCTCAGCTCACAAGCTGCTCTTCTATATTGTCCTTTGCTGGATCCTCTCTGTGAGGATCTTTCAATAGGAGGCAGTAGATGGAGACTTTGAGGCTGGAGGAGAGAGAAGACTTGCTCTTAGCCAGTGGCTTCCTGTCTCTTGAAGTTTTCATGAGCTTTACTGCAGCTTCATTCAACCACCTTCCTGAAGCAGCAGCAGTCTGCACTTTTTACATTAAAAAAAAAATAGCATCATTGTCTCATCTAGAGACATTACTGCTACTGCTAAGTTGCTTCAGTCATGTCCAACTCTGTGCGACCCCATGTACGGCAGCACACCAGGCTCCCCCGTCCCTGGGATTCTCCAGGCAAGAATACTGGAGTGCGGTGCCATTTCCTTCTCCAATGCATGAAAGTGAAAAGTGAAAGTGAGGTCGCTCAGTCGTGTTCGACTCTTCGCGACCCCATGGACTGTAGCCCACCAGGCTCTTCCATCCATGCGATTTTCCAGGCAAGAGTCCTGGAGTGGGGTGCCATTTGCCTTCTCTGCTTAGAGACACTAGCACCAGCTAAGAGGGTTCCCCTCCCTTAGATAAGGTGTTGGGTCCCTCCTCTGAGAAATACGGCACTAGCTGAGAGCATCCCCTCTTCTCAGAGGTCTGAGTTTCAGCTTCTCAGGCCTTTAGTGTCAGTCTCTAAATTGTCATTTTGCCAGGCTTGTCACTTGTTTGTTTAGATTGGAGTAGTTGCTGCTACTTCAAGTCCCCCCCCCACTTTTTTTTTTATTTTAATTATTTATTTATGCATTGGCCATGCTGGCTCTTCCTTGCTGTGTGGACTTTTTTCTAGTTGTGTCGAGCATGGGCTTATAGCAGTTGTTTCTCCTGTTGCAGAGCACAGGCTTTTGCAGAGCACAGGCTTTAGGGCAAGCAGCTTCAGTAGTTGCGGCTCGCGAGCTCAGCAGTTGAGACTCCTGGCCTCTAGAGCAAAGGATCAGAGGCTCACAGGCTCAGTTACTCTGCAACGTGTGGGATCTTCCCAGATCAAGGACTGTGCCAGTGTCTCTTGAATTGGCAGGCAGATTTTTTACCACTGAGACACCAGGGAAGCCCAAGTCCTTACTTTCATAATACCTAAGAATTCTTTTTCTACCCATTCTGTTAATAACAAGTTTAAAATGAGTTAACTATTATATTGTTTTCTCTCTATAAAAATGCTAAGGTGGCTTCTGTCTCCTGGCTGGCCTTTGATGGATAAATTCACTTGGGTTTTCAACTTTTAATATGTGGAAATGCTGTGGATCAAAGTCACTTAACTCTATACCAATAAAGCTAGAATCTGGTGTTACAGAAGACAGAATGGGTTACTTCCTCTATGGAATAGACCATTTTAAATATTTTTACACATTAGGAAAGTGTGTTTAATGTTTGTTTTACAAACCACTTAGCTAAGAAACTCCTTTGCCTAGGTTTGTATGGATATTCTCTTAATTTGATTTCTTAGCAGCATTTCATTTTGTCATCTCTAAAATGCCAACTTAAATTTTAATTGCACTGATAGATATGAATTCTATTTGCTTAGTATGCATTTTCTTCTGTCTTAGTATGCAGTTTAAAGCAAAGTAGATTTTTCATTGTAATTTCAATATTCATATATAATATTACCCACCCAGCCAAAAAACTTCATAACCTAATCATGTTAATCAGATTCATGCCAATGAATATTACTCTTGCATGCATATATTCAGTTTACTTGTATACACACACATACAAACACATATGTGTAGATCTCTAATACTTTACAACTGTGTTACAGAAAGATTAGCAAGTAAATCTGATTGATTTTCCTCTTAAAGGTTGCAACTTCCTGGTGTTCTAAAAAGTTCTCAGAAGTACTGTGTAATATGAAGTAGTCAGCATAAAAAATTTCATCATTTTTCTTCTCATCTATTTAAGTGCTGCATTGCTAAGTTAAGTAAATAATATGTTATTTTTAAAATGTCTAGTTGTTACTTAAATGTATATTCTGGACCAAATGTACTTTAGATAGCCAGTGAAACATCTCTTTTTCATTAAGATCCTAAATAANATTATCTCCCAGTCTGGTGCCAGTCCACGCCAGACTGCCCTGGCCACGCACGGACCCGATTCTGGCCGCGTTACGACCCGATTCTCTCGAAAATCCCCGAAGTCTGCTTTTTCCCCGCGGCCCGTCTGCCAGAAATCTGCGGCTGCCGGGTCGCGGCTGCCAGGTCCTGCTCCTCCCTGCCCAGCCCCCGCTCGCCGGTGCCGGGAGCAGGCGCTTGCGCTGCCTCTCCGCCGGGAGACCCGCTGCTGGATTCGTATTCCCTTGGTTTTAATCACCCATTTTTCCTTCCTGTCATGTTGCCGTCTGTGCTTCCCAGGTTCGACCTAGACACGGCTGTGTGAGAGTTTCCTGGAGATTGGAGATCTCTCTTCTTAACAGTCTCTTCCCGAGACAGGATTCCCTTCCCGGGAACGGGGCTCCCTCCCTACCTCCTTTGTCTTTTTTCTCGTCCCTTATATTTATTCCTACCTGTTTTTGTAGCCGATGATCTGCTTTGCTGGATGCCTGATGTCCTCTGCCAGCCTTCAGAAGTTGTTTTGTGGAGTTTATTCAGCTTGAAATGTTCTTTTGATGAAGTAGTGAGGGAGGGAGTGTTCTCCCCGTCCTATTCCTCCGCCATCTTTGCCCATCTCCTCAAAGCAGTCATTTTTTTAATGCAGAAAAATCATGCTCTGATTTTTATGAGTGATTTTCTGAATCAGATTCATCATAGCAGAGTGTATCATCCACCTGGGTGTCATAATGGACTCTACATAAGATTATCTTATCTAAGATTAATTGTTTATAGCCAATTTTTGACATTTTTTTTCTAGCATCAGTTTTAAGATATGGATCATTTTCTTCCGTAATAGACTTTATAAACAGCATAAATTTATGTATTTTATTTTTACTCAGGCATTCCCATCTTGATCACCACCTTTCTCTATAAATTGTTTCTGGACTTCTCACCTGTATACCAACAAAGTAAGTTAACATTGCCTCTGATATTCAAAGTTTATTACCTATGCCTCCCTTTAGAATCTATAATAATTAGTAGTGTTAATTTCAGTATTCTTGTTTCCGGTTGCTTATATTTGTATATCTCTGATAACAGTCAAGTTTTTGTGGAAGCAGAAATTGAATTTTCTGGTTTATATTTCTAGTGTCTAAAAAAGTGTACAGTGTAAAGCAAGATACATAATCATCTATTAAATGGATTGGAAAAAAGATTTGAGAAATGAGATTTCAAAAGTATTGGTAGATTCTGTAATTATTTGTAATTGCTGCTCTGATTTATCTAAATTCCTGTTCATAGAGATTATGAGTACCCTTCCTAGGTTATGTATATAAATGTGTATGCTTGCCGTTAACTGAAAACTCAAATCTTTTTATTATCTAATCAGATAAAAGTATTTTTAGTATATGATCCACTAAACTATACTCCTTTCACAAAAAATTAATCATTATAAATATAACAACAAAAATTAAGTTACCTTATAATTAAGAAGGTAATGTTTATCAAAATATAAACCCACTCCAATATTCTTGCCCAGGAAATCCCACAGATAGAGGAACCTGGTGGGCTACAGTCCACATGGTCACAGAGAATCAGACATGACTAAAGAGACTAAGCATGCATTCATTTCTTTTTTTAAATTATTTATTTTAATTGGAGTCTAATTACTTTGCAATATTGTAGTGGATTTTGCAAAAAATTGACATGAATCAGCCATGGCTGCACATGTGTTTCCCATCCAGAACCCCCCTCCTACCTCCCTCCCCATCCCATCCCCCAAGGTCATCTCAGTACACCAGCCCTGAGCTCCCTGTCTCATGCATCGAACCTGGACCGGCAATCCGCTTCACATATGATAATTTACACATTTCAGCGCTACCCTCTCAAATCATCCCACCCTCGCCTTCTCCCATGGAGTCCAAAAGACTGTTCTTTACATCTGGGTCTCTTTTGACATCTCACATATAGGCTCTTGTGTATGTATACCACAGTTTTCTTATCTTTATAAATTCCATATATATACATTAGTATACTGTACTGATGTTTTTCTTTCTGACTTACTTCACTCTGTATAATAGGCTTCAGTTTCATCCACCTCATTAGAACTGATACAAATGCACTCTTTTTAATGGCTGAGTAATATTCCCTTGTGTACGTATACCACAGTTTTCTTATCCATTCCTCTGCCAATGGACATCTAGATTGCTTGCACATCCTGGCTATTATAAACAGTGCTGAGAAGAACATTGGGGTACACATCTCTTTCAGTTGCTGGTTTCCTTGATGTGTATGCTTAGCAGTGGGATTGCTGGGTCATATGGCAGTTCAATTTCCAGTTTTTTAAGGAATCTCCATAGTATTTTCCATAGTGGCTGAACTAGTTTGCATTCCTACCAACAGTATAAGAGGGTTCCCTTTTCTCCACACCCTCTCCAGCATTTATTGCTTATAGACTTTTTGATAGCAGCCATTCTGACTGGCATGAGATGGTACCTCATTGAGGTTTTGATTTGCATTTCTCTGATAATGAGTGATGTTGAGCATCTTTTCATGTGTTTGTTAGCCATCTGTATGTCTTCTTAAGAGAAATATGTTTAGTTCTTCAGCCCACTTTTTGATTGGGTTGGTTGTTTTTCTGGAATTGAGCTGTGTGAGCTGCTCCTATATTTTTGAGATTAAATCTTTTAAGTTGCTTCATTTGCTATTACTTTCTCCCATACTGAAGGCTATCTTTTCACCTTGCTTATAGTTTCCTTCATTGTGCAAAAGCTTTTAAGTTTAATTAGGTCCCATTTGTTTATTTTTGCTTTTATTTCCAGTACTCTGGGAGATGGGTCATGGAGGATCCTGCTGTGATTTATGTCAGAGAGTGTTCTGCCTATGTTTTTCTCTAGGAGTTTTAGTTTCTGGTCTTGTGTTTAGATCTTTAACCCATTTTGAGTTTATTTTTGTGTATGGTGTTAGAAAGTGTTCTAGCTTTATTCTTTTACAAGTGGTTAACCAGTTTTCCCAGCACCACTTGTTAAAGAGATTGTCTTTTCTCCATTATATCTTCTTGCCTCATGCATTTCTTATATCAATGAACATCACCTGTCATCAGTCACAAACTAATCTAGCCTGAGTCTAATTTCAAAACAAAGATAAATTTTATCCTGTCTCATTAAATCCAAAACTTTAGGGACCCTGTCATGTCTTTCTGTTGTTGTCATAAATCTGCTTGAAAATGCCTTTGCAGCTACTTGTTCTTATCAGGGAACACAAAAAACATAATTTAACTTTTTTAATAACTCCAAATTATCTCTGGGTACTCTACAGCAAAATCTTTCTCTTTCCTTGATTCAAAACAGAACAATTTAAAAAGTAAAAACCCTTTACCATGTTCTCTCAATAAGAGACAAGCCAAACAATGTACAATTCATGGGTTAGAATGCTATGGTACTCATACATATAATTCCTTTGGCTAGTTACATTTTTCTTCACTAAAATATTACTCTGTCAATTACTTGTTTTAATCATACTACGAAATTTTCTCATGTTTCCCTTCCCACATTTTTTTCTTCCTTTTTCATATAGTATTGCTTCATTAAAACTTTTTGTTTAAAAACAGATTTTATTAATGTCAACCATTTACAGAAATATTTTTAATTTCTGGATAATAAAGCTGGAAGGTGATAGAAATAAATAGGTTCAAGGGGAAATAAAGAGGTTTGATGGGGGAAAAAAGAGGTTCAGGGATACTCACATACACAGCTCATTTTAANGAAATTTTCTCATGTTTCCCTTCCCACTTTTTTTTCTTCCTTTTTCATATAGTATTGTTTCATTAAAACTTTTGGTTTAAAAACAGATTTTATTAATGTCAACCATTTACAGAAATATTTTTAATTTCTGGATAATAAAGCTGGAAGGTGATGGAAATAAATAGGTTCAAGGGGAAATAAAGAGGTTTGATGGGGGAAAAAAAGAGGTTCAAGGATACTCACATACACAGCTCATTTTAAGAAAAAAAATTGCATTTTCAGTTTACAAGTTCTTGTAAGTCTCATGTCCATATTAGATTTTACATAGGAGGTCTGGGGCTTTTGGGGGAAAGATACCTGGTGTGTGGAATTTTGTCTGGAGGTAAAATCAACACACTGAAGAAACAAATGGAACGGTCACATCTGTGTCTAAAGGACCTGACAAGCATGGGGGCAGGAAATGGCATCACAGAGATTGGGAGCTTAGGACCAAGCAATAGGTTCTATTTTTCAAGAGACTATCACCAGTGATTTTTTTTTCTTTCAAGCTGCAAACAGAGAGGCAAAACACATAGTTTAAACTGCTCATGTCTTAGTTCTGGGATGTTTTTTCATTTTCTCAGTATTCAACAACCCTGTATTTGTATGTGCTGACTCAGATCTTTATTAATAAATCTGTCTTATTTTTGTAAAACGTTAAATTTTGTAATCCATGACAAAACAGCTCACTTTCAGTGTTAGAAATCTTATTAAATACCACAGCTACCTTTTGGGCTTCTCTGGTGGCTCAGATGGTAAAGAATTCACTTGCAATGTGAGGGACCTGAGTTTGATCCCAAGGCTGGGAAGATCCCTTGGAGGATGGCATGGAAACACACTCCAGTATTCTTGCCTAGAGAATTCCCATGGGCAGAGAAGCCTGGCAGGCCACAGTCCATAGGGCTGAAAAGAGTCAGACATGACTGAGAGACTAAGCACAGCACAACAAGATTTTAATACATACTATTCTTTTCCGCCTTAATATTTCACTAGATAAAAGTATTACAGAATTATCCTGAAAATCTGGGCTTACCAGGTGATGCTGGTGGTCAAAAACCCACCTGCCAATACAGGAGACATAAGAAACATGGGCTATTTTTATGGATTGGGAAGATCCCCTGGAGAAGGGAATGGGAACCCACTCCAGTATCCATGCCTG
The DNA here is from genome assembly GCA_006410735.1 of Raphicerus campestris. Lineage (NCBI taxonomy): Eukaryota > Metazoa > Chordata > Mammalia > Artiodactyla > Bovidae > Raphicerus > Raphicerus campestris. The sequence continues at coordinate 53,910 of SJYW01014986.1, forward strand.
AAAAATTCCATGGACAGAGGAGCCAGCTGGGCTACAGTCCATGGAAACAGAGAGTTGGACATGACAGAAGCTACTTAGCATGCACACATCCACCTGTAGACAATTCACCTGTAGCCCTTCTCCTTTTTGCATTCTATTTCATTGATCTTAATCTTTTCTATTTCTTATTATTTATTCAACTGAAAATAAATAAGTAGTTTTTTGATAAAATACAATCATTTTGCACATATCTTTCTCACATTATAATTTGTTCTCTCTTTAATCTTACAGGTAGANGACAATTCACCTGTAGCCCTTCTCCTTTTTGCATTCTATTTCATTGATCTTAATCTTTTCTATTTCTTATTATTTATTCAACTGAAAATAAATAAGTAGTTTTTTGATAAAATACAATCATTTTGCACATATCTTTCTCACATTATGATTTGTTCTCTCTTTAATCTTACAGGTAGAAACATCCATTGGCAGAAAAAAAATTAATATTTTATCTAATCTAAATTTTTTTTGAGCATTTAGTTTTCTTAGCCATGTTTTTAAAATTAAAGAATGACCTTTATGTTTACCATTTGAGTTTACATATAAAATTAAATCAGCTTACATACCATTCATCATAGATAAGAAACTTGGGGACAGCCTTTGAGGGGAACTGCTTTTTTCATTGTATTGCATTTTTCTAGATCTACGTACATCAAAATCTCCTATAGCTCTTAATAATTGCATGTATTTACTCAGAGTTTGAATTCAAAGATTATGTGGGTAGACATCTGCATTGTTTCTATAATGTTTACATTATAAAATTTGAGAATTAAGTTCTTAATATTTTCCATATTTCAAATTCGGATAGATAGTCTAGAAACGTTGCCCATTTGAAGGTCTTCCTCATTATAATAAAACTGTTAAGAATATGTGAAATATAAAATTTTGAAATGAAATGAGTCAGAATAGTTAAATGTGTTTACCTAGGAAAGGGAGCTTTATTGAATGACATCATTTATGAAAATGTCATAGATTCTGAGTTTTCAGGGTTTTGTAATATTAACCTTTCAAATAATTAATAAACAGCATGTATGGCTCATATATCTGGCTTTATTCTAAGTGGTTAGCATATATCAGCTTTCTTACTCTTCTCTGCTACCCTTTGAGCTTGTCACTTGTCTTATCCCTGTTTGTTGATGAGGAAACAGAAGTACAGAAAGTTTAAGAAATTTACTAATTGTAACAAAAGTACAAAGATGGCTCTCTGTGTTCTCCAATTTATTTCCTTGCCCCGATGGAATAATGTGTAATGGTCTATTGATTATTCATATAGCATTGATATCTGTGAACATTAATTTTAATGGATTACACAGCTGAAGGTATTTGAAGTTTTAAGGAATTTTTTAAAAACAGTTTCTGGTTTAGATATTACTAATATTTACAAAGATGCCATTGCTATACAAAATTTCAGAATGTTAATCACATGGATGATCAAATTATATGTAAGTAAAACCTTAATAAAAAGAAAAGAATAATCTGAAACAGTGTAAGTTTGATTACTCTGTGATATTTACCTTTGATGCTATTTGTTATCTTTTAACTATACCTTCTTTGTAGGAAATGATACAAAAAATTACTAGAAAAATATGTAATGTCTAACATGTTATTTTCTTACCCTTCTCCATATTAACTTAAGTAATTGATTTAACAGCATTATTTAAGTATTGATGTATTTACTTTGTGTTTTGAATGTAATACTTTAAATTTGGGTTGGAGACTGACGCTTTGGTAAAACTGATGATGGAGAAATCAAAGGTGATATGGTGAAGGAGAAAAAAAAAGTTTGAATTATATCTGAGGAAGGACGAGAGGGTAGAAGACATTAATGGATGAATTAGGCTTCAACTACAAAGTCCAAAGGCATGGGACAGAGAACAATGAAAACTTTTAACATAACATGATTGTGGAGAAAAATGGGAATAGTTACAAAAATCTGTAAAATAGCAAAACATAATAGTCATTTTTAAGATTAAATTTTATGCCTTATCAAATTAAACATAAAAAATTTTAGAAAGAATTTCATTTTTTTCTGATTGTTTTTTAAACAGAAATTATTTTTGGTTCATAATTTTCTCAAAGGCTAAGTATTTTTTATTGATCTCCAATAAAAATTTATTGGAGCTGAAGAGGATTTTTTAAATACTTTGATACAACTGACTCTGACCAGTTGGCTTAGAAGCCTGTCTGCTCTGAGTATAAGAAATATGAAAGGAGTTGAAACGCCTTTAAATTCTAGAGTTTAGGCCAGGTTAGCTGCAGCCCCTTTCTGACTGTAATCCTGTGGATTATGCAGCTGTCTAAAGATTTGCTTCCAGGATCTGACATTCCTTTAGCAGCCATGATATTAAAGCTGGGAACTTCCCTAGCATTTGCAGTATAAAAAAGTAACTGCTGAACGGTCAGTGTTCTTCACTGCATTGTTGCACAGCAAGAGGATACATGTCACTTGGGTTATTGTACTTAAAATGATTTCTGCACTCTTATAAGTATGACACGTATATTTTCTCATTTAACCATTCCAGCAAGTCTATGTTTATATAATCTTTATGCTTTATAAAGATGTTATAAAGTATAGNGTCTATTGAATGGGAAATTTAACTAGGCATTTCACAAAAGAAGATATCAGAATGATTAATGAACATATGAAAAAAAAAAAACCTACCTCATTAGGTATCAATAAATACTAAAGAAACCCTCATTTTGATAACATAACCATAATGGCTAAACTTTAAATGACTTACAGGAATAAGTGCTAGTGAAGATACAAAACATTGCTTGGGATTTTAAATTAGCACCACAGTTTAGTGAGAAAATAATATTCTGAACAATAAAATGTACAAAGTGATATAATTTATAAGATTTCAAGATTAATGAAAAAATAAAATTGTTGTCAAAGTAATTTGAATGTTGTAATAATCTTCAAACTCTCAATAGGTGAACACTTTGGAATGGTGCTGTTCAACAGAACTTTTTTCTGTTTATGAAACTATTTGACTATATATATCTACTGAATACTTATACTGGTGTTAATGTGCCTGTGTGATTAATATTTTCATTTATTTAAATATAAATGAAATACCCTTTGATTAGTGAGCACTAGGGCTAATGCACCTCTAGACTATTATTTCCTAACTACCTAACATTACAAGGCAATTGTTCAACATCTGTATTCCACACTGTGATTCAGAGAGCAGGATCAATTCATCTATGGTTATTCTGCTTTTCAGGATTACATAATCCTCTACTTGACCTTCTGCATCTTGTAATAAATGGTGGAAGACAAGTTTGTAAGTGGAAGCTTTTAAGAGCCAACCAGAACCACACACATCACTATTTTCACTATCCATTGGTCAGAATGCAATCACACAAGTATATCTTGTTAAAAGGAAGACTGGTAAACTAGAGATTAGTAGTATTCCCAAGAGGAAAAGGAAATGGATCTTGGTGACACATAATTGTGTCACAGACATTATATTAGACAAGCAGGATAGCTGAAGGTTCAAAGTCCAAACTCTGAGCCAAATGTCTGGGTTTAAACCTGACTCCAGCTTGTATATCAGATCTAGGCAAATTATTTTCACTTTTTGTTCTTTTTCCCATAAATGGAGGTAATATTTACCTTGCAGAATGGTTTTAAGATTAAATAATGGTTTATAAAGTGCTAAGGGCAATATCTGACACATTAAAAAGTACTAGATTGAATTATTATTTTATTATTATGACTATTATTAATAGTCAACAGGCAAATGGATAAGTAAGATTAACAATCTCAGAATGAGAAAAGCATATGTGTGGAAACTTTATGTGATAGTGTAAAATATTAAATACCAGTTGCTCTTTTGAGACAATTGGTAATATGTGGAAAAAAATTAATTTAGATTAATGTAATATACCATGAATAAAATAATTTCCAGTGGGTTACAATATTCAATATTGAGGAAAATTAAATGTAAAAAAAAAAATAGGAGACAAGCTATATGATCTCTAAATAGGAAAAGTTTTCTTTGACAAACCACAAAAGCATAAATTATAATAGAAATTGATGAATTTTGTATTCAGCAACGTTAATTATAATCAGATATACTCTTGGTGTATCTTTGTAAAACCTGGGGATTTTATTTCTATATGTATTTTCTAGAAAAATTCACAAATGAACATGAGAATTTTATACACTTCTCTTTCAGTGTAGCATAGTTTATAACAGAGAGAATTTTAAATAGATTAAATGTGCATCAATGGCTGTTGAATAAATGCTTGTTTAATATCTAACCATTGGAATTCTATTAAAGAATTAAAATTAACTAACCCTTCATCTATTAACTTGACATTTATGAAAAGTGTCTTTGAAGGAAAGAAACACAATTTAGAATAGAACACTCTTTAAGAATCATTTGTGTTGTAGATTATGTTTGTGTGAAAGTAAAAGTATATAAACATGCAGGGAATGAACTCTGAATTCATCACAGCAATGACTTAGGGGAAGGCAAAAACTGTCATGGGGTTTAGTACAAGGCAGAGAGGCTGCTGGAGAAGTTTTTAAAGATAATGTCTGTGCTCATCTTTGTTAATATATACAGTATGTAGTATATTCAGATTATTATCTTTATAATAACCTGAATAAACTACTACATATTGCAGATTAGGTTACAGATCACCACAATAAAGCAAATATTGCAACCAAGCAAGTCATGATGATATTTTGGTTTCCCACTGTATATAAAAGTTATGTTTTCATTACACTGTGGTCTTTTAAATGTGCAGTGGTATTATGTCTAAACAAATATACATGGTTTAATTTAAAAATACTGTATTGCCAATACAGTATACTAACACATATATATGGAATTTAGAAAGATGGTAACGATAACCCTGTATGCGAGACAGCAAAAGAGACACAGATGTATAGAACAGACTTTTGGACTCTGTGGGAGAGGGAGAGGGTGGGATGATTTGGGAGAATGGCACTGAAACATGTATAATATCATGTGAGAAACGAATTGCCAGTCTAGGTTCAATACAGGATACAGGATGCTAGGGGCTGGTGCACTGGGAATACCCAGAGAGATGGTATGGGGAGGGAGGTGGAAGGGGGGTTCAGAATTTTGAACTCAAATACACCCATGGTGGATTCATGTTGATGTATGGCAAAACCAATACAGTATTGTAAAGTAAAATTTAAAAATAAATACTGTATTGCTAAAAAGTACTATCCATTATCTGAGGCTTCATCGAGTCATAATCTTTTTGCAGTAGTAACATCAGAGACCACTGATTGCAGATCACCATAACAAATATAATAATAATGAAATAGCTTGAAATACAGTGAGAAATACCAAAAGGTGCCCCAGAAATACTAACTGAGCAAATACTATTGGAAAAATGGTGCCGATAGACTACTTAAAGCAGGCTTGCCCACAAACCTTCAATCTGTAAAAAACACAACATCTGCTAAGTGTAATAAAGTGAAACATGAATGAAATGATATATACACATTTAAGTGATTATCCAAAATAAAAAAAAAAAGTAAGAACAAAAGGAAGTTTAAGAAATGGCACAAATCTAAATGAAATCAGAGGGGGCATTCTATTGTGCTAAGGTGTATTTTAGAGACATGAAGCAACTTCACAATTAGCTTACCCCTTCTTAAAGTCATACTACTTTGAACTTAAAATATCACTGAGAAATAAGTACAATTCTGTTTCTAAGATTTTACTAATAGGGCTATCTATCTACCTATTTGCTCTATCTATCTATCCACATCTTAAATGTTGCTTACTGTGTGTCAGGGGGAAAAAAATAAAAACAAAACACCAGGTTTTGACTGGAGACAAAAGTAACTCAGAGGCAAATTTTTGAGAAAATGTTATCCAAATTTTGAAATCAGTCCTTTTACATAAACATTCTGATCCATAAGGAAAATATGCTTTTGTGTTCATGGCATGTTATTCATAGCACTTTTGTATTGTATTTTAACTTTTTTTATCCAACCAATGCCTAGTCTTAATTTATTTAGGCAAAAAATATGCACACACATGCATGCATGCAAACAGAAGCTCCTTTAATTTACTTCTAAGTGTTTTCCTTCTGAAACTTACTCTATCAAATTATTGAGTGAGATTATTTCAATTTTGTTTTCTTTTTAAACTAGAGAAAAAAGTAATAAAAAAGCAATGATACCCTTTATAAATAATCTGTATGTACATTATATGTATAAAGTTACAATTTAAAAATGTGGGACAATATTATTTCATTTGTCTAATCCTCATACTGGGCTTCTCTGGGAGCTCAGACATTAAAGAATCACCTGCAGTGAAGGAGTCCTAGGTTCAATGTCTGGGTCAGGAAGATCTCCTGAAGGGAATGGCTACCTACTTCAGTATTCTTGCTGGATAAATCCATGGACAGAGGAGCCTGTAGGGCTACAGTTCATGGGATCACAGAGAATCAGACACAACTGAGTGGCTAACACTTTAACTTTCACTTTCAGTCCTCTTATCAGCATATAATTAGGAGGTTTCATTCATCATTTCTGACATTTGTAAATGCTTAGTTTAATAGTAAAATTTCATATTGTGTAAAAGTAAAATATCATTTAACATAATTAACAATGAGGAAAGAAAACACACACAAAAAACATTTTGGCAGCCCCCTAAAACTGCAAAAAATCAGCTAAACTCAACTAATTCTACATTGCAATAGAATATTTTATGGAAATAAATACTAATATCATTCTACATAAATCTCCGATGACTTCACTACTATCAGTAGTATTATAATCACTAAAACATCACTGATACGCTTAGTGACTGTGATTGCAATAATTGAAAAAATTTATTTAGAACCCACCAAAGATTAATGATTTTTGTAAAGTAACTAAAACAAGTATCAAACAGTAGCCTCTAAAGTTAAGATAGTGAAAATAATGTTTACTTGTCAGAAGAAGCAAGTTAGGTATATTGGAATAATTGTTGTACAAAATATAAATTCTCTATTAAAAAACATGATCTATTTGTTGTTGTAAAATGATTCAGTCTTCCTTTATGCTGGGGTCACTCTGAATATGGGAGGTGAAATGAATGATCAGTCAATTTGAGAGGGATCACTGGTTTGTTGGTTCTGGTCACTTATCAAATTGTGTCTGACTTTTTGCAACCCNAAACTAGAGATTAGTAGTATTCCCAAGAGGAAAAGGAAATGGATCTTGGTGACACATAATTGTGTCACAGACATTATATTAGACAAGCAGGATAGCTGAAGGTTCAAAGTCCAAACTCTGAGCCAAATGTCTGGGTTTAAACCTGACTCCAGCTTGTATATCAGATCTAGGCAAATTATTTTCACTTTTTGTTCTTTTTCCCATAAATGGAGGTAATATTTACCTTGCAGAATGGTTTTAAGATTAAATAATGGTTTATAAAGTGCTAAGGGCAATATCTGACACATTAAAAAGTACTAGATTGAATTATTATTTTATTATTATGACTATCTATTATTAATAGTCAACAGGCAAATGGATAAGTAAGATTAACAATCTCAGAATGAGAAAAGCATATGTGTGGAAACTTTATGTGATAGTGTAAAATATTAAATACTAGTTGCTCTTTTGAGACAATTGGTAATATGTGGAAAAAAATTAATTTAGATTAATGTAATATACCATGAATAAAATAATTTCCAGTGGGTTACAATATTCAATATTGAGGAAAATTAAATGTAAAAAAAAAAATAGGAGACAAGCTATATGATCTCTAAATAGGAAAAGTTTTCTTTGACAAACCACAAAAGCATAAATTATAATAGAAATTGATGAATTTTGTATTCAGCAACGTTAATTATAATCAGATATACTCTTGGTGTATCTTTGTAAAACCTGGGGATTTTATTTCTATATGCATTTTCTAGAAAAATTCACAAATGAACATGAGAATTTTTATACACTTCTCTTTCAGTGTAGCATAGTTTATAACAGAGAGAATTTTAAATAGATTAAATGTCCATCAATGGCTGTTGAATAAATGCTTGTTTAATATCTAACCATTGGAATTCTATTAAAGAATTAAAATTAACTAACCCTTCATCTATTAACTTGACATTTATGAAAAGTGTCTTTGAAGGAAAGAAACACAATTTAGAATAGAACACTCTTTAAGAATCATTTGTGTTGTAGATTATGTTTGTGTGAAAGTAAAAGTATATAAACATGCAGGGAATGAACTCTGAATTCATCACAGCAATGACTTAGGGGAAGGCAAAAACTGTCATGGGGTTTAGTACAAGGCAGAGAGGCTGCTGGAGAAGTTTTTAAAGATAATGTCTGTGCTCATCTTTGTTAATATATACAGTATGTAGTATATTCAGATTATTATCTTTATAATAACCTGAATAAACTACTACATATTGCAGATTAGGTTACAGATCACCACAATAAAGCAAATATTGCAACCAAGCAAGTCATGATGATATTTTGGTTTCCCACTGTATATAAAAGTTATGTTTTCATTACACTGTGGTCTTTTAAATGTGCAGTGGTATTATGTCTAAACAAATATACATGGTTTAATTTAAAAATACTGTATTGCCAATACAGTATACTAACACATATATATGGAATTTAGAAAGATGGTAACGATAACCCTGTATGCGAGACAGCAAAAGAGACACAGATGTATAGAACAGACTTTTGGACTCTGTGGGAGAGGGAGAGGGTGGGATGATTTGGGAGAATGGCACTGAAACATGTATAATATCATGTGAGAAACGAATTGCCAGTCTAGGTTCAATACAGGATACAGGATGCTAGGGGCTGGTGCACTGGGAATACCCAGAGAGATGGTATGGGGAGGGAGGTGGAAGGGGGGTTCAGGATTTTGAACTCAAATACACCCATGGTGGATTCATGTTGATGTATGGCAAAACCAATACAGTATTGTAAAGTAAAATTTAAAAATAAATACTGTATTGCTAAAAAGTACTATCCATTATCTGAGGCTTCATCGAGTCATAATCTTTTTGCAGTAGTAACATCAGAGACCACTGATTGCAGATCACCATAACAAATATAATAATAATGAAATAGCTTGAAATACAGTGAGAAATACCAAAAGGTGCCCCAGAAATACTAACTGAGCAAATACTATTGGAAAAATGGTGCCGATAGACTACTTAAAGCAGGCTTGCCCACAAACCTTCAATCTGTAAAAAACACAACATCTGCTAAGTGTAATAAAGTGAAACATGAATGAAATGATATATACACATTTAAGTGATTATCCAAAATAAAAAAAAAAAGTAAGAACAAAAGGAAGTTTAAGAAATGGCACAAATCTAAATGAAATCAGAGGGGGCATTCTATTGTGCTAAGGTGTATTTTAGAGACATGAAGCAACTTCACAATTAGCTTACCCCTTCTTAAAGTCATACTACTTTGAACTTAAAATATCACTGAGAAATAAGTACAATTCTGTTTCTAAGATTTTACTAATAGGGCTATCTATCTACCTATTTGCTCTATCTATCTATCCACATCTTAAATGTTGCTTACTGTGTGTCAGGGGGAAAAAAATAAAAACAAAACACCAGGTTTTGACTGGAGACAAAAGTAACTCAGAGGCAAATTTTTGAGAAAATGTTATCCAAATTTTGAAATCAGTCCTTTTACATAAACATTCTGATCCATAAGGAAAATATGCTTTTGTGTTCATGGCATGTTATTCATAGCACTTTTGTATTGTATTTTAACTTTTTTTATCCAACCAATGCCTAGTCTTAATTTATTTAGGCAAAAAATATGCACACACATGCATGCATGCAAACAGAAGCTCCTTTAATTTACTTCTAAGTGTTTTCCTTCTGAAACTTACTCTATCAAATTATTGAGTGGGATTATTTCAATTTTGTTTTCTTTTTAAACTAGAGAAAAAAGTAATAAAAAAGCAATGATACCCTTTATAAATAATCTGTATGTACATTATATGTATAAAGTTACAATTTAAAAATGTGGGACAATATTATTTCATTTGTCTAATCCTCATACTGGGCTTCTCTGGGAGCTCAGACATTAAAGAATCACCTGCAGTGAAGGAGTCCTAGGTTCAATGTCTGGGTCAGGAAGATCTCCTGAAGGGAATGGCTACCTACTTCAGTATTCTTGCTGGATAAATCCATGGACAGAGGAGCCTGTAAGGCTACAGTTCATGGGATCACAGAGAGTCAGACACAACTGAGTGGCTAACACTTTAACTTTCACTTTCAGTCCTCTTATCAGCATATAATTAGGAGGTTTCATTCATCATTTCTGACATTTGTAAATGCTTAGTTTAATAGTAAAATTTCATATTGTGTAAAAGTAAAATATCATTTAACATAATTAACAATGAGGAAAGAAAACACACACAAAAAACATTTTGGCAGCCCCCTAAAACTGCAAAAAATCAGCTAAACTCAACTAATTCTACATTGCAATAGAATATTTTATGGAAATAAATACTAATATCATTCTACATAAATCTCCGATGACTTCACTACTATCAGTAGTATTATAATCACTAAAACATCACTGATACGCTTAGTGACTGTGATTGCAATAATTGAAAAAATTTATTTAGAACCCACCAAAGATTAATGATTTTTGTAAAGTAACTAAAACAAGTATCAAACAGTAGCCTCTAAAGTTAAGATAGTGAAAATAATGTTTACTTGTCAGAAGAAGCAAGTTAGGTATATTGGAATAATTGTTGTACAAAATATAAATTCTCTATTAAAAAACATGATCTATTTGTTGTTGTAAAATGATTCAGTCTTCCTTTATGCTGGGGTCACTCTGAATATGGGAGGTGAAATGAATGATCAGTCAATTTGAGAGGGATCACTGGTTTGTTGGTTCTGGTCACTTATCAAATTGTGTCTGACTTTTTGCAACCCCGTGGACTGCAGCAAGTCAGGCTTCCCTGTCCTTCACTATCTCCTGGAGTTGCTCAATTCACCTTTGGATTGGTGATGCCATCCACCATCTCATCCTCTGTCACCCCCTCTCTTCCTGCCCTCAATCTTTCCCAGTTTCAGGGTCTTTCCAGTAAATCAGCTCTTTGCATTAGGTGTCCAAAGTATTGGAGCTTCAGCATCAGTCCTTGCAATGAATATTCAGGATTGATTTCCTTTGGGGTTGACTAGTTTGCTCCCCTTGCTGTTCAACAGACTCTCGAGAGTCTTCTCCAGCCCCACAATTTGAAAGCATCAAGTATTCAGTGCTCAGCCTTCTTGATGGTTCAACTCACATCCTTACCTGACTATTAGAAAAAGCATAGCTTTGACTACAACACCCTTTGTCAGCAAAGTGATGTCTCTCTGCTTTTTTTAATATGCTGCCTAGGTTTTTCATGGCTTTTCTTCCAAGGAGCAATCATCTTTTAATTTCATGGCTGTAGTCACTGTTCACAGTGATTTTGGAGCCCNACTACACACCCTTTGTCAGCAAAGTGATGTCTCTCTGCTTTTTTTAATATGCTGCCTAGGTTTTTCATGGCTTTTCTTCCAAGGAGCAATCATCTTTTAATTTCATGGCTGTAGTCACTGTTCACAGTAATTTTGGAGCCCAAGAAAAGAAAATCTGTCAGTTTCCACTTTATCCCATCTGTTTGCCATGAAGTGATAGGAAAGGATGCCATTTTTTTTAAAAAAATATTTAGTTTTAAGCTAGTTTTTTTTCACTCTCCTCTTTCATCCTTATCAAGAGGCTCTTTACTTCCTCTTTGATTTCTGCCATTTGAGTGGTATTATCTGAATATCTGAAGTTGTTGATGTTCCTCCCAGTAGTCTTGATTCCAGCTTGTGATTCATCCAGCCCAGCATTTCACATAATGTGCTCTGCATGAAAGTTAAATAAGCAGGGTGACAGTATACAGCCTTGATGTACTCCCTTTCCTTTCTTGAAGTTCACAATGTATAGAACAGCCCTAGTTTCTTCTCCTTAAGGGCAGAGGTCCACAAACTTTGTAGGTTGGACAAATATGCTTAATTCTAGATTTATTTAGCAGGACAGTTTGTCTCTTTCCTTTGACCTGGCATCTTTCAGAAATATATATGGTATTTGGAACTGGTTTATTTCGCACATATGAAGAACTTGGTTGAAATTGAAGTGTGCCATATTTTGAAGTTCACCTCAAAGACCTCAACACTGCTCAGTTAGTGTTGTAATCTATAACACTCCTACAAGTTTTATAAAATATAATTTATTGCATTCTAACTCACTTTTGAACTTACCTTACTAGTAGGGAATATAAAGTAGCTTTTACATTTATACATCATTGAAATGACAGTTCTGGTAATAGTATAACCTTTAAATATTTCTAAATTTTTGTGAGGCAAACATAAAGTATAGCAGCCTATTGGAATGTGTCGCATATGTTTTCCAATGATAATTTAGAACAGGAATCTGTACAACCTGTAGGTAATTCTCACCCAGCCTCCTGTTTTACTTTCACTGTAACATAGACACAGCCATTCATTTACTACTAGCTCTCTTGTTTGAAAAGAAAATTCATATAACTGAAACAAACACAGAGAAAGAGGATAAAAAATAATTTCAAGAAGGAAAATCTGACAATATTTTTTTTAACTATTTTCACACTATGATGGCAGAATTGGATAGAATGAAAGAAGCAAAATACCCCATAGATCCTAAAACATTTACCATCTTTTTCTTTACTGAGAAATTTTGCTGATGTCTGATTTCAAACCCTCTTATCCTTATCTCTCAGATGGTAGACAGAATGAAAACCACAATCACAGAAAACTAATCAAACTGATCTCATGGACCACAGCCTTGTCTAACTCAATGAAACTATGAGCTATGCCATGTAATGCCATCAAGATGGATGGGTCATGGTGGAGAGTTCTGACAAAATGTAGTCCACTGGAGAAGGGAATGGCAAACCACTTCAGGACTCTTGCCTTGAGAACCCCATGAATAGTATGAAAATGCAAAAAGATAGGACACTGAAAGATGAACTCCCCAGGTCAGCAGGTGCCCAATATGATATGGAGAAGAGTGGAAATATAACTCCAGAAAGAATGAAGAGACAGAACCAAAGCAAAAAAAAAAAAAAAAAAAAACTAGCAATTGTGGATATGAGTGGTAATGGGGGCTGTAAAGAACAATATTGCATGGGAACCTGGAATGCTAGGTCCGTGAATCAAGGCAAATTGGAAGTGGTCAATCAGGAGATGGCAAGAGTGAAACATTGACATTTTAGGAATCAGCAAACCAAAATGGGCTGGGATGGGTGAATTTAACTCAGATGACCATTATATCTTCTGTGAGCAAGAATACCCTTCAAAGAAATGGAGTAGCCTTCATAGTCAACAAAAGAGTCCCAAATGTAGTTCTTGGGTGCAATTCAAAAATGACAGAATGATTTCTGTTTATTTCCAAGGCAAACCATTCAATATCAGAGGAATCCACATCTATGCCGTAACCAGTAATGATGAAGAAGCTGAAGTTGAATGGGTCTATGAAGACCTACAAGACCTTCTAGAAATAACACCCAAATAAGATCTCCTTTTCATTACAAGGAACCAGAATACAAAAGCAGGAAGTCAAGAGATACCTGAAGGCAAATTTGGCTTTGGAGTACAAAATGAAGCAGGACA
>SJYW01014986.1:75767-96912 GCA_006410735.1 Raphicerus campestris
GCACTGAAGAATTGATGCTTTTGAACTGTGGTGTTGGAGAAGACTCTTAAGAGTCCCTTGGACTGCAAGGAGATCCAAGTAGTCTATCCTAAAGGAGATCAGTCCTGGGTGTTAATTGGAAGGACTGATGCTAAAGCTGAAACTCCAATACTTTGACCACCTCATGCAAAGAAGTAAATCATTGGAAAAGACTCTGATGCTGGGAGGGATTGAGGGCAGGAGCAGAAAGGGACAACAGAGGATCAGATGGCTGGATAGCATCACCGACTAAATAGACATGAGTTTAGGAGAACTCCGGGTTTGGTGATGGATAGGGAGGCCTGGCGTGTTGTGATTCATGGGGTCACAAAGACTTGGACACAACTGTGACTGAACTGAACTGGCTGATGACCCAGATAACCACAATGGTGTGATCACTCAAATAGAGCCATACATCTTGGAATGAGAAGTAAAGTGGGCTTTAGGAAGATTCACTGAAAACAAAGCTAATGGAGGTGATGGCATTCCATCAGAGTTATTTCAAATAACAAAAGACCATGCTGACAAAGTGCTTCACTCAGTATGCTGGCAAATTTGGAAAACTCAGCAGTGGCCACAGGACTGGAAAAGGTCAGTTTTCATTCCAGTTCCAATGAAAGGCAACGCCAAAGAATGTTCAAACTACTGCACAATTGCACTTATCTCACATGCTAGCAAAGTAATGCTCAAAATTCTGCAAACCAGGCTTCAGCAGTACATGAACCATGAACTTCCAGATGTTCAAGCTGGATTTAGAAAAGGCAGAGGAACCAGAGACCAAATTGCTAACATCCGTTGGATCATTGAAAAAGCAAGAAAGTTCCAGAAAAACAATCTAATTCTGCTTTATTGACCATGCCAAAAACTTTGACTGTATGGATCACAACAAACTGGAAAATTCTACAAGAGATGGGAATACCAGACCACCTTACCTGCCTTCTGAGAAATTTGTATTCAGATCAACAAGCAACAGTTAGAACTGGACATGGAAAAACAGATTGATTCCAAAACGGAAAAGGAGTACATCAAAGCTGTATATCGTCACCCTGTTTATTTAAATTTTATGCAGAGTACATCATGAGAAATGCTGAGCTGGATGAAGCACAAACTGAAATCAAGTTTGCCCTGAGAAATATCAATTACGTCAGCTATGCAGATGACACCACACCTATGGTAGAAGGCAAAAAAGAACTAAAGAGCCTCTTGACAAAAGTGAAAGAGGAGAGTGAAAAAGTTAGCTTAAAACTCAACATTCAGAAAACTAAGATCATGGCATTTGGTCCCATCGCTTCATGGCAAATAGATGGGGAAACAGTGGAAACAGTGACTGACTTTATTTTGGGGGGCTCCAAAATCACTGCAGATGGTGACTGCAGCCATGAAATTAAAAGAAGCTTGGTCCTTAGAAGAAAAGCTAGTGAGCATATTAAAGAACAGAGACATGACTTTGCCAACAAAAGTTCATCTACTCAGTGCTATGGTTTTTCCAGTAGTCATGTATGAATGTGAATGGTTTTGGAGAAGACTCTTTAGAGTCTCTTAGACTGCAAGAAAATCAAACAAGTCCATCCTAAAGGAAATCAGTCCTGAATATTCATTGGAAGGACTGATGCTGAAGCTGAAACTCGAATACTTCGGCCATTTGATGTGAAGAACTGACTCATTGGAAAAGACCCTAAATCTGGGAAAGACTGAAGATGGGAGGAGAAGGGGACGATAGAAGATGAGATGGTTGAATGGATCATCAACTCATTATACATGAGTGTGAGCAATCTCTGAGAGTTGGTGATTGGCATGGAGGAGTTGGTGATTGTGTTTCAGTCCATGGGGTCTCAGAGAGTAGGACACACATGAGCGACTGAACTGACTGATTACAAAGAGCAGCGTATAGATGTGCAGAATGCTCTGTGTGGCATTTTCAGTTGTTGCAAGAACACGTATTTACTCACGTAATATTTAACCTGGCCTATTTTCCTTCTGTCTTGGTAATTTGCTTGGTAGGTTCATTAATGAATCTCTTTAAAGCATCAGTTGTACCAAGAGTATTTAATATATGCTTTCCACTTCAAAGATAATGGGCTCATAGAATCTTTATATTTTAATCATATCTGTATTATGAGTATGTTTTCTGAAACCACAAGTCTGTCTTCATTTATATAACTTATGCTACATAAAAAGCTGGTGTATTATCTGGTGGATGATGACTAGTTTCATAAGTTAATTAATTGCCACTCAGGGCCAAAACAGGAAGACATAATTATCATTTTAAAAGTATTTAATTTTTCTATAGAATTCTTTTCATTTTGGTATGATCAAGTTCTATATGATGCTAATGTGTAGACAACAAGCCACCTTCCTAGCACGAAATGATATTTTTAAGGGTTCATGATATACTATGGAAATTAATCTTGTTAAATTCAATAGTTGTCAAGTGCCCTGATATAAATTTGACCAAATACAATTTATTAATTGATACCAACTAAAGAACTGAAATAATAGCGTGGAAAAGGACATCTCTAACCAGTGTGTTACCTTGCATCCCTTCTATCACATGCTATACATGTGACGATGTACTCAAAGAACATTGCCCCTAGATTAAATACAACTTCTTATAAATGACTAGCTAATAAACTCCAGAAAGAAAATTTCTCTCATTTTTAATCAACTGTATTGCAGTATAATTTAGAAACAATAAAATATACATATCAAGTATCACACCCATGTAATAACAACCTTGATGGAGATATAGAATATTTCTATCACCAAAAAATTAACTTTTGCCCCTTTGTAGTTAATCTCTTGGACACGACTGAAGCGACTCAGCAGGAGCAGCAGCAGTTTACCTCTCTATTCCTCCTAGAAAACTAGGAGACTAGTGAATTGTGGATTTTGTCACTGTAGAGTAGCCTTTACTAGGGTTTTTATGTGGGAATTTTTACTAAATTTATATATATATATATGCTGCTAAGTCACTTCAGTCATGTCCAACTCTGTGCGACCCCAAAGATGGCAGCCCACTAGGCTCCCCCGTCCCTGGGATTCTCCAGGCAAGAACACTGGAGTGGGTTGCCATTTCCTTCTCCTATATATATATATACACACACACACACACACACACACACATGTATGTACACACATATATATTATATAACATAATGTATTTATAGTAACATAAGATATATGTATACACATATACACACATATATATAACAAATCTTGAATCTCAAGGGGGAAAAAAATTAGAAAATCAGGAAAGGAGAAAACATTATAATTCTGTTGAGAAAGTCAGTTATTATCAATATAGAGATGTTCCTAATGGAACCAAATGGAATCATGAAAATGAAAGAATGCTGATAGGCAGAACCCAAAGTTATGTTAACATTTCAGGGACCAGGGCTGGGAGCATGTGGAAGAGAAGGAGCTTTGATGCAATCAGCCAGTCTTGCTTATAGCTTGCACCACATTTTGTGTGCTTGTTGCCTTTTCTACTCTTAAAGGTAAGCTATTCTTACAGATAAAATAAATGTTCTTAAGTTTATAATCCTGGTACACTCTATACAAATCCTATGGATAGAGTTAGAAGATGTAACAAATCTTAAAAGTAAAGTGTCTTTAAATCTGTAATCTTGACACATTCTCTATAGTGCTCTTACATTTTAAAAATCAGAATGCTATGCTATTCAAATGCTCCCCATGCATTATAGAAGATTGCATAACCTTGACATCAAACTCCACAAAGGATAGAAGAGAAAATAAAATTTATACGCATCTTTCACTTATGTGATACGACACAGACATTATAAGCACAGTATTAGCAAATAGAAAGCAGCAATATATAAAAAGGCATACTATATTATATCGAATTTGTGTTTGTACCAAAATTGGAAAGTGATTGCCTGCTTAGTCTCTCAGTCATGTCCGAATCTTGGCAAATTAGATTGTAGCCCAACAGGCTCTTCTGTCCTTGGGATTCTTCAGGCAAGAATAATGGAGTTGGTTGCTATTTCCCTATCCAGAGTAATTTCCCAACCCAGGGATCCAAGCCACATCTCTTGTATTGCATGTGGACTCTACCTGCTGAGCCATCAGGGAAACCTCCCTTGTATAAATGTATCAGTAAATAAAATAATTTATCTAGTCTTTAAAAAAAATTTTATTTTTCTCTTAATTTAACTTCATAGTGATTACAGAGTAAACAAATAAATCAGAAAAATAATTTGACAAACTTAATTTTGTTAAAAATTATTTGAGGCAAATCGATACCCATTTATAATAAAATTCTTTAAAGCAGGTCTGTTAGCACAGCAAAGCATGTATTCACGCATGCTTGTATCTCTGTTGTTGCCACAAGCAAAGCTTTCTCTGTAGCTCCTGTTCCTTCTGACCAGGGCCCAGAACACATACAGGGTTAGCAAAGTCATTCTGCCCCTGTCCGATCATAAGCACATTTGTAATGTTTATTATTCCATACCCCTGAAAGCCTGTGGTTATACAGCATAGACTAGCAGATAGCTATGGTTCTATCTTTCTCTTCTCTCTTTCTTCATTATTAAAATTGCCATTAACTCATAATTTCTGTGCTTTCCTACTTGTGACAGGATACCTGTGTCAGTGCTTACAACAAATCTTTTTCACAAAATGGGGGTAGAACTTTTCCTTTGTCCTCTCCTATCTACTTTTATTTTTACCTATGTAATATATAATATATTGTTTTGAAATATGTAATTTAGAAGATAGTACTATAAAAGTTGTTCAGTGGGTGGTGAGTGGTGCTTAGGGAACTTGAAATGAGTTAAAATAGAGTTCCTAGCTTCAGTACTCTTGTCTGGAAAATCCCATGGATGGAGGAGCCTGGAAGACTGCAGTCCATGAGGTTGCTAAGAGTCGGATACGACTGAGTGACTTCGCTTTCACTTTTCACTTTCATGCACTGGAGAAGGAAATGGCAACCCACTCCAGTGTTCTTCCCTGGAGAATCCCAGGGACAGGGGAGCCTGGTGGGCTGCCATCTATGGGGTCTCAGAGAGGCAGACATGACTAAAGCAACTTAGCAGCAGCAGCAGTATGATATATTATGCAATAAATCTTGAATTTTACTCTTTTTAAAATAAATATTTGTCCAAAATAATTAAATCTAAATTTTGAATATGATTCTTTTTGTGTAAATATATTTGGCATGTGCTTAAACTCATTATGGGTTAATTATAGGTAAAGATAAGTGGGAAAATGTAACTAATTCAAAGTTTTCAAAATCAGTATAGATTTTACATCATTTAAACTATAAATTTGGCATAAGTAAAAAGTGACAGAAGATGTTAAAAGGACTATAAAAATTCTACAATGCTCTGACAGTTTTGAGAGGTTTAAAATCATTTACAATTTAATTTATCTCCTGTTTTCTTTGTAATGTGTTTTATTTTTTTATTGTTTATGAAAAAACTAATTGTTAACTGTTCTTTATATATTGGTCATTTTTAATGGAATGATCAGAAACAGACTGTTTAAATTGATCATTATTAAAAAAAAATTTCAACCATATATGCATCCTGTAGCTTTCCTTCAAGTTTGTTCTTTCAGTTGTTTTAAAGACTTGTCCTTTTTGTAGCAGATCCTAAAATTATCTCTTTACTATAATGTAGATATTTTATACTAAATGCTCTGTTTAAAGAGTCCATTATCAAATTAAAAAAACCTTACCTTTAATATAATAAACCGATATTTACTCAGTTTCCACAGCATACCAGCTATTATTGAGTGGATGGTGGAGATGAACCATTATATGAAGAGTCACAGTCCCTTATCCTGTTGTGCTTACTTGTGTGTGAAATTTACAATCTAGAGGTAATATAAAATAATAATTAAAGCAATAGAAAGTTTATGCTTAAATCCTGCTTCCCAAATTCATGGCTGAGTGGTTGTGGATAAGTGGCTTAAATTCTCTTAGCTTAGGTGTCCACAATAAAATGCAGATGATTTAGTGGATTAAATAAGTTAACATGAGCAAATAAGTTATTAAGTTTCTGCTATTTGGGCACTGTTGTTTTTTAATTACTGACCTAGACAATAGACATAATGCATAATTATGTGATTATATTTAAAGTTTGGGACCATAAGGTAAATGTCAGAGTGATCATTTTTGTTAAGGTATTCAGGGTAGAAATGTGTCATTTAAGTAAATAATTGATTGACTTGTGGCTATGGATATTTAGCGGAAGACAATTCTAGACAAAGGCAACAGCTCTTTGCAAATACCCAAGTTCTGTTTGAGGAACAAGGTGGGGCCCAATGAATCAAACATGGTAAACCAGAGGAAAGATAGTAAGAGATATGGTTGTGGAGTTAATAAACCTGCAGATACTGCAGAGCCTTGTAGACCATGAAAACACTATGGTATTCAGTGTCTCAGTATGTGGCTTCCCAGGTGGCTCAGTGATAAAGAATCTGTCTCCTAATGCAGGTGATAGGGGATCAATTCCCTACATCAGGAAGGTCCCCAGGAGTAAGAAATGGCAACCCATTTCAGTATTCTTGCCTGGGAAATTCTGTGGACAGAGGAGCCTGGTGTGCTATATATATAGTTCCTGGTGTTCCAGAAGAGTCAGACAGGACTTTGTGACAACAACAACTTGAAACAGTGAAGGTGGGCTAATTTTGGGAATTGTAAGTTTGTTTCACATGTAAAAATCAACAACACAATGTGAGATATAAATCATGCTCATCTCAAACCATAAATCATTTGATCATCTCAAAGTAGAAGGTAAGCATTTAATAAAACCCATTATCCAATTATACTTAAGTGCAAGCCAGAATTAGAAGAGAATTTCATTAATCTGATTAAGGATAAAGAGTATAAAAAGAAGAACCTGTAGTAAATATGTATGTGTGTGCATTACTCAGTTGTGTCCTACTATTTGTGACCCCATGAACTGTAGCTCGCCAACCCCGTCTGTCCATGGAGTTCTCCAGGCAAGAATACTGGAGTGGTTGCCATTCTCTGCTCCAGGGGATCTTCCCAATCCAGGGATTGAAGCTGGATCTCCTGCATTGCAGACAGATTCTTACCATCTGAGCCACCAGGAAAGCCCCACAGTAAATATAGTAAATAGTAAAATATTGAATGTAATTCTCCTTTAACTCAATAAGACACAAAATATTCTTTGTTTACTATTACTACAAGTCAGTAGTATTCTCTGACAGTACAATAAATATAAAACAAATAATGTCATACTTATTACAAAAGTGATAACATTTATTACTTGCATAGAACTTAGTACATTTATTATGAATAAGTGAATACAAAGTCAGTATGAAAATATATATTTAGATATAAAAAAACAATGATTTTTTCATATTCAGTTTATAAATTATAGTTAATATAGCATCAAAATACCAAAGATTGAAATCTAACAAAATAAATAAATCTAAAAATATATGAAAAATCCTCAATCCTGCAATATATTATAGAAATGGATTCTGGAAGATCTAAAGAACTGGCATGTTTTACTGTTATCCTGGATTGGAAATCTATTATAATCCTATATATTTTTTCATAAATTGATATATGAATTAAATGTAATCTCAACAAATTTAGTTAGCATATTGTAGTAAAATTGAAAAATTAATTATAAGATTAATATGAAAAAACAAAAAGAATAAATCTATCACAAAAAATGAATTACACTTTCAAATACCATGATATTAAGAACTATAGAAATTAGAAGTCATAGGGATACAAATACAGATCAATAGTATAAAAGAGAGATATGTGAAATAGTCTTAAATATTTATGAACATTTACCTTATTAAAAAATATGTGACCAGTGCACAGTCATTTCAATAACTGAAACTTGGCAATTGGAAATTCATAGTTTTTTAATGAAATCTCTTTCTTCACACTATTCACAGAACTAAATTAGAAGCACATTGCTGATTTAAAGTACAAAGAAATACAATAAAGCCTTTAGAAAATAACAGGAGAATACTTTCAAGCATTTGAGGTAGGATTTTCCTTGGCCACAGCAGTTCTAATGAAAAGGATATAGATAAGAGGTGATTTTGATTAAGGTAAAGATACACTAAGAAGTGATATTTTGTGATTTTTACTTTGACTATCAGCAAAGGTATGGGAAGGCAATTAAGAGGTATCATGAGGTTGAAACAGGATATTACTAAAGTTGGAAACCCCAACACATGTGTACAAATGCAAGTAACTCATCAGAGACAGAAATCATGATTCAAAAGTGATTTGGCAATCACAGTAGAGTCAGTGCTGGTTGAGGGCAGAACAGAAGCTGAAAAGCATTCTTTCAAAGAAACAACTAAATTTCATGTACTTTATTTAGCAATGAAGTCATAGTCAGGTGATGGAAAAAGAATAGGAAAGGCAGAAAAATCAAAGTTGGAAAATATTGTTAAGCCAAAAAGAGGAACTGAAGGTGATAAACCAAGAACTATTGCTTAGGACTGTGTATTTAGGCGTAAAACTACTGATAGTATTTCTAAAACTTTCGGGGTTCTTTTCATTCTAAACATGGACTTAGGAGTATAAATGTTTTATTTGCTAGGTATGGATAGGTCTTTGATTTATAATTATTTTTAAAATTATACAGATATATTTTATGTAGTCCTTTTAATGGAACTTATGTCTCAAATTAAAAAAAGAAAAGTATATGAGAATCTTCATATAGAGTCTGGACTCTCAGTTAAAGTTTGTTTTATTGGTGCTCATGTTTCAGTTGGTTTAGATCGAGACCCTCCTCACCTATACCAAAGTAAAAGGTTAAAACTCAAAATGATTAATTTTGGAATCAGGTAGTCTTCTAAATATATCAGCTAAATTCTTAGCATTCAACTTACCATGCTATATAAAATATAAAATGTAAAATCGAGTTTCTTCTCACAGAATGTGAATACGTTTCATACAGTGTAAGTTGCTTTCCATATAAGAAAATAAACTAAAATTCAGTGTTAAAACATATTGTCTATTTTAGGTTGTGTAGACTTTTTTTAAGCTTGTTTGATTAAAAGAGAATTGATTCATTTGTCAAAATACCTTTGAGCCTATAGGTCAAATACATGGTATTTATTGCTTATAACAACAGAGGATTGATTATTCCTTGTCATTTAAGGAAAATAAAGTTTCACCAACATTTTTATCATTATTTATCCCTGAGTTGTGAAGATCTCCTAGAGAAGGGAGTGGCTACCCACTCCAGTATTCTGTCCTGGAGAATTCCATGGACTGTATAGCCCATGGGGTTGCAAAGAGTCGAACATGAATGGGCGACTTTCACTTTGATGTTTGATGACAAAATAACCTCAGCATATTTTTTTAACTTAATTTTCTTTGACACCACTTTAGTGTGATAAATTTTACTGGAACATAATGATATTTTAAAAGTATTTAATCTGAAATAAATGATGAAAATGTCATTATGGGGAGAGCTTTTTTCTAAGTAACTCTTCCTTCTATTTCTTCTTTTTTTACTTAATTTTTTCACTTGCTAGAATTGATTGTAGGAATTATATGACTTTATATCTAATAGACTTATAAAGGACTAAAATATTTTTGAGTTTTTAACAACATTCATGTCTGCTGTAGCTCAATCATGTGGGGTTTGTGAGATATAGATAATGATTATGAGTTATACTATATGTGATAATACTATGTGAATACTCAGAACATCCTGATTGGGATGTGAAAATGTGCATTGATAGAGCTAGAGAGGCCACTTAACATATATCTCTTTCATAAACTCTGCTAACACTTTTTTTAGAGGTTTCTAAATGTTTAAAATCCTACATTGACATATATCGGATTTGGTAAATATTTTCCTTTGCACCTCTCATTTTATATGTCTCGCATTTGTATAACTCACCCAGAGATCTTACTCCACTTAGATGTCAACACTTTTATATAATTAATTCGACTTTCAAGGCTGCCTGGCTGCGCTTGATATATGTTTGTCTTTATCATTTTGGTTCAGCAAACTTACCAGACTATTTAATTTGATTATTTACCTGGAACAATGAAATGTGTATTAAGCCATTATAATTTCAGAATCACCCCAGTTCCTACTGAGAATAGAACTGATACCATAACGGTTTCTGCTTTGTTTTGTTTTGTTTGTTTGTTTTCATTTGGACTTCACTTAAACAATTGCATTTTACCAGTTAAAGTGACTCATGGCCAAACCAAAAGGAACTACAAGATAGTGTTTCATTGAACTACAAGATTCAGAGGAAAATATCCAAATTTAAAATCTAATTTTTCACTGTATTTGTAATTCAATAGCTATTTCTTGAGCCTGTTGACAAAGAAGATAAGATGAAACTTTATTTTTACCTATATTTTTATTGATTAAAACTCTTCCCTTCTTCTGTTTATGTGTAGCCATCAACACATGGTACCGAGCACATTCACTCTGTTTCAACTCTTGCTTTTTTCCTTCCTGCACTCATAACTGGGCAGGTTGTTTTATAATTTCTAGATAACCAAAATGAATCCTTTTTGTAATGTTTTCAATATGTGGGCTACCACTGAAACCATTTCTGGCCCTAAAGCAATTGAGAATGCAATAGACTATGTGGACCAGATTAACATTTGTGACAACAACTATTCATCTTCAAAAAAGATCTGCTGTGGAGTCCACACATGTATATGTATGGCTGAACCCCTTCTCTGTTCACCTGAAACTATCACAACATCGTTAATCTGTTATATCCGAAGACAATATAAAAAATTAAAAACAAAAAAGAGCCACTGTGTGTACCAGCTTGCTACTATAAATAGTAATATTCTGAACTAAATCACCAAGTGGGCTAAGATTAGGACAGTATGTCTCTCTTGCTATCTTTATGCAGCTACTGCTGCTGCTAAGTCACTTCAGTCGTGTCTGACTCTGTGCGACCCCATAGATGGCAGCCCACCAGGCTCCCCTGTCCCTGGGATTCTCCAGGCAAGAAAACTGAAGTGGGTTGCCATTTCCTTCTCCAATGCATGAAAGTGAAAAGTGNTAAAGCTGAAACTCCTGTACTTTGGCCACCTCATACGAAGAGTTGACTCATTGGAAAAGACTCTGATGCTTGGAGGATTGGGGGCAGGAGGAGAAGGGGACGACCGAGGATGAGATGACTGGATGGCATCATGCACTCGATGGACGTGAATCTGAGTGAACTCCAGGAGATGATGATGGACAGGAAGCCCTGGAGTGCTGCGATTCATGGGGTCGCAAAGAGTCGGACAACACTGAGCAACTGAACTGAACTGAACTGATTGGCCATCTGTATGTCTTCTTTGTAGAAATGTTTTTTTAGGTCTTCTGTTANGAATCTGAGTGAACTCCAGGAGATGATGATGGACAGGAAGGCCTGGAGTGCTGCGATTCATGGGGTCGCAAAGAGTCGGACAACACTGAGCAACGAACTGATTGGCCATCTGTATGTCTTCTTTGTAGAAATGTTTTTTTAGGTCTTCTGTAAATTTTTTGATTGGGCTGTTTTTCTGTTTTGAGGTATATGAACTGCGTGTATATTTTGAAGATTAATCCTTTTTCAGTTGCTTCATTTGCAATTATTTTCTCCCATTCTGAGTTTTTTTTTTTAATCTTGTTTATTGTTTCCTTTTCCGTGCAAAAACTTTCAAGTTAATTAAGTCCATTTGTTTCTTTTATTTCCAGTACTCTAGAGGTGAGTCGATGGAGAAGGCAATGGCACCCCACTCCAGTCCTCTCGCCTGGAAAATCCCATGGATGGAGGAGCCTGGTAGCTGCAGTCCATGGGGTCACAAAGAGTCAGACACGACTGAGCGACTTCACTTTCACTTTTCCCTTTCATGCACTGTAGAAGGAAATGGCTACCCACTCCAGCGTTCTTGCCTGGAAAATCCCAGGGATTCAGGAGCCTGGTGGGTTGCTGTCTATGGGGTCACACAGAGTCAGACATGACTGTATTGCCTTAGCAGTAGCAGCAGTAGTAGAGGTGAGTCGAAGAGGATTTTTCTGTGACTTATGTCCAAGAGTGTATTGCCTATGTTTTCCTCTAAAAACTTTACTGTTTCTGGTCTTACATTGAAGTCTAATATATTTTGAGTATATTTGTATATGCATTATTATGAAACATTCTAATTTTATTCTTTTATACATAGCTGTCCAATTTTCCCAACACCACTTATTGATGAGGCTGTCTTTTCTCCATTGTATGTATTTGCCTCCTTTGTTAAAGATAAGGTGCCCATAGGTGCATGAGTTTATCTCTGGGCTTTCAGTCTTATTCCATTGATCTATATTTCTGTTTTTGTGCAAGTACCATGGTGTCTTGATGATTTCAGCTTTGTTGGATAATCTGAAGTCAGGAACATTGATTCCTCCTGCTCCATTTTTCTTTCTCAAGATTACTTTGGCTATTCTGAGTCTTTTGTGTTTCCACACAAAGTGTAAAATGTTTTGTTCTAGTTCTGTGAAGATCGCCATTGGTAGTTTAATAGGGATTGCATTGAATCTATAGATTACTTTGGGTAGTATAGTCATTTTTCACAATATTAATTTTTCCAATCCAAGAACAGGATATCTCTTAATCTATTGGTGTGATCTCTGATTTCTTTCATCAGTGTGTTACAGTTTTCTGCATACAGGTCTTTTGTCTCTTAGATAGGTAGTTTTATTCCATTTATTCCAAGGTATTTTATTATTTTTGTTGCAATGGTGAATGGGATTGTTTCCTTAATTTCTCTTTCTCATTTTTCATTGTTAGCATATATGTATGCAGGGGATTCCTATGCATTAATTTTATATCCTGTGACTACTAAATTCATTGATTAGCTCTAGTTAATTCTATTTCAGTATTAAACTTACATATGGATTTACTTTTTGACTCAACTGAGAAATATCCTATGAGTAAACTTTTCTCATTAAGGTCATTAATTGCAGGATTATTTGTAAAGACAAGCACAATTAAATAAAATAATCTAAATGTCTTTTAGTAAGAGTTGAAATAATTTACAGTGTAACACATAATGCTATAATACAGTGCTTTAATCAGTTAGGAAGCTCTTTGTGCACTTATATGAAAATAGACTCCAATATATATTAAATGAGAAAGCAAGAAGCAGAGGAGTGTATATATAGTATATCACTTTGTGTATAAAAAGTGGAGGGCAAATATATATTCATAAAATGCAAGAAATTTCATAAAGATCTTCTAGAATGGCAGATAAGAAACAAGTACAGTTTCCTGTGAAAATTCTGAATTTGTTGGAGCAGAGAAAGAGAAGTGAGAATTTTTGTTGGATGTGAATGTATTTTATATAAAAAATTAAATGGAAAATTAAAGAGCATCAAAAAATTAAAGCAATAGTTCCACTTTGAATCAAAGAGATAGTCATATTCAGTGAAACACTAAGAGTTCTCATACTTTAGCTGCTCATAACCTCTTGTTTTGCTTTTTCATTCTTTCTTTTGCTATTTTTTCAAAGGAAAAATTTTTGGAAAAGTTATTTATCTCATGTAATATAAGAAAAATAAAACTATAGTTTTAGTAACCTTGAGTTGTATAATGAAGAAGACAGAATACCACTGCCATATCATAAAATGTCCAGAAAATAATACAGGATAAAGCTAGTTTAAGACTTTTGGAACAAATTGAAAGGTTGAAAATGCATAGGTTTACCTTTGAGGACAGCTGGATTGCCAAGATTCTCACACCTAGAGGTTTTATTCCCTCAAGGTTTTGTTGTTAGGAAAAGTGAAATAATACACAAAGACAGCTTTCATCAAGTATGTGATGAACTGTGAATACCTTCTGGGCATGAACAAAATTAATTTAGTTTTAAACTTTATGGCTTTGAAATAGTTATTGTAATCATATGTAAAGTTGTTTTAAGTAGAATGATTTTTACCATTACTTACATTAACATGGAATTATCATTAAGCTTTCCAAATGCTATAGTTTCTGTATTTTGTCTTTTATTTTTTTTCTTTTTTGAGACGTTGGTGGATGTATTGAGTTATATAAATTCAGGGGTTATAATTACTTGTGCAAAAATCTTGTAGCAAACAGAACAGTATAACCGTACCCTGTCTCATTTTTTTTTTAATTTTATAAAAAATATATGAGTGGACAATTTTTATTCCTATAACCTAACAGTTCATTTTTTAATGGTCTCTGGACTTCAATTAAGAAAAGTAACCATGATTGTTATGTAAGTAGGCATTTTTGCACCTTATTTAATTTCATTAATACAGTTTAAACACCTAGAAATATTTTCATCTCATTTAACATACTTTAAAACTGATTAAATAAAATCAAAATAATTCAATAATAAGTCTAACTCATAGTGTATTAACTTAAGTATAAGTTCTGGGAAACTCTTCCCCTTCACTGTCCCAGAGCCTAACTTATTACACATACACTGTAACCATGCTGTTGCCATCGTGCATACTCAGTGATGCAGTCAATTCCATGCTTCTCCCAGAGAATCATTAGCAGCATCCAGTTCACCCATATCAGAGACCAGACAAGCTGTACCTTCTTACAAGTGTACCTTTGCCTTAGGTCTAGGTGAACATATAAGAAATATATCTTACTTGGAAAACTTATCATGAAATAAAAGTAATCTGTTCCCAGCTATAATTATTCTATTGGACAAGCATCGTCCTATTACTAGGTACTTGGTTATGTGCATATGAGAGTGTCTTTGCAAGAAGCTATAGCAGAGATGGATGAGAGAAAGACAAAATTGCATGTAATTTTAATCATATCATTTAAACATAGGTTTTTAGAATCACTGAAAGTATTGAGAAGGAAAAATCACAGTTCCTTCTGATTATGTCTACTGATTTGTATGCTCAAGGGCAGAATTTTTTCCTACCAGCTTTTATTGCTCTCACCAAATTGGAAGGAAAGGATAAACTATAATGGCTACTTCAGTCCAAGAGGAATGTTTAATGTTTTGTTAAAAGAAAACAAAACAAAATCCTGGGGCATCAATGATTCTTTGCAACATATAAGATAGCCAGTGACAACACAGACCAGGCATTATTATTTTTCATCCAAAGGAAAACAGATTTATAACATCCCACCCACTGCCATAACAGAGCAGAATTTTAATTAGGCAGAATATTGTGGCGACTTTCTCAAGAAGCACAATTCATATTACAGGCATTTACAGATGTGCGATAACATAAATGGAATGAAAAGTTATTTCTTATTAATAAGCAGCTAATGGTGAAAATTTCTTCAAAGCAAATGGAAAATTTCTTCAAAGCAATGAGCATATCATTGATAAAAGCAAAGTAGTTAAAAGCAAGTTTAAATTATGTTTATGCAGGCAACTGAGAACTTTCTGATAATATTAGCAGAAAGATGTAAGCAACCATTCCAGGGAAGAATCACACATGAAACAACAGCATAGTACATGGAGAAATTGATCAGAAGAACAAGATTCCATTGAATTAAGGAGAAAAATAAATAACAAGCTAGCCACAGGACAAGAGAAGACAATTACCTACCATTACTAAGATAAGAGTTTTCATCATACGCCAAATTATATTTTGGAGTACATAATTATGCTAGTTGGAAAATGTATAATTCTCATTTTATATTGTTAATATAAACATTATTAAATTATCTCCTTTGTAGTTTTCACAGAGTACTGACTTAGAAAATTCTTTCAGGTTGGGGTTGCTTTGCTGGGTCAATTGCTGTCAGCAGTTGCCTACAAAAAGGGGCTTTATGCAAAACATACTATACAGAGCATTGCTTCTGTCTAGAAGTGCATTATTATTACATGCCCATTCTCCCTTAAATCTTATTAGATTACATAGATCTATTTGCATTTATAATTTTCCATTTCAGTTTTACAATATAATATTTCAGGTCACATTTTTCACCCTGTAAAATTTTAGAAGTGATAAAGCATTCTGTCTTTATTCTTGCCCTTTTCTCTCCTAAACAGAATCATTTTCTTGTGTTTGGGAAAAGTATTTGATAAATACATTTTGCATTGTTATCAGTATTTGGTAATTGGAAGTATCTTCTGCCTGATACCATGCACAGCTAATGAATACCCATATAACCCCTGTCCTTGTTTATTAAGGAGTACTTGGACAAAATTGGTGACTGGTTACTTCTGATTTTACCAATGGGTACAGCAGGATAAGAGTTCTTTATTTCTATTAGGTAATACTTTTGTATGATAAATATTGAAAATAAAATTCAAAAGATGATCTAGATTCCAAAGGTATAGTGTGACTCCTTAAAAAATTATGTATTGATAAATAGATCTGTACATGTTTTTGAAAAAAATTGAAATGATACATGATAATGATAATTCGTGTTCTTATTACATACTCCATAGATTTGAACAACAACATTCATCTATTTTTACACATGGTGCTTGTAAGAGAACATCATGTTAATGAAAAAAGGGGGGTAGCAGAAATAATGTATATTTCCCTCCATGTCCCCCATGGCAGAAAATACTCAAAGAAATTATTCATTGTTCTCTAAAAAGATTAATCTTGGAGGAATAATTTTTTAACATACAAGTTTGGTTTCTGATATGCTGTGTAGGTACATTAGTCGCAAATTATTTATTTTTCCAGAATTATGGTTTTCACCAAATTCTCCTAGCCATCACTTTCTTGGGGAATTCATTAATAGTGATCAAATATTCATTATGGTGATCAAATAGGAAAAAAGTCAAATATAGTCATTTTGCCTGAGAATGAGTTATAATCATTATAGTTTATGTTATCTCCAAATACTCTTTATCCACAGTTTCATTTTAAAGTGTAGTTATGGACAGAACTGTGACAATGTAAAAACATGACATCTAGAGTCTATATTTACTCTCCAATTCTGACATCCCTAGTTATTTTTTTTTCTAGTTTGCAAGTCAAAACAATATTTTCTTTCTGTGAAGATAGCAGTTTTAACTGTTGTATAAATTTCACACTGTCTATATTTCTTTCATTTTATCTGTTTAGTGTGTGAATGGGTGACTTATTCCTTTTTATACAAGACTTAGAAAAAGACTGAAAATTATGGGCCAGGCTTGGAATAAGAGAATAATAGTTAGTGTTGTTACCATGTGTAAAATAGATTAACCTTCTACGATTAATGAANTTTAAATTCCAACTGTGTCTTCCTGGGCCAGGTGATTAAGCCCTCGTCTGCAAATGAGTGCATTGAAACCTGCCTCATAGAGTCACGGTGATGATGTTCAGAAACGGTGGTATTGTTTCTGAGTATTATTAGTAATATTATTTGTTCTAGATATTGTGCTTGCTGATGACTGACTTCCCATCTGCTACCGCTCTCCCTCTCTCCCTCTTTTATCTCCTTCTGGCCTCCCTCCCCCTGTCCCTCCCCTCTCCCTTCACCCTTCCTTCCTACCTTTCACCAAGATGCATCAAGTGCTTACTTACTCTGAGCTTATAATGTATCATTGTTGAGGACACAGCTGTCAACAAAAGAGACAGAGATGCTTCCCTCACGGAGCTTATAACCAAGTGATGACTATAGTATGCCAGCTACCAGATCATGGAGGAAATACTAGGTGAGGCATGGAACGTAGATGGGGGTGATAGAGTAGGGGGACTGGTGGAGGGGTGGGGTGTCATGTTCAAGGGGGTGGCAAGAGAGTTCTCAATGATGGGTTGAAGATTTGAATGAATAATAAGGTGAGGGACCAGCGTGGCTATCTGGGGTGGGCGTCGAGATTCAGCCAGTGCCATCAGCCCCAGCTGGTAGTGGGCCTAGATCATCCTGACAGCACAAAGAGGCCAGTGAAGCTGAGCGAGCAAGGTGGGTGAGTGGGAGGCTTGTAGGATGATGGCAGAAGCGGGCCAGATCGGGTGGGTTGGACTGTGTGACGTCTCTGACTTGTCCTCTGAGTGGGATGAGAAGGACTTGCAGTTTGAAGCATAGCTTTTCTCCCTGATGATCACTGCTTAAACAACTTCCTAGATCCGACTGAAATGTTAACTAAACCCAAGACAGACTTGGAGCTTTGCAGGGGGTAGGTGGCCTCAGCGGGGATGAGCAAGGTGACTCTGGAATCTTCCTCCTTCCCCGGGGCAGTCAGCCAGCAGGTGTGGTGCCCAGGGTGGCCTTGGCACCTGGCACCTAGAGGCGAATGAGTCCAGCTGAGCAGGAGAAGGTGTGGCCGAGGCTCCAGGGAGGGTGTGGCCAGCACAGCAGGCCACCTGGCAGGACCTGTCAGTGCCAACATCCTGTTTGTGCCCAGGGAGATAACCAGGCCCTGCCTGTGACAGGTGGGTATCTGAGAGTTGAGCCTCGATGCCATCCTTGCCCGCCCTTCATAAAAAAGATGGTACTTTCAGAAAGTGCTGGACGCTGCCTGACCAGATTATATGGCAGGACATCCGTGTTTACAGAAGGAGTTTTGAGAAATGAAATGGCTTGTCCAAGGCCTCCAGAAAAGCTGGACTTAAGGACCTTTTGATAAGCTCTTCTTACCACACAGAAGACTCAAGGCTCCCAGTATACTGGGTCCAATGTAAGAAGGATGAGAGACAACCTGGACCAGAGGACCAAAAGCAATGGGGTCCTGGGATTAGCACAGGCCTGCTCTCCCTTGCTGGGGAGAGCTGAGTCTCTTGAAGATGAGCAGTGTTTCCCTGTGGGGCCCCCACATCAGACCAGGTGGAGATTTCTGCAGTCCTAGGAACACGAGGACTCCAGATTGCTGGCTGGCAGGGCAAGGATCTGCTTGGGAGTGCTGGGTTCCCTGGGCTAGATGCGGCAGAATCATCCTGTCAGGAGCAACAAGAGGGAAGGGAAATAGAGCTAGCTGGGGGGTTGTGTCTTGGCTCGGTGGATACGGGGTGGGGCAGGGTGGTACTGGGCAACTGGGCCTGTGGACCAACCCCAGGCACTGTGCGTCCTTATCCATTCCGTGAGGGGTTGGCATCCAAAGGCACGGCTGAGGTCTCTTGTCAGGCTTTGGTCTTTGACCTGATGGTTCGCAGGACATGCCCGATCACCTAACAGATAGGTGCTTTGAACAGTGAGTATTATGCAGGTGACTGTGGTCCAGTCGGGCTGTTGGCCGCAGGGGGCATAGGAGGGGTGAGGCCGTGTGCCCAGGCTCAGGCCATGAGAGCTGAGCACTGCCTGCGTGGGCGTGTGATGGCAGGGGGCAGCCAGCTACTGTGTTCCCCAGGGTCCCTCCAGCCTCCTAGAGGCAGCCTGCCCTGTCCTCTAGTCCAGGCACTGAGATTAGAACTGTCCTGTGTTGCCCCCAGAAGCTGTGGCTTCTATTACACAAGACTCTGGTGGGAGAAAGGGCAAAATGGAGCCCTTTCCTTGGGTCGGTGGGGAGGTGTAGCTGTGGCCTGACCTCCATCTTCTAAGACACCCCCAGGAACCACCTGGTCTTTTTTTTTTTTTTTTTTGCTTCTCCTTCTTTCTTGTTCCTCCCTTCCCTCCAAGGCACCCTTTTCTTCATTTTAGAAAATCTCATGATCTTTCTGAGGCTAGGGTAGCTGGAGCCTGTAGCTGGCAGAGCTCTCTCTCTTACACACACATTCACCACCTCTATCATACTCCACCCCGCCTCACCATGATTTCTTGGAGAGTGAGCAGGGATCAGGGCCAGCTTACTCCTGACACCAGGGGGAGCCTGTCTGGTCCAGCTTGAGTCCTCCCGGCAGAGGGACTGGGTCCTCTCTGCAGTGGCAGGTGGAAGGACACCCACTGCCGTTCAGAACAAAGCCCTATACCCTGTCGTGGAGCACAGGAGAGAGCAGTGTCCTGGGACACAGGGGCCCGCCTCTCTCTGGTCCTCAGTTTCCTCATCACAAGGGTGGTTGATCTAATGGAGCGTAGAGGGATCTGAGAGGTCACTGGTTCCAGGGCTGCCTGTGTAGGAATCCGTCACCCCGCTGTCCCGAGCGAGTGCCACACAGCTCCTGCTGGAACCTCCACAAGTTGGGTGCCTTATCTTCTGGGGGCTCATTTCCTACTTAGAGCCTCATAGCTGTTAGAACCTATACTCATATATCTTCTGTAATTTTTTTCACTATGGTCTGGTGTCCCTTCCAGGGCCTCCAATCGATGGCTTAGTTTTAAGTGCACTGAATACCCTTGGAGCCAGCCTGTCCTATCAGTGGGTGCTCAGCCATGCCAGCTGTAACTACCACACCCCTAGCCCTGTGCTAAGTGCTGTACACTGCCTATCTCACATAAGCTTTGCACCGCCTTCCTGGGGTCTGCCTGCCAGTCCCCATTTTACATGGAGGAAGGCTGAGGCTTGTGGTCTAACATGCCCGAGGTAGCCAGCTTGTACATGGCAGAGCAGACCTAAGTCCAGATGGGTTTGCTGGAGTTCTCAGGCTCTGTGAGCCTTCCCCTGATAAATACCTGCTTTCAGTTGGCCTGTCTGTAAAATGGGACTAATTTCACCTGCTAGGTCTAAGGAAGATAATGCAGAGAAGACACAATTTTTAGTTTCTGGCACCCAGCTCTGGCTTGATGAATGATGGTTAATCAGTATTGTACTGGACTCTGCTCCTTACCCTTCCTCTCCCGCCAGCTCCCACCCCTATACGTACCCAACAAGGCCACTTAACTTCTCTGGGCCTCTGCCCCCTTTCTCTGGAGCAGGGATTATACCTGCTCTTGAAGCTTTGGCGAGAGTGAGGTCAGAGGTGCAGAAGGACTTTCCCTTCAGGCCAAGGGCACTAACCTGGCGGCCTGGCATCAGGCTTTGTGGTGTTCCCGTCTCCCCGCTCCCCCAGCCATCGCCCCCTCAAGTCCTGTCTCCCACACATAATTATGCTCACAACATGTAGTGTAAGCAAATAATAATGAGGCTGTTATCTCCCTTCAGCCTGTGTTTTTCCTTTCCTATCATAAAGTAATTAAAATAATGAATGCCTTGTAAAACAATAGGTAAGCGGGCTGGCACGAGAGCGTTATCTGCCATATACCTCCTGTGCTCTGAATTATTGATGCAGTGAAACCACTGTGTCTGGGGAGGACTCCCTGCCTCCCAGCCTCTTGCATGCCGATTGCCTCCTCCAGAGCCAGTCAGTGGTTGGGGAGTCTGTACCCCAGGATCGAGGAGCAGAGAGCTAGCTAGTCCTCTAGGTCATGGCCCTGG